>JAODJU010000040.1:16769297-16824017 GCA_026776725.1 Gnathonemus echidnorhynchus | reverse complement strand
AAACCAGATGCCCCCCCCCCCCCCCCCGGCAGTCCACCTCACCCGCTGTCCCTTGCCAAAGTTTGGCTAACTCAAGGTCATTATTAGCGTCTGGATGCGGGCGGGGGGGTCAGAAAAGTGCACCAACGTGGGTCTCTGGCCTGCCACAGTAGCTGGGTAGAGCCGCCCCCCCCCCCATATAACCTCATCAGAGGGGCAGGGCAGCCAGAGACAGATCGACGACGACGGCACACAAACGGCCTCCCCCTGGCCAGGCTCACACTGCTATCACTAATACTCACTTAGTGGACCGTCTCATTCACAGGGACTTGCTGTCACTACAAGGTGTGAGTGTACACCCCCCCTGCCCCCCCACACACATTAAATGGCAGGCCGAGTACGTTTCCATGTGTATGATGACTTGATGGAGGCAGAGAAAGCAGCGGGGACATTTCATGACTTTCCCAAAACACTTTCTAATGCCACATTTCTGGGCAAATGCGACAGGTGTTCAAGCAAAGCAGATGAAAGCAGAATGGCATGTATCTTACAACAGTGACACTAATCTCTCCAATCGATGTCTGCATACATAAAGCGCAGCATTTTATATGAATTAAAAATAGGGGGAAAATGAGAATGTTGTTTCACATCAAATGCCACATTTTTGCTTCATACATACTCCATCTCGACAGGACTTCCACCTCTGACGTCTTCCAAACCGCGGAACCCCACAAAAATACAGCTCACTGCACACGCCACACTGGAGTCACTGCAATGGGCCCCTCCAGCCTTTCCATGACAAAACAATGGGCCATTTTTCCTCAGAGCCAGGCTCTGTTAGTTTTGGGTCCTTGCTCTGAGAGAAACCGCCATCCTTAGCTCATGTTAAAATAAATACATGCAGAGGTTAGGGGTGGGGGCAGGGCTAAGTCTGCCGTGCGTGTGTGTGGGTGTGTGTGCGTGTGTGTGTGTGTGTATGTGTGGGTGTGTATTAGGTTTGTGGGGACCAAATGTTCCCCACAATGTAATAAAAACCAGTTTTTCTGACGTTGTGGAGATCACTTTTTTTTTTTCAAAAAAAAAAAAAAATGTCAAAAATCTCGTATTTTGTTTGGTTACTTATGGTTAAGGTTAGGGTTGGGTAGGGTCATCATGTTGGGATTAGAGTTTTCCCCATAGAAATGAATGGAAAGTCCCCACAAGGATATAATTAAAAACGTGTATGTGTATGTGTGTGTTAGTCATTTAGCAGAAGAGCGGTGGGTACAAGAGGGGTGGGGGGGAATCAGCCGAGGCCTTTGTGTGCCAGGAGATAAAAAGGAGCCTTCATAGACCCTCTCTACACCACATGGTCTCCATTAGAGTCCCAAGCCAGTTTACCAGAGACCCGACCCATCACACCAGACCCCCCCCCCCCCGGATCGGTTTATGAGAAGCAGACGTGCTCTCGAATTACCCTCGACTGCCAGCCGTGACAGGGCCCGCTTCTGGTCGGCACATGCTAGGTGCCAGTATTAACATGTCTGACACTCAGGGGGGCCGGCTTACTTTAAGCTGGCCCTCTGTCCCCTCTACGACCCCCCCCCCCCTCATCTGAACTCTGTAAATTGAGAGGTCATGAAAAATCTATGGACCTCCCTTCAAACCACAGTAAACCAAATAAAAAGGATGGCCCACCGCATTAACTGGGTACTGGAGGGCAGAAATGGAGAGACCAGTGCAGCCTGGGCTTTTTATAGGGCACTGCAAAATTCCCTAATTCTGCTCCCAGTGCTAGAGGAGACTTTGGATCTCATACTCCTGTCGATGGTATTTCAAGTCAAAACCACACTAGGAAAAGCAACTATTTGGAACAATGCAAAACTGATTCCACCCAAAATCTTGGCAAAGGCGTAGATTTGGATATTGATGTAGGGAAATGTCCCTTCCAATACTGTGGGAATACCGTGTGCGTGGAGTTCAGGGCTGATTTGGCCCCTACCAATGTTTAAACCAAACCTCAGAAGTGAGTGGTTCTCAAATGAAAGGTAACAGACAGCATTAGTTAAGTCTGTGTGATGTTGTTAGCAGACTAGGCAATGACAGGTTAATGTCTGGGCAGTGGTAGACTAGATCTTTGGTAAGCTACTGTAGGAATATGAATGCTTTATTTAAATGTGTAAAGATTTCATTTTTTACTACAAGGACAAAGACTTTCCAGACTCACCTCATCATCCTTGTACCAGGACAAGGTCTCAGCGGTCAGCACAAACCAGTATTCTTTAGACCCCCCTTTCATGATGCCGATGTTGTTGATGGTCAGCCAGCCCTTCCTGATCACCTGCATGGAGATGGAAGTGGGCATGGAGAAAAGACACATCACAGGAGACCTGTTTTTACTCAGCAGAAAATAAACACGAAGCACCTGTGATGCCTTCTGGTGAGGGAACCTGTCTGCTCGGCTCGGCCAAGGTTGTACTCCTACATCCAAGATATTGCCTATAATACCACCAGAAGGAGATTCCCTCACCAAAGACCTGGGCCTATCAATTAGGCCTGAACATCACCAGTGACATCAGCGATATGTGTTATTTCACAGAAGGATTGCAGCAACATCCATCCATCCAGTTTCGGAAACTGCTTGTCCTATTCAGGGTCGCGGGGGGTCCAGAGCCGATCTTGAAGGCTCGGCCTCAAGGCAAGGAACAACCCAGGATGGGGCGCCAACCCATTAGAGGACACACTCGCATACCACTCACTCACACACGCACACCTATGGGCAATTTGGTAACATTGGATCAACATTTAAATGTTGCGCAACAACATTCGCTTTAGCGAATGTGCGCTTTAGCTGGATCTGCCACATTGTTACAGCTTCAATAAAGCACTGGAGTCCCTCACCTAAGCTGCTGGGAGCACTGTGATCATTCACCCTTACGGCTTTCTCTTCACTTAGCTCTCTAGTGGTTTTCAGACATAATCGGAAAGGTGGAAAAACAGGAATATTATGGCAGTGGATTTGTGACCTACATGTTGCACTGATAACCGTACAGGACACTGTATCGTCCACAAACATAAATGACTTCTGAGAATCTTCTACCTCCTGCTTACGAAGGAATAAAACCAAAAAAAACGAAATGATGAAATGCAGATCCGCTGCTAGGCACCACAAAAATGAATGAATGAATGTATGAACAGATAACTGACAGACAGACAGACAGACAGACAGACAGATTTCTTCAAACCTGAGGTGACAAGTGAGCCACCTTTCTGCCACCAGCCAATGCCACTTCTTAAGTCTCTTAGTAAAATGTTTTTTGGATAAAATAAAAAAATCCATGTGACACTGATTACATTTAAAGTAGGTCTTTTTAAAAGTGTGCATGTGCATAAATTTACACCATAACTGTATTTTAAATCAATGGTTCTTGACTGCCATCGCCTCAGTAATGACATTCTTCCTTGGTCATTAGGTCATGACACAAAAGTGGATCGGGGGGTGGGAGGTTGCGATGGTAAAGATGTCGACTGGGGTGGGGGTTACGATGGAAAAAGAAATTCTTTTTTTAAAACCACATGCTCCATGGTCCACCACTGAAGAAAACCTTTAATGCTTTAAACATCCATAGTGATACACCTTTATACTCAGTCTTGTTTCAATGACATTAATGACATATTGTGCTCACTCACGTCTCTCCTGTGATTAAATGAGTGTCTGGGAGGCACGGTGCAGTACAGCAGCCTCAAAATCAACACAATGTAAGTTATGTAATGCTACTGTGCATGTATAACATGTGCGTATGTACAGATACGCGAGCCTACAGAAGGTCAGCATACTCACCATAATCTCATCCTTAGGTGGTGTTGCCATAGTAATAGTAGCAAAGCAAAGGAAAACAGGTAAGATTATTAGAGCAAATAAACAAAAAAAAATACAGCAAAGGAAAAGAACAAAACAGAATAGAAGTGAGCCCAAGTGTATCTCAAAAGAACAATACAAAGCAACGAGGATGGGAAATATCAGAACAGAGGAGGTCTGGAGGTAGCCCTGTGGGGCGCGATGTGCCACAGACTCTGTACCTGATTGCCAGAAGCCTTCTTCTTGCTCATCTGGTTACTCCTTTGCTGTGCACTGCAAAGAGAAGTTTCCTCAGCAGCAGTAACCCACTGTGTATTTGAAGAGGGTAAATAAACAGGTAGGATCTTACTTGGCAAATCCAATGAAGTCTTCGTGATTTGTGTTCACATAAGCCAGTTCAATGTCTATCAGCAGCATCACCTGGAAGTAAAATAAGCTTGAGGATTGAAATTTAACAGGACTAAACTCTAGTGGTTACAGTCAATAGGTTTTCAGTTGTAGGCATGTATTACATTTAGTACCACAAATGGATATAATTACATACAGCTGTAGACCACTCTCTATTTTTAAACAAATCTGCATTTTTAAATCATGGTTTAATTGGGGGTTCTGCTGGCAGAAGGCTGCGCTGAGCAGCAAGATGCTTTCAGGTTCAAAAAATTTCTAAGACAGCAGTGCACAAGAACAAGGTGAAGCAGGAGACACTGGGAACGACCAGAAACCAGCCAGGTAAAGGGAGGAAGCGACATTCTAATGCCAGAGATGACTGTTAACTTATTCAACAGTTTCTCATGAATCGAAGGATGACATCAAGTGACCTTGAAAAGGAATGGGAAACATTAAGTGCAGGTGTAAGGTGCACTGCTAGGACAGTTCATATCAGGCTCCTAGAAGCAGGACTGAGGTCCCATAAAGCAAGGAAGAAGCTCTTCATTAATGAGAAACAGGGAAGAACCAGACTGCAGTTTGCAGAAAAATATATATTATTCACAGACGCACACCCATAAATTGAGAAATGAGTGAAACAAAACACTGTGCTGTGGTCTCGTAATTTTTTCCGTGGTTGTATATTGTAATAGGAGTGGCATGAGCAGGTTGCTATAACAATAAGAGATGCACCATTCCACCTACCAATTTCTGTGGTTTTTCTGCTTGTTCTTTTGGTTAAAATTTCTAGTTATGGTCTCCAGCGCTGTCTCACGCCGGTGGTGAAACCTCAGTATCGCTAAGCCGGAAAGTGACGGAGCGTAAAGGTGCTACTAACCTGGGTTTTGGTGCGGCTCTCCCGGTCGCGGATGTGTTGGGTGACGATCCTTTCCATCTCCTCCCTCAGCATGGGGTACTGGGCTAGCTGTGGCCCAGGGGACAGACCAGCAATGTGCACAGTGAGCCACACGGACACCATAGTGCCACATACCATGTCACACAAAGTACCAGCGCCAACGGTGCAACAGCCATCAGCTGACAGCTGGGCTTCTCATGATGAGCTACTGTATACCTGTGATAGGCACCATCATTTCTTACACCCCCTATTCATTTTGCTGCCGAAATGCCAATTGCAAGATACCTGTTTATAAAAATTTGGTATTCTTTCCAGACGTTTCCCTTCACCACATCTGCACAAGCTTTGCAGGGGTGAGCACACACTTTGTCTAGTGTCTGTGGAGTCAGCTACCTGATTCTTCGTCAAGAAGACTTCATAAAGCAAAGATGAGAGTGATATTAGCTTGATGTTAGCTACAGTCCACAGTCACCAGTAATTCAGCCATCAGATCCCTACAGTGGGATAAGCAGTGAAATTGTAGGCCTTACCTTCTTGGTGCACTGCCTCACGGTGTTGACCAGCTCAGAGATGACCAGGTCCACACACTTCTGGCACGGCTCCTTGATCTTCCCAATCTGCCGCTTCACGATGGTCTCAAAAGCCATGTCTGGGGTGAAGAGCCCAGTTCTGAGCCACAGAGATATCAAACAGAGCAGAGGTGAAGAAAATGACCATCAGGAAGACTCAGAACAGAAAGTGCACAGTCCTGTATTAATGTCTGCTTAGTGGACTGCCTGAGTAATAAGTATTAAATTATATTACATTCACCTAACACTATTATCCAAAGCAATTTACAGTAGCGAGCAGGGTTACAATATCAGTGTGTTCCTCTAGGATCTGAAGCCTTGACATTTGTCTTGTTAGCACAATGCTCTACTTGTTGAGCTACAAGTCATCATTAACTATGTTTGGAAATGTTCCATATGAGCCTTGTCATATTCAGTCTAACCCATTCATCATCCACATAGAATAGAGGCGATTCTAAACACTAAAAGCAATTTAGAGACGGCGATTCAGCCAGGTGAGTTTGGGCTGAGTGAAAATATGCAAATGCCAAAGAGACTGAGCCCGGGCCCATGGCCTCCTTCCCCCGTGGCCTTATCCACGCAGGCCAGAGTAGCAGAAACCTCTCCCCCTTTGAGTACCATGCAGGCCATGAGTAGCAGAAACCTCTCCCCCCTTTGAGCACTACCTTGCTATAGCTTGGACTTATGTAATTTTCCTTGAGTATAAATAGACTCATTTCAATAATTGAAATTAGAAACAGGCCTGACACGTTTTACACTGGAAAAACTCGAGTCATTTGCTTTTCAGTGCCATAAACCATTTACCACTTTGTTTTAACAAGGCTTTTTGTTGTGCTCAATTTCCCAGCGCTTGATGCAGTATGTGGGTCAGTGCGATTTCTTTTTGCAGGATGGCCGGGTGGTCTCTCATACCCATACAGTCCTCTTAATCTTGGCATCAAGCCCAAGAGTCAGTCAAGTTACCTGTCAATTTCAGCACTGTGTATATACTCTAGTACTCACAGTGTATATACTCTAGTACTCACAGAGTACTCAGGAATCTCCAGTAGTTGAAGCAGATATATAGATTGCCTATCAGATCCTATTTTAATACTAAACTACTGCATCAACAGTTTAGCCTTTAATCTCCCAGCCACTGTGCCCTGAAGGGTTGGTTCAAAGTGAAAGTGATACAAAAATGCTACACATGCAGGGGTACGTACCTACGTAAGAAGGTCAGGATAGCATAGTACTGCTGTGTGTGTATGTGTGGGCGTGTATACATTTCATTATGATATGTCCCCACAATCTGATAAAAACCTATTATTTTATATCTTGTGGGGACATTTTATGGGTCCTCACAATGGGAAACTTAGTTTTATAATAATTTGTGACTGAAATCAAAAAACCAAAAATTGTATTCTGTTTGGTTACTTATAGTTAAGGTTGGCATAGCTGGATTAGGGTTATGCTCATAGAAATCAATGTGTGTGTGTGTGTGTTTTCTCCCTCAAGTTATGCAAGATTCCTCTGGTTCTCTCCGGCTAACTGAAACATCTCTACTTTGTGTGTGTAGAAGATGGATGGACAGCAAATAGTTATTTTATTTCATGAATGTCCTCACCCATGAAGAGGTGGTTTATCTCCAATTATCTCCAATTTCCAGCAACACAGCTGAGTGAAGGGTCAGCAGTAGGGTATGCAGAGAAAAATCTGCTTATCTCATAAGAATTATGCTCAGCTATCCAGCATGACTTACAAAGTAATATGAATATACCAATAAATAAATACTAGAAACACTGCACGCAGAAGTTGTGACTTGCAGCTGAACTGACCCATAGAACACATACGATATACGTTGCCTTTTGATGTTATTTCTAGGGTGTATAGTTTGATGTAGTCAGCCAAACGGAAAAGGACCCCACAAAACAGAACCGGGCTCTATAAAACGCACCACCCGCCAAGCGTAAGAATAGCTAAGCAAAGCCATGTGGCATGTTTACAATCTTGTGTAACAATCATTGTTTTTTCCATTAGTACTCACCCTGACTCACTGGATTAGGTCCAAATATTAGCCTAACATCAACAGCACTGAAAAGGTATCTTGATACTACTGACACACAAGGCGATAGAGGAAGAGCTGCAGTTCTGCATCCTAATGACCACAGCAACCAACAGAGGTAATTCATCTGCACAGCCTGACATGTCCTCCAGGTGCAGCATGGCTGGAAAGCTCTGGAAATCGCTGCAGTATCTGGGTACCGACCAGACCATTGGCTTTGCTATCTTAATATTACACAATTTAGGAATAAGAAAAGGTTGAAGTTTCAATACTTGTTGTAGTTTCTCAGGTAATTTTTAATAAATCTGTCTTTCAAATAAAAAGGATACAGCAGCATGATAAAAAAAAAATGTCTAACATTTTTAAAAACAAACTCCTGTGTTGACTCTAAATCAGCACTATTTGATTAGGGAGCTCTCTGCTTCTCAGTGGTGTCGCCTAACCAGCAGATGATGCCGGCCAAAAAGACAGAGGCGGTCAGGATGAGTGTCTGAAAACTATGTGGTATGGAAATACGAGCCACAGAAGTAAAAAAACATGAATATTTATCGGCTACAGATCATGTGGTTACCGTCGTAATGCAGGAGCCCATAGACTTGGCCCAGATTTAACTAGAAGCAGCCGTTCTGCAGAATGGATATGCATCAAAATGAAGACGTACACCCCAGGTGCTCGCTAAAATTCACGAGACACTGGCTGACCAATCGCATACACAAGGATAAGCATGGGACAGGTTTAACAGTACACCTTATTTATACGTGCACGTGTGCTGTTCTGTCATCATCTCTGCGTTCCTATTGGGTGATTAAGTGTGACCTGGGCAGGCAGATGGGGGCTGCTGGGCCATGGGAGCCACTTGCCTGATTCCGTGGATGTTCTTGATGGCGTAGCTGATCTCCTTGCGTAGCTCCTTTTCATCAAACTCCATCTTAAAACGGGGAAGAGGAATGGGGATTATGAGCTGTTTAAACGCACAAGCCAATCAGGATGTGGATTGTCTCCACAGCGTGCTACGTCTGCGTGATACGTCCATGGCGTAGAAACACTGCATGTTCATGTCAGCTATCCCAGTATTAACCCTTGTCCACAGACCAATGCCGGCTGTTGAGGGGACCGTCGAAGCGTGATTTGGAGATTTTCGGAGCAGCAATGACTCTCAGGAAAAACCTGGCAGTATAGGACTCTGCCAAGTCTGTCCAGACGCACAGTTTAGACCAGACGCACTGCTCACTTCTGGGGGTACGCACTGTGTGTGCATTTTTTTCCAGAGAGGGGGAGTGAACAGCATGTTTTTGTCATAAAGCCTCTGGTTATAGCCCAGGGAGAGACTCAATCCTCAGCCATGAGTCACCTTCTCCGCCGCCATTAACCGATAGCAGAAGCCTCCTTCTCTCTCTCTCTCTCTCTCTCACAGGCGGGTCACAGATGAGGGAGCTCTCAGCCTCACGGAAAGGGCCACATCCGAGGGAAGGGAAGGGTGGAGCTGCCACGTGGCCAGTCTCCCCGTTTTCACCATTTTCGAAACGGGAGTTTGCACACTCAGGAATCCAGGGGCCCATCAGACCACTTTTTCCAAAATGGCCATAGTTGTCAGTCCCCGAGTTGAGTGAAATCTCTCCATCCGTGTGTTATCACGCCTGGGACGGCTAGTTAAAGAGAGTGGCATGGGCCCACACCTTGCAACGTCCTTTCAAACTGGGAGAGAGCCTTGTTATTGCCAGGAACCATTTTATCGTGAACACACTCAGTAATGGTTTGTCTCAGATTACTGGCTGGCCAGTCGGCTGTCTGGCTGTTCTCTGCTGCGAGAATCACAAACATACTCATTACACTGAAGTTTTAGTTTTGTGCTGCAGGAAAAAAAACAAACCAACTACCCACTTACTGTCCCTTTACTTGGCTTCCTTGGGGAGGATTATATATATCACATTATACTTTTGGGGTACACAGCTAAAATTAATGCCATCTTCTACGGAATGACTGAAGAATCACTAAAGAGCAAATGTAAAACACTGGACTCCTGCAAGCCTGATAAACATCCCCTGAGTGTAAGGGCCAAGACAGACCCTTTTAATCTGGCAGAATAGACCCCATTGTGTCCATGTGGGTTTCTACTACGTAAGACAAGAAGGAGGAACTGCACCTTGACCAGCTCGAAGGGGAAGCGCTCGTGGAAGATGCGATTAATCCTGGCTCCCCCTGACAGCTCGTAGGTTTCGATCTGGTCTCCAGAGCCTTCGATGCGCTTCTCGAAGTCAACCGCAAACTGCTGCACCATTCTGTGTCAGAGGCAGTGGGGTTAGGGTGGAGGGAGAAGGGAGAGTCTCAGCAAACAGCCCAATCTCAGAGACGAACAGAAGACCATGCACGCGTATGACAATGGCAGCCTGCCTCTGTTAGTCGTTCCTGCTTGGGACTGCACATTGAAATAAAACCCACCACGACTGGTTAAAAAGAGGAACTTGGTGAAAGCTGTTTGTCCTGGTGCGTGTTATCATATTACTGTTCCACTGGCACCAGGAAGCCATGTGACTGATGGCCGACCATCCACTCACTGCAGCAGGGCCTTGGTCTTGCGGGATGGGTCGTCTGGCCGGAAGTTCTTGTACTCCTCCACCTCCTTCTCAATGGACAGCAGCTGGCTCTGCAGCTTGTTACGGAGCCCTGGTAACGTGTCCCTGATGTGATTGGTTAATTGCTTCAAAGGGAAGAGAAACATGCACTTAGAACGGGCCTCTCTGGTCTTCAAGAAAGGAGCCCAGCTTGCATGACTTTTCCTCACCCAGATCTCATGCCAGAGGGATGGAGCAACTCTTCAGCTAAGCATGTTTCTACCATGAGAAACATACCGGCACTTAAGCCCATCAGTAAATCTTAATCAAAATCTGCTGGCCTCCATTTGGTCTGCAGCAGGTCAAGGTGAATGCATTCCAAATTGAAACAAGAAACCCATAGTAAATATAGAATAATAAAAAACACTGTTTGGTGTCATCTGATGGGAATTAAATCTATACAGGTTAGAAGCATTTAAATGTGGTTTATGAGAGTAATGTGAAAAGCAAGGCAACTGTACCAGCAGTTCTGCATGAATATCAGTTCATTGCCTGTGTCCTAAGTCATGATCACAGAGCCCTTTAACTGACCCCTAAACATGTTCATAAACACTCAGCTGACACTTAGGAACAGAGTAAATAGTTTATATCATGCCTGTGTTCCCTCCCCCACACTTTGTAACACAGAACCCACCTGGTTAAGGACTTTCTGTAAGTAAGGAGTCCCCATGCGCTCTGCCAGGTGCCTATAACTTGGATGCGTGAGGAAGAACTTCCTCTCTGCTGCCATGGCAGCCGCGATGTCCTTCTTACCATCGATGTCCTTCTGGCTGCGGTTCACAACCCCAATGTAGCCTGCAGGGGGCGACATAGATACACAAAGAGTTAAAAACGGTGAATCCACGCAGAAATAGTGGGGGGTCCAAAGTATAAAAGTAATCAAAGTGTTTTAAAACATCTGGGCAACCGCAGCTGACATACAACAGCGTAAAAATGCGCAGGAAGGTTTTGGACGTTTGAGAGAGGGAAGCATGCAAGAAAAACTGCTCTTCAAACTGGCAAGCAGGTCATTCCAAAATGAAAAGGGTTCATTGTACCTCCCCAGAAAAGTTCCTTCTCCTATCACACATCTTTCCTCTTCATCCCTTTTTTTCTCCAGTTCCATTTAAAAAAGGTCATTTAGTCATACTTAAATCACAAGTAGAACAAGCTTAATATGTCTTAATGGGGGTGGGGGGAGTAAAAGGAGTGACGTCCAGTGACAACATTTTTCTGGGCTCTAACCCAATTGTAAATCAATTAGGAAAAGCACACATCAGCATATTTTCTTACAGTGTTTTCCAGAAATAAATTTTAGTGCCGAGATCAGCAATATATCAGAATCCCAGTAGAGAATACTGTTTTTTTTCCAGATGTACGTTTCAAGACAGTGTTTTTAAGTCACAATGTGGTCATAGCAATCTTGCCACTAGAGGGCAGCATTTCTGATATCCTTCATGTTGGGGATACATCATCTTGCAGGAAACTCTGTTAATTTCTCCCTCTACAGTCACATGCACCGGGGAAAACTGGCCATACATCTGCATGCTCACTATGCATCTGTCAAGGGAAACTCATGTTTACTGCAGCCAATCCCGTGATGAACTGTTGTGTATATTTTCTGAGATAACGGCTCCTCTGCCACGTTGTGCCAGCGGACGGGAGGAAGAGGCTGCAGCTCACCTCGTCTCAGTGGCAGCAGCTTGTTCTCCAGGATGTCCCTGGCATCCGTGCCTTCATCCATCAGGTCCAGCTTGGTGATCACGCCAATAGTTCTTTGGCCTACCCACACAAAAACACACACACGCACAATGCATTGTCTTCATAGCTTCTAAACATTATTTAATTTAATTCTGTATCCCATAATTTGCTCCCCCATGTCAATATTTGAATTTGCTGTTAAAAAGAAAAACACTGAATAAACATTAAAGTATCACCGCTAAATAAACAATCATTGCTTCCATTTTTCATCACACACAGTGTTATATTATGCATGCAATCTTTGGCTCAGCAAGCAAATATACACTGTTTACTTTTCACTTGTTTTTCCGTTAGACCGGTGTTGCCATAAAGACACCTGTCAGAGTGTGTGAGAACCTGCACACCTTGTGGGTCGACCTCTTTGGCTATCTTGAGCGCGTCGGAATTGGCCAGATCAGAGTTGGCCGGGGACACGGCCAACAGCAGGCAATTCTCCTTGGTGACGAACTGCATGAGCATGTCCCGGATCTGGTGCTCAATGTCGGCCGGCTGGTCACCTACTGGCACTTTGGTCATCCCTGGCAGGTCGACCAGTGTCAGGTTCAGGACTAGGAGAGTCAGCAAGACGAAAAGGTCGGTGAGGAGAGGGTGAGGACCCAGGATGAAGCAAGAGAGAGATCGAGGAAAGAAGAAAAGGAGAAGACAAAGACACAGGGGACAGATGAAGAAGGAAGGTGAGGAAGGTGAAGAGGAACATCCAGGCGGCAAACCCGTTGATGTGAGATGCCGCCCTAGTGGCCAGGCTGACAGCGCGCTGGCACGTGGTGGCCGCTGGCCATACCATGAGGAGAGTAGACGCGCAGGTTGATGGGCACAGGGGAGATGCCTTTGTTCTGGCCTGTGACACGGTCTGTCTCTGCGTCAATCTCCTGCCGCACCTCATCGAAGTCCGTGAACTTCTTCCCCTTGCAGTGCAGGAACTCTGCATATTCTGGGAAAGCGCAAAGACAAGCATGAATGGCTGGAACGCAGGGGTGTGAGGCTTTCCATGACAGAGCGGGGAGCCGGCACGCTGCTTTTCATATGTACCCAATAAATAAATGAATGAATGAATGAATGAATGAATGAATGATCTGAATAATCAGTCAGCTGATTAAACACATCAGCAACCACAGGCTGCTTTAACATTGGTCATTTGGTGTGTGAATTTTAACATAATAAGTCAAATTATTATTTTTTTGTACAGTGGTGCCTGTGGTTCACAAACACAATCCGTTCCAGGAAAGTGGTCATGAACCAATTTGTACGCAAACCAAGGCATTTTTTCCCTTAACAAAGCACTGAAATTTGATTAATTCATTCACAAGCCTACCAAGTAATAATTTTTGTTAATTAATTTTCTGGTTTTTATAATAAAAACTTTAAAGAAAAATACAGTATAGTGTGGCGACGGGCAGACCGAGGCATCGCAGGAGCAGAGAGAGACATGGAGACTTGCTTGCTGGGGAAATCAGGCTCTTTATTAACAGTCCTTAACCTTTGTATTGTTGTTGTTGTAAATGTTAATGGTTGCATTTCCCTGTTGTCGGATGTGAGTTTTCCCGTGTCTTGTGTGTATGCATCTTGCAGTTCGGCGTCTTACAACCTTGTGTTTCCCATCTGTGTTTTTGGGTTCGGTGCTCTTTGGTTTCCTGTTGTGGTCCTTCTATTTACAATTGCACGTGGGGCATGCTGGGACTACACTAGTGCTACACTAGTATAAAAAAAGAATCTGGTCGAGGAATCTGTTCGTCAACCAAATTTTGTACGCGAACCAATGCATTTTTTCCATGAAATCTTTGGTCGTGAACCAAGCTGTTTGTAGACCACAGTGTCCGTGAACCTCAGGCAGCACTGTATCATGCTTTCACTGGTCTTCATTAATATGTACTATTTCTTTTTGCTGCTTACTGGAAAACTCCATGGATATTGCACAAAAAAGGACAAAAACCATAATGTCTTTGCTCGTTGTCTGCTTTGGGTATAGTAAAGAAAGTAGCAACAATTTCACTGTTATTTCCCATTTAATGTTAGTAAATCAGTTCAAGAATAACAAACTTCACTAGATGGCAGCACTGGTAAGGCTCTCAGTAAAAGAAAAGCAAAACAGCACAGCAGCATAAGAGAATCCACAGTGGTCTTGTAAACAGGCCATGTCAGACATCTCCCCTTCCGCTTTGGCTCTGCTGGCTCTTACTGACACTCAGGCTTCCCAAACTTTGTACCAAGCCCTTATCCAAACAATAAGCAACATCAAAAACTGGCTTCGTTTTTCATTTCTCCCTAGTGTTGGAAATATCTGACTTCATATTTTTCCTCGCCAAAGAAAATGCTAATATTTGCTAAGATACAGGCATTGTTGGGAATTTCCAGAAGTTAAAAATCCAAGCCAGGATTATGTTTCTACCAACCAGTTGACCATAAACAGTCACAGTCACAGAGTACTCAGCTGGTTGGTAGACACTAAATCTTGGTCTGGATTTGTAGCTTCTGGACCTGAAATGCCAAACACTGGATACAAGCTAGGAAAAGGCCACATCTGATCGATATCCAGTGGGCTGTAGGACCCTGGGCCGGCAATATAAATATCACAAAAGCAAAGCTGAGCTACATTAATGCATAATGATGCATAATCACACGGCAGGTGAGGGTGGACCAGCTGCCGCCCTTTTCCCCTGCCCTGTTTTCTCCAGCTTGTGGCATGCAAGCTGCAGGGATATTCAGCATTTTGGTGGGAAGGAGGGCGATCCTCCACCTGCTCATCGCCTGTCTGTGTGCCTTGCAGACGGGGCAGCACGGACCCACTGCACTGTGCCCATGCTGAGCTCACCTGTGGGGCAGTTGATAAGCTGCAGGACCAGCGGGCGACGGGTGACGATGCCAGAGCCTCGGGGCAGGAAGTCCCTGTCACAGACACACGACAGAGAGCTCAATCGTCTGAGCCACAGCATTCAGAGACATCGGCCAGCATGCTCCTTTTACACATGGAGATCCTATGGAGATGCTGGAACTCAGCTACTGAAGCACTCAGCCAAGGACAGTTTGCACCGGGGAGACCGTACTGAAGATCCGAGCATCGGGACACGGCAGACCCCCGTGGGGAGGAGCCTAACTCAGGTAGGGCATCTCACCTTGCCTTCGTGGAACAGAATATAAGGTTTAATGACCCTGTGAAGTTTGTAAAATAAAATAAAATATATAGGAATTTATTTACTTCCAGTTATTAAAAAACACTGACAGACAACAGGGTTGCCAACTTCGGTCAGCTGGCTGGCGTGAGATTTTCAATTTGAGAGTCTGCACACATATGCACACACATTAACATATTTGTAACAGTTTTATTACCTTGTAAATAGTCTGTAGGGTTTGAAAACTACCACATTGCTTTTGATGTCACTAATTTTAGGTTTATAATGGAATAATATAGATTTGCCATGAGATTTCTTGTATGAGCGTGAGAGTCTGAAAGTGTGAGTGTCACGACAGATGCGTGAGAGTTGGCTACACTGCAGACATTATAAGCTTATCATTCTGATAAAGATGTTTGTCTGTTTGTGATCTGATATCACGTCCATGTTGTAGAAAACCGCCCTTCTTGTCATGCTAAGCAAATGCTCTAGTTCTACTGCCTCATGAGACGGGCTATAGTTACCTTCTGCTAAAAAACCTTTATATGTGCATTAGGTACACACTTGATGTGTACTTTAGCAATACACTCTTCTAAAATTATACAGGTTTATATAAATTATTAACAACGGACAGAATTAATGCATTAACTGAAGCAACAATAAGAGCACAGTCAGCGATGGACTGACATGCCCTGTTACAGGACAAGGCCGTGTTACAGGAACAGCTGGCTGCCAGAAGGCCCACTGTAAGCTGTCTCCTGCCACAAGTACCTGAAGAACCAACATAACCGAGCAGGAGCCATTACCATGGAAACGGGTCACATGGGCACACAGGGCCAACAGAGTGAAGTTAATTATCCTCCTGTCTCGTTCCAGGGTGAAGCGTAATTAGTGTGAGGACATCTGCACGCGTACGCCTGGAGGTGTGATGCCGTGTATACGAAAGGGGGTGGCCAAAGCGCTGCGAGCGTGTGAATCCACGTACGAACACTGACTTATGCGTGTTTGTTAGAGATTAGCGAGAATAGCTGTGCCCAACCCTGGCGGAGGCAAAGCCACGGTGTAGGCGCATGTCAGGCTGGACAGTGACTGCGGTGGGGAACCTGGGGGGTTGAACTGCAGTGACTCTGCAGGATATGATAACGACATACACACTGCAGCACCCCCCCCCCCCCCCCCCCAAGAAAGCCGCAGCATCAACAAGCTTCACAAACCTCCAGCACATTCACGTTTTCCTAGACTCTTCCAGGTTTAATTAACCCCCAGCACCCAGTATTATGGGTCCTGCTCTACTTCTCAGTGATTTAAATTAGAATACATTCTATCCTCCAGGGCAGGACGTTTAGCATTGGAATCATGGCACAGGTCTGCTCTCAAACCAAACACGATTCAGGCGTTCATGTGACGCAGCCGACGAGGTCAGCAGCTTATGAACCAATGAGCCAAAGGCTGCTGACTTAACCTGACAGAACACAGCATTCTCAGTGCTTACAGAAAGACGCTACAAGTGTTTTCAACTGTGCTTCAGCAAGCAGGACAGGGGTCACAAGTTGAAGAAACTGAGAAGGGACAACTGACTCAACTGCCTGCCAACAAATAGGCACTGAGATCCCTGCAGGCATTCTCCCCGGCCAGCCAAATTACAACCCACATTCACCCACATATGGCTTTTCTGTACCTTCTTTCCCTTGCCCATATGGCTGGCAGGTATGCCTGTATTCACTTCTTTCCTCCTTCTGAATGCCTGGATGATCCTGTGGCATCTTAAGCTCTGCCTTCCTGCCAGATTCTCCTCATTCTGGGCAGACAGGCCTTTCAAAATCTTACAGATCTCCAGCACATTGGAAAGTAGCACAATTCATGAACTTGAAGCTGAGCAAAGTTCTCCTGAGTGATTCTCAAACCCTTAATGACAACGCGGAGCTCTTTTACCGACCTCACAACATCAGCAGTTTTGGGCCTGCAGCCTCTTCCCTGACATTAGCATAGTCTGCCCATTGCTCACTGTTTACACCCATGCAAGACTGCTCCACTCAGCAGCCTTAGGCTGGGCAAGAATAACCACCAACAGCTAACAGCAGCACTTCTCGCTAGTGGTTAAAATCTTACCACTCCATACTCCATTTTCTCCTTAGCTGAGTGATTTATTTAAGGGTCTTTCACAGAATCCCTTAAAAGGGAAAAACCTTAAGGAATTTACTGCAATGAAAGAGATTTTACAGTAGTTTCCAAGGAGACCGTTCATTTGTTTGCGCTCATGCCTGTTTGTGATACCTGTTGTCGCCTCCAGTGTTTCTTTTGTTGACAAAAATGTGGACGAAAATACAGCGTGATGAAGGGTTTCTATGTGATGATAACTAAATCAAAAAACTAAAATATTCATTAATGACAATGATGAAATTAAACACATTATTCGTCTGACAAATACAAATAAAAATGAAAGCCAGATTTCATCACCACTGCATCCTTACCTGATCAAATTTGGCCTGTTTCCCCTGGTGTATTGTGTTTACTAGGAGTAGGTACTTTTTGCTCGAGAAAAAACTACTGAGGGACGATAAACTTTGTTGACTGGTTGACGACAAGCATGGGCGCTAACTTGGAAGATGCAGGGAAGTCCTGGAACAAGAGGTAGAAGTAGTGGAGCAAAAACTGAGCAGAATTAGTTTTGTACCTCAGTTACATTAAATGCATTAATGAATACCTTTTTTGCATGCGTCTCCATATTTTTGCATCAAACAATGTGAACGATAACTGCTATACTTCTGTTTCTCTTTTTGCTAGTGCCGGCAGTGAAACTTGCCAGCACTTACTAGCGGAATAACTTTACATTGTTTTTTATTCTTTGCAAAATGAAAGATAGATCTGCTGACCAGAGTTATCAATGAATTATAAACCTGATGCGGGGTGTAAATAAAATCATAAATCGTCTGCCGATCAAATCAATAATGCGAAATCAATTGTGCATCATTATTCGTATTCATGGGGTACTTCCAGTCGCAGGACACTCATCTCGGGATGCCTACATTTTCATCATTTATTGCCATAAGCTCAGCTGTGCTGCAGTTAAGATACAGTCAGAGGTACCTTACTTTGGTTGTTAAGGTCTTTTGCACAACCTTTAAGGGAACTTTAAGGGGTTCCTTAAGTATAAGACCTAGATAAGGGGAAAAACTTAAATACTTAAGTGAACATTTGAAGAAAACCTTAAGAAGAAGACTTAAGGGTGTTTTTGTGCAACCGACTTATTTTAAGGAAACCTTAACTGGAACTTTAAGGAAAATCTTAACTTAAGGGGTTCTGTCTTACACAATTCATATTCTTCTGATTCTGATTCTTCTCAATACATTGTAATAGCACGCTGAACAGGAAAGCTAGCTGTCATAGTACTGAGTCGGGACTGAGTCGATAGTCTCAACTGAGTAGCACCTTTGGCTAAAGGCTCATCGCCCAGAGATCCACGGCTGAATACTTCATGCTCTCCTTTGTGCTGGCTGCTGTTCAATTCTACAATGCTCCAGGTCTCCATGTCCCTAACCCTACTGCTATTCCTCTGCACAATGCTCCAGGTTTCCATGTCCCTAACCCTAATGCCATTCATTTGTACAATGCTCCTGCTCTCCATGTTCCTAACCCTGCTGCCATTCGTTTGTACAATGCTTGTACAATGCTATTGGTTTGTACAATGACCGGTCTTTGTACCACACTTATAATAACTGTGTGGTACTTTAAATTTTATAGTTATTTATTTTTTATCTTATAATTTCTTTTCGGTGTCTGTTGCACTAGTAGTTAGTTTTTTTAATGCCGCTGGGCAACAAAAATACTATATTGTTTATCATGTTTCCTAAAATACTTATTCTGGTGCTGTTGATGTACTATTCTGTGCATCTATACACTTACAGATTTGTAGCTCACGTAACTTTGTGCCGTAAGACTTGTATGTCATTTTCATTGAGAGTGGACTGAAAAAAGCAAGCAAAACATAGCCCAGGAAAAAAACCAGGGTTGCCCTCACTTAGCCCTCCTCGAAATGAGACTGTTCAGTATATTATGTTGCCAGAGAATGGGTTGGTTTGTGTCCTACCCCATGCTGACTGAGCAGGGCACACACACATTCAGGCCAGATGCCGGGGCTGCACAGGCCTTCACGAGGATGGACCACAGGAGAAGTTTGCTGTATCACTCAGCACAAAGAGCTACACAGCTCCACAGCTGAGTCCTGTGGCGTCACTCTGGGGCTGCCTCCCTCTGAAGTGGAGCTGTGTTTGCATCATCGGGGCAGCAGACCCGCGGGCAGCGAGGCATAATGCAGCATGTGTTTGAGGTGGAGAGCAGGGTTTGCCGGGCAGGACGCCTGGGGGAAGCTTATTAAAAGCATGCTGTCCCATACAGGGGGATGGCTGTCACACATGCTGGTTTGGACTTGACCAAAAAATCACCCCCTTGACCACTATGGTCCCCCTATTGAATGATTACATTTACATTCCAAGGCATCAAAATGAAAACATATTCTGATTTTAATTAGGGTTATTTAGGCAATACCTAATTAATAATAAGTAGGACAAGCTTTTCATCCAGTGCTTTTCAAGATTTCAAGGTGTGTGTTTTTTCTGTGCCAGTGTTTTAATAGCTCTCTCTTTTCCAATACCCTCCTTACATCAGGAGCTCCTGTTCTGACCCTGCCAAGGAAGCGAGGCTTTTTTCAGCCAGTCTTTCCTAGGTAGGTGAATAGGAGGATTGACACATTGTTCAACCTCTTAACAGAGACACAATGACCTCGATTCACTGTCACACAATGCAGATGTTCACTTCTCTTAAGTGCTGGCACCAGCCTTTAGATAGTACAGGTCTGAGTTTTCATGGTGGCTTGTGTCCTTACAGTCAGATTATATTACATCTATGAAGTAACTTGTCAAGGAAGAAAAAATCAGACCACAAAAAAAAATCTCTAACTGGCCCAGTAATCTATATCTGCAAATGTCTCAAATTGTCTTTTGACATGAACAGGCAATGTCCGACCACCAGTGCAGTATTAAACAATGCATTGTAGCAGTTCTTACAATAGTTAAGGTAAAAATATAAAGTATAAGTGATTAGGAACTATCCCCAACCTGACACCAAACCCCTAGATCAATTTGGAGTAAAAAAAACATCAACTTTAAAAGTAAATCCACCATCTACTTAACCATATGCTCAATTAGAAAAAACAACTTAAACAGAGATATAGTGGACAACACTTTTGTATCTATCCAAGCTTCACTATATTCACTGCAAGAACAGAGAGGACAGGAAGCACACCAAGCAGTGAGATCTCGCCACCCGCCTGACGGCAGTGTACAAAGATGAACGTGAGACATAAATTTGTACTTGGAAAATTGAAATTGAAAGTCAGTCATCAGAAATGTATCCTTCTTTGCCTAGGAAGATCAGATATAAAGAATCAATACAGAGGTATTAAGTAACAGACGTGATGAATATTTGAAAATGCCCACTGATTTTCCTATCGAGTGCACCCAGACAGATGTGCTATAATGTGATATAACAATGATTCAAAAAATATTATGAGAGGGTGAATACACAAAGGTACCAAAACAACCACAGTTAATTCCATACACATGCTGTATATGATTCTGTAATTGCAGTAAACTGCTGGACACTTGCACATTAACCATGTTGCCCCTTTTGTTTGACTCAGGGATGACAGGGTGGTTCTTTAACCTGAACCATAAATCTGATACATACTGAACCGCATGCTTTACTTGGGGCACACTGTCTTATTGCTTGCAAATTGTATTAAGTGATCGTATGTCAGATTCCCATCTCAGGGTTGGTGTTTCCTGGATTCCAGAGTCCTGTCTTCGGTTCTTGTGATTCTACATCCTCGTTCTAGCTTTCATATTCAGGTTCCCATACCACAGCTCCTGCTTCCTAGCTCTGCTAATGGTTCCGTGTGCGTGTGTCCTCCCCCTCTGCACATTTGCTTCTGAGGTCACCTGTCAGGTCGGCAGCCCCAGGTCCTATTGGCTGCCTCTTCCCCTAATGTTCTGCCTGACAGATGCAGGGACCATTGGGCAGAAGCCCAGGAAGTTGGGCGGGACAGACAGTCAGACAGTATGTTCTGCCCCGTCTTGCAACAAAATGAGTGATTAACCTCCAACAGTTCATGCATGACCACCCCACCATTCACCGAAGTGTCATTAATTATAAACCAAATAAAGTTAATTACCTAATGTTGTGCTCTGACTAAATGCAGACTAAAAACAATATGGAATGATGCAGCGGACTTTCCTTATCTCAGTGACAAGCCCACCACAGGTGACTCCCTCCACAGATGGTGGTGACCACATGCCCCTCACTATTCCCCAACGGCAGCCTGTGGACTGGCCATATGGGACATGCCGGCACGCGTGTTATTCGCACGTCACGCTGCATAGATCCGGGAGCCCCCGTCAGCAGAAGCCGTGCAGATCCGAACAGCGTCAGCACAGGAAGCCCCTGGCCTCATCGACCAGTGCTACAAGACTCCACTGCCTGCTCGAAAATCTGTACAAGAACTCCAACATCTCAAGAAGAATGTATATGGCTGTGTGGCAGCTGTCAGGCGGTTGTCATTCCTCCCATTGTGCTATTAGTGAATAATAACGCATTTTTCAAACAACTTTACAGCTCAAAAAATATGGAATTTTGCTGTTCATAATGCATACCATTTTTAGGGAATGCATGGGCAAAGACAGTACCTCCAGGATCCTAGTTTAAAAAACAAAACAAAACTGAATTTAACAGAAAAACATAACCTGGTGAGTCTCTTCCTTCTCCACCTTTCGTAGAGGAGACTCCACATTACTGGATGGTCTAGTTTGCTGGGCTGCTCATTTTCCCCTTTCTACTGCGATATATAACAGTGTACTCACAGCATATATTGTTTACCATGTTTACGTTCTCACAGGCCTGCATGCTTTCTTGGAGCTTCAATCATTCTTAGATGATTATGAGTCTAATAAAATGATGCTAACAGTACAGCCCACATTTGTAACTGCATGGTATGGTGCCTGGTTTAGGTATGCACACCACCCTTAATAACAATACCATAGAACTGGATGTATCACAGATTCGAATATGTCAAGCGGTTCTTCGGTTAGAATCTTGACATGTGTGCTGTACGTCAGAGGATCTCCTCTCTTCACTGAATTAACTGGCAGGTTTTCCTATGGTGGTCCCCCGATAAACAACTGTTCCGACAGCCAGCCTGAATATGCCCCAGATTTCACTAGCGAGCAAATTTACTGAAAAATGTTTGAAAATAGGGATAGATATGCGTATTGGAAAAGTCATATTTTCTAAGTGAGAAGTAAGAGTCACACTACGAAAAATCAATTTAAAAAAACAATCAACATTAGATACTGAAGCCATATTTCTGGAGTGCTGTCCTGGGTCCTGAAATCATCAATCGGACTAACCACGTGAACAATGTTTTGTCAGATAAATTCTACATATGACATTCTGTGCTGAGAATTAGCACTGCACAGATAAAGTTAACATATATATGTATGGGAATAGCATAACTGTGCCAGCATAACTTATTGTTATTATGTAGTCAGAAATGAATCAAGTCAGAAGTACCTGGTTAGACTATCAATGATAAAGCCACAAGCATCTCTTATCCTGATTGGTAGGTTATGCTGCATATTTTACTGATTACTGTTCTTGATTCCAAAGATTCCTTAATGACTGCTCAGCAGGATTCAGTTGCAATGGTTACTGTATCACTAATTAATATGATATGTATTCAACTGCTTTTAAACATCCCAGGTACAAGCATATACAAAGCATGAATATTACAAACTGACTGCTTTGGCTGCAAACGAACACAAATACTACAGAGCAGTCTATGCCAATCCCCTGCAGTCACAGCGCTTTGCAGTATCACATGCCAGAATCCAGTCATGTTCTGATATCAGATAGCTAAACCAGTGCGGACTGCAAATGGCAGCAAGACCACTTACCTCCTGACCACAGCGCCTGCCAGCAGATGGCAGTGACACAAGCAGCTTGCCAGGAATGTTACCTTTTTCAAAGCTCATGTTAAACTGGGATGACGGATGCTTAAACTACACTGTTGCAGAAACCACAACATTGGTTACAGAAAATCACCTGTCAAAAGGCTGCAGTATATGATGAGGTCTAACAAGTTGGTGTGCACCGTAATCTCATAATATGAATAACTAAAGTCAGCTTAGAGAATGTGACCTGAGCACTGAAGAACTCTGGCGTCCGGCATTGATACGGACTGAATTTTGGTACCTGACTCTGTCTACACCTTACATGTCCCACACATACATCATAACCCCACACTTCAAGGCTTACACTGTTCAACAACTGATTATGTAACAATTATATAATTAACACTGTGCTGAATAACATGTAAACCATTCCAATTACTGTGCATTTGCTAGGTGAATATGCCACAGGTCTTAAACAGATTAAAAGGAGCCACAACAATCGAGGTGAGATACATCTATTTCAACCAAACTGGCTAGGACCAAATCCATCTCTACGCCGCAAATTCTGACTGTAGACACAAAGGGGGTTACATAGAGCTGTTGGGACCATTTACAGAATACTTTCACACTGATCTGTAGCTATGCTAATTGTTTACTGTATTTCAAATGCACAAACCTTTACTTTAGAAATATAACCACAGTCCAAAAATAGACATGTGCTGCAAATACTCCCAAAGAAAGCATGCAATTCACTCAAGTCTTAATGGCTCACATTAAATCACGTTGCTGTTATGGATTTTGATATTTAAAAACTAAATTTCAAAAATCATAAATTAAAGGCATGTATAAAATTTCGAAGCAAGCAAGAAAACCACAAGAGGACTTGGGGGGTAATATCTGATTAACGTTAAATACCACACCCACAGTGGGACTAACAGAAAGGAGAGGGATCGCGGTGGCCCTGATTCAACAGCTGGATTGGCACATGAACATGTCTCCTCTCACTGCCTTCCCCTCCAGCTGACAGCACGGTTATGAAACGGCACGCAAAGGTTTTTTTGCCTGTTAAATCTTGTCGGACAGCACACCTTCAATAAAGTGGAAAGGATTCCCAAGACGGGAAGGTCTTTGCATCTGTAACCGTTCCTATAATTGTCAACACCTGGCAACCACACAAGCGATACCATGCAACTGTAAACAACAAAAACACTCAAAATAATTTAGGTTAAAATAAACACTATGACTGCTTTTGTAGGGACAACAAAATGGCAGCTGTAATACAGGCAGAGTCGATCAATCTTTCAGCTGGGCCTAGGTCTTCTACAGCTGCTGTCCACAACCTACCGAAACACGCAACTAAACACGGTCATCTTTGGTTCACCTTCCTGCCTTTTCCATCACACCCTTCTTACAGCATATATGCACATATGCGTACATACATTTACCAATGATTATAATAATATTACATAGATGTTTTATGGTTATATAAAATGATTACGCCTATATTGAAAACACTATTCGATAGGCAATAATGCATTTAAAAGGCTATGTTTTCTCTTATTTTGTGAGATTTCAACGTGGATTCAGGTCTGTGATTTGTAACCAGCGGCATTAATCAGCTCCTGGATGCAACGTAGATCGACGATCGTGCAGAGTGACAAACACACGGACTGTGATAACCATTGATCTAGCATCGCAATTTAGACATACATTAAATAAGCCTTATTTCGTGCATTATTATCATAATACTTAGGATTTTGGGTTATAGGCACTGCGCAGTACGGCACACGATCCTGTGTGTTGAACGTCTGGGTACATACATACATATTGCGGAATCCACGTAATAAAACAGCCGGTTTAGAAAATTAATGTGTGGGGGGATGTTTAAGATCTGCTCGACTGCATCGTATATTCTCCAGGATTTTCGTAAATATATCATCTAGTAATGCGGAAATGTATCGTGTCGTGGATACGACTCTCAGGATAATTACTATTCGCTCCTGCTTGACGATTTAAATGACATAAAATTAAATTAAGTAGTCCGTTGTGATGTTTGGGGACTTTAACATCAGTGGTAACATCTGCAGATACACATGTTGTGATTTAGGTCAGGATATTAATTTGAGCATACAGGAATACTGCTACATTTATGGCCATATACAATAAGTACATTTTATGTAATAGCATAAAATATACTCACTTTCCCACGAAGTTCTCCAACACTGAGCTTTTACCGGCACTCTGTCCGCCGACCACAGCAATCTGCGGGAGATCCAGGTTGGCATTTTGTCCGATGGCAGAGAATGCATCTTGTAGTCTATTTACCAGAGGAATCAGATCCTCCATCCCCCGGTTGCCCATTTTGTCGGTAAAGAGCCGCAGCCGCTCTTACTACGCGACGATGTAGAAGAGAGGGGACAGCCTTCACACAGCGCCTTTTCTCCCGTGCGTGCACTGCTGTAAGACTTAAACGCTTTCAGATACCGTGCCCTGTATTTTACATTTAAAAGCACCCTCGATCACCATCCTCAGCCTCTGCAAGCACCTCTGCCGCTGCACACACTCTGCAAAGACAATAGGAGGGGCTGTGAAATGATTGTGTTTAGGTAAGTGGCAACATAATTGCACAGTCATTTTTACACCAATGGGCGGCGCGCTTTCACCGCGAGTTAACGCCTACCTACGCTACCTTGTATTCTGGGAAATGTATTTTTTGTATTCGTACCGTCTTCGTTCCTTGCTAAGGATGTGCAAGTTCCATCCATTCATTTTCTACCATAACAGAGAAAACCGTGGACGTTTATGGTCTACACCCGGAAATATATAGGCAAACACAGGTTATCACTAGTTAGATGCTTGTGCATGCCCATCTGGTAGTGTTTACACTTTGACTCACAGGTACACAATACATAGTACCAGCATTCCAGTGTTTATATATTATACAAGTCATAATTTTACAGAATGTAACATATCGGGTCATGCGACGTTTATGGATTTTCTTCCTTTTTAATTCTAAGTGATTGCAGCTGCCATATAGACTACTTCCAGATTTTGGCGTCATTTCGAATTATTACTCAGTTTCATTAAAACAGCTATGAAACAACACGCCTACACAAGGACCAAAATTACATTTGACTTGTGAAACGGTCACAGAGGAAGTCATTTTATGTAATTACGCGTATTTCGCTTGATAACGATAACTGACCTATCCATGGTGCTGAATAAAAAACGAGAAAATAAATTCATTAGTGCCGTAGTGTAATGTGGTGTTGTAATGGCAATGTAGAAAAATTAATTAGCTAAAGAATAAGGCTATGTCTATTTTATCAAATTGGTATAATAAATGTGTGCTATTATATACATTCCAAAAAATATATAATTACGCAAATTATACATAATTAATCCGTGTTTTCGATAATTCACGTACTGTTTACTCATAAATTGCGTAGTTCTTATGCATAATTCATTCAGAATTATCTGCCATCGCTAGTGGGACTCGTGTTCTATAGGTTATACGTCCATCGTATTAATGCCCGTGCAGTTTAGCCTCCTAACCATACAGTGGCAGTGCAAGCAAACATGGCGCTGAAATTGGCTTTTTCGGTGAAACGACGGAGGAAATAGACTGTCGTCGACTCTTCATTGTAAACATTTTGGCGAGACGTACGGCAGCAGCTGAAGCGGGTTAATGTGCTCGGGTCTGCGCTACGGCTCTGGGGCCCGGTCGACGCGTCCTGGTTAGCTTTAGAGTTTTCAGATGGTCCAGCCTTACAGCCGAAGCCGGGGACACGGTCCGTCGCTGAGATAAGCGGCTAGCCTTAGCCGAATAGCTACTTCAACAGCGTAAGCCTTTAAACTCTGTTTTATTCTTATTATTTTATTTGTTGTTCGCTTAATATCTGTGCGGCTTGATATTTTCACTGTCCACGTTGTAGGCAGCTAACCGACTAGCCAGCATAAAATCGGTCCTAAACGGATCGCTGTGTGTATGATTCATTATACTCATTAATAACTCATCATTAATAACTTTCATATCATTAATAACTCATGGAGCTGTTTTTCCCTATAAATAAAAAATCACACTGTCTGCTTTTTCCAGCGGTCACCAGCCCCATGCTCAGAGGGTTTCTGACCATGGGTATTATACATTATAAGAGGTTTATGCTTGTGGATTATCATGCTAACGTTTGTTTCTCCCCCATGTTTATCAAAAGGGAGAGCTATTTTTTTCCTTTACCGGGAGACGGCAGCATAAAACACGGCGACATGTTCAGCCACCATCACCAGCAGCAGCAGCAGCAGTTCCACCAGCACCTGCGGCAGCTCCAGCAGCTCTTCCAGCACCAGCAGCCGCCGCCGCCGCCTCCTCCTCCGCCACCACCGCCGCCACCGCCCTCCTCACACCACATCGCGCATCACCACCACCAAGGAAACCGGTGAGAGCTCGCAGGCGAGGCCGGGGATCTCCATTCGGGCCTAACGCGTCCTGATGGCGCAGGCTGAACTCCCGGCCGCTTTCTGCTTTTGAGTTAAAACCAGGCTATGTCTCGAGTAAAAGTGATTGGTGTCAACGTGCCGGCTGTCCAGAAATCCGGAATGAAGCAAATTACAACTCCTAGGAAACCCGATCGTTTCAGACGGAATGGGAATGAGACTCGATCCTACTTGCAGTCGTCTAATTAAATATACTTAACTGTTGAATAGAAAGAGCTTGTATTCATGTATTATTTCGCCTGACTGTTAAATATTAGCATCAGAAAGTGTCTATTGTGTAAACTATGCATGTATTTACTGCGTATGTCACGCGTGTAGCGTGATGGATGTGTCGGAGGTGGCTGTGACTGCTTAGATAACACTCAGCACAACGTAGCAAATGCCGGCCGGCTTATGTCACGCCGAAATCACAACAGAACACAGTAATCGTATTGAAACTTTAGTATGATCTGATGGGGATGCCACGGCGTGAAATTATTATATTAGAACACCGGCTGCAATCGCAAATGTTCAGAATGGTAAAATGTATAATGTGCATTGATTTCCTGCTGCAGCATCCCGACCGATTTGTTTGACTCGTGGTTTGGTGGTTCAGCTGCTGGTTCCCATACGCTAAGACATCATATAAAACAAACAAATAATCGATCGCGTATTAAATGAAATGACAACTAATCACCTGCAGTTTCAGACCAATATTATGCTGAAAGTTTAACATTTAAGAAAAACGCTTATTGTTCCCCGTTTGCATTGACCGTTTTCATTTGATTTTTAACCAATTACTGATCAACATGGTCACCGCCTAATGCATTTTCATTTTGGAGCGGCAGTCCAGTTGAAGTGACTTTTGATGCTCCTCCTGTATTGTCAGGTGTGTGAGCAGGTGCCAAATTTTCATAATCCTTGTTCTGTATAAAATTTAGTTAGCCTGTATCTCAGTGTGCCTGTATGGCAAGGTTCATATTCACCGTGATTTTTAACAAAAGCTTGCTATATAAAAGAAGCTGGTTTTACATGACAAGTTATGAATACTAATTGTCACAGAAGCCGGTGCATGTTACACACACCCTAACCTCAGATGTGAATCTACAGGAAGTATTAGTTCCATGTTTTTTAGTTTTGTAATTGAGCTCCTTTATACCTGTATTACTCTGAAGTTGAAAATACATGCCTTTTATTTAGCTTTGGATGAACTGTACTGCCAACTAGCTGCCTGTTATTTCAGACACACACTTAGAAAAGCCAGACCTCTTTAGTAACATCCAAATACTGTTTTATATGTAGGGGAAAATGTGGAAATGTGAGGGCCAGCCTGCCTCGCCGCTCACCTAAGCTTTAAAGAGCAGTGCCTTGCTTTGTAGCACCTGCTCAGGAACTCCTTTCTGACCATATATGCACAACTTCCTCTTCTCTCTGAACAAGCTGTGTTCACCATTTGGGATATAAGAAGCTTTTGCTCGGTGATAGTTGTGAGGCAGCTTCTTGAGCATGATTAAAGTTTCCCATCGATTGCAACACCGAACGCGATAAACACTTTTTCTTCAGCTCCAAACCCTTAATTATAGAAAATGTTGCAATACTGCAGTTGGTCAGAGGCATTTTCTAGTTTCCTTCAGCACAAGTGTTAAGTGACCCCTTAAATGTGACAGTTTTTAATACTCTTGTTTATATTTATTAGCAGTGCCTTAAATGGCAGTCAGGAATGAATTATAATACACTTTAAAAGCATCATCTCTTACCAGTGGAGTTAATTCAGTCAGAGGGCTGGGCTTTCAGTTGCATGTCATCTCTCTTGCAGGCCCTTGGCTGCTGCAGCCCCAGCACCACCTCCAGCTCCCCCCCCACCTCGGGTGGTCAACCTGTGCTCTCCCACCCCGGCCACCATCATCGCTGCCAACCCCATGCTGCAGGGAGCTTTGCTCATGCAGCAAATGCAAGGCATGGGCCGCCACTCATCTTCTGCAATTGCTTCTCATCGTTTTCCTTTCACGCGCCTTTGACATGCATCTACTGTCCTCTGCCCCTTTTAGGAAACCTTCGGGGGTTTGCAGTGGGGGGGCAGCAGTTCACGCAGTTCTTCCCCGCCGGGGCCCGGCCTTCGCTTCTCGGCCCCGTCCCTATGGGCGTGGCCATTAAGACCCCCCACATGGGTTTTCCCCCTCGACATTACCATCCTCAGGCACGCTATTTCAATAAGGTACCCTTTCTCCTGCCTGAGCTGACATGTTTCTTTGTTGCCATTTATGTTAAGAAGCTTAGCTGTGTACCGTTACTGGAGAGATCACACGTTGTTCCTCCTGCCGCCCCCAAAGTGGGCATGGCATACATTTGGATATCTGTTCCTTTGTTTAGATGTCTGTGAGCATGCTTACGGAGGTGCTGAGGCGATGTTATTGTGATGATGATCTGTTAATAGATGCTTTTCACCTGTGTGTAGGACTTTGCCACGCGGCTTCCCCTGAGGAAGCGTGAGAATGAGCAGAGAGCACCGGCCAGCACAGATAACCAGCCAGGAGGGAGCGGCAGCAGGGAGGGCGAAGCCGAGGAAAGGCCCGCACACACAGGTACTGAGCAGAGCATCGCGCTCGCCGCTGCCCCCGCTGACCAGTCCCAAAAGTGTCGGTGTAAGGTATTTTTTTGCCCAATAAAAATGGCGAGGTAGCACGTCTCGCAGGGTCATGTGATGAACCGCGCGGTCACCTTAGCGGCTGTCGGCAGCATGCCGGGGTCAGCTGATGCTGTCATCCCTCAGAGCAGAGAGTGGAGGTGCTGGATGGACACGAGCCCTCGTCCGAGGAGCAGCAGGGAGAACCAGCCTCTAAGAAGCAGAAGACTGAAGGGTATGACTCAAGAACCTGTTTGAACTTTTGACCTACAGCATTATAAAGAGAAAAGAGCAGCCTTATTGATACCTTATTTGGCTCTAAATAGGCCTGAGGCTGAAGTAGAGGAGCTTCCGGGAGCAGACAGCGGTGTGAGGTCAGATTATGATGGCCTGGAAGAGGACACAGAGCCTGGAGGTGTGTGTGTGTGTGTGTGTGTGTGTGTGTGTGTGTGTGTGTGTGTGTGTGTTCTGCATAAAAATCTGCTTTATGCAAAGCTGCTGTTTACTCAGAATGCCAACATGCCTGTCCTTTAAATAACAGTTGTTCTTCAGTCATGTCTATTCGTATCATTCCCTGTTACTTTGTAACTGAGCAATCTTTGCCTGCTAGACTGCCTCCTACTGGATGAGGGGGGAAGTACAGCTGGTACAGAGGCAGTGGAATTTGTGGAAGAAAGCAGAGCGACCGAGGTGAGTTGGGGACCATTCGGACCCCAGGGGGTCTTGTTGGGACTCCTGCCTGCATGCTGACCACCCCTGTACCGGTACAGGTGTTGGGTGTGGGGGCGTCTCTCAAGGTCACCATCCAGCAGAGCAGCGAGAGCCGTGCCTTCAGCACAGGGCTGGAGGAGCTGTGTGGGCCCACTGGGGGGGCCGCGGTCAGCCAGAGCGACAGCAAGGACTCCGCCAGAGAGGGGGGCAGCAAGTTCTTCTGCTACATCTGCAACATCACTTGCCACAACCAGCAGGTATTGCAATACGCTGAGCGAACACCGTGGGGAGGGGGGGCTAGAGGCAGGCCGAGCTTTTGTAGAAGTTGTGCTGCTGGCGGAGTGCTTCTGGAAGGCATGAGCAAGGTGTGCAAATGACCACCCCAGCTTAGATCTCGTGAAGCATTGAATTCTGGGAGGGCTCTCTGGGCCATCTGCCAATCTGTCTGCCCACCCGCGCCTCTGATTCCGCCCCGTTCTCCCGACAGAACTTCCAGAGCCACATGAACGGCTTGGCCCACCAGCAGCGCATGATGGAGATCCAGCACATGAGCAATGCCTGCCTGGTCACCCTGCTGCCCCGCGTCCAGGGCTCCCTGCAGGGCAGCCGCAAGGAGGGGTCAGGCCACATCACTGCCGCTTCCCCCTCACGCACGCAGGCTTAGCCGAATACAACACAACAGTGATACTTAATTCATCCCTGTAGGGAAATTGGGGAGCTTTCACATATTCTGTCTTGCTCGCCATGAAACACACAAACAAATATAGGTAAGAGCAAAGCTTGGATTCAGATCGTAAGGTCAGCTAGCACCCAGTGTCCCTGGAGAAATTCACACAAAGGGCTTTGCTCGAGGGCCTGACAGTGACATCACTGTATCAGTCACTGGATTTGAACTGGCAATCTTCTGATGGTAAATCCACATTCACATTCATACACGCTGGTGGTGGAGACTGCCATGCAAGGTGCCAACCAGCTCACCGGGAGCAATTCGGGGTTCAGTGTCTTGCTGAACTTGACAAGTGCTTGACACTTCGATGGGGTCAGGAGGACCCGGGGCTCGGACCTGCAACCCTCCGGTTGCCGAACGGTAGCACTACCTCCTGCACCACAATCGCCCTGATCCTAATCCACACTCCGCCCAAGATTGATGATTAGTTTCATTTTATGTCCCGCCTATTCACCTTGATATCACTCATTCCTATATTTGTTAATAATAATTTAAAGAGTGTGTCTATTACGGAGCAGATTCTGGGCAGTGTTTGAAAGGTGAAGCGTCGGTTGTCCGGCTGCCAGCAAACACAGCGTTTGAGGCAGCTGTGCGGTGTTTGTGTCCTGCAGGGAGTGGAAGCCAGCTCTGCAGCGGTGGTGTACTACCTGCCAGAGCCACTTCTCTGGAGACCTCATCGAGCACCGCAGGACCAGGGAGCACAAGGTGAGGGAGCGCAAGGGATTCTGTGAGCAGCACCTGAGCCAGGGAAGCGCATTCATTAGTGACCTGGACTTCATGGTGTCTTTGTGTGGTTGCAGCCTATGAAAATGTTCTCTTTGCCCCCCCCCTCGTCACCCAGCTGTCCAAGCACTCGTCGCGGCCCTTCTGCACGGTCTGCAGACGCCACTTCAGGACCCCCCGCAAGTTTGTGGAGCACATGAAGTCACCAGAGCACAAGCAGAGAGTGGAGGAGGTCTGTGTGAGAGACCTCTGCTCTCCGCCCACAGAGAGCCCGCACTGCTGGCATTCGTGTTGCTCATTTCTTCCGTAAAAAATGGTTAATTTTGTGTTTTAAGTCTTTCAGGGATTTATCTGCAATCAGTGGATGATGCTCTCTGATCTGTGTCTGACCTTGCAGCTGCGGGAGGACGGCGGACCAGAGGTCCTGGAGGAACTGATTACCGTAGATGCGGTGGGATGCTTTGAAGGAGAGGAGGATTATGAGGAGGAGACCAATGAGGAGGAGGAAGGGGAGGAGGAGACCCAGATCCACTCTCAGTTAGAGGTGAGTGTGGTTTTTTTTTTCTTCCACCTAATGCCTGTTGATGGCTGCTTGCCCAGAGGAAGCTCAACTTGCTGTGCAAAGGAGCTGCATTGATCTGTAACCCCGGCCTGGCAGGCAGGGCAGCCGGCCCAGAAGGAGGTGGCTCTGGAAGACATGGCGGACGACGAGCAGTACGACTCGGACACTCAGTACGGTGAGCATCGCGCCGTCACGCCACAGCCCAGCGCGACTATACTGACTGCTGAAACATATTCTGTGATGGACTGGCATCCTATAATGGGGGAACCCCTCCCACTGGGGATAAGCTGCAGGCCCCAGGGGAGGGAGGGAGGGAGGGAGGGATGGATGGATGGCAGGCAGGCAGGCATTTATTTGGCAGAGCCAACCAGTAACAAGTTCTACCAAGAGTGATAATTGCTTGAGGAGAATGACTTTAATCTGTATTTCGTTATGGAGCTCAGTGGCTGTGAGAACAGACTAAGCAGAGCAGTGCTGAGTAAATGGCGATGCAGCATGCAGACTCCTCCAGGCAGCCGGTCACGCACACTGCTGATTGGTCCTCTCACTGCACGACGGCTCTCCTTCACCTGCCGCTTCTCCCGTCTCTCCTGACAGGCTCCAGCTTCGTCGTCCCAGTGGCTGGCTTCCTCTGCAGGCTTTGTCACAAGTTCTACCATTTTGAGTCCACAGCCCGGCTTTCACACTGCAAGTCCCTCACGCACTTTCAGAACCTGCAGGTAGGGGGCGATGAGGCCCAGCAGAGTGAAATTCCATTTTGAACCCCTCCAACAGGAATTATGGGTAAACATGCAGCGAATCTTGCATGCCTGCTGCGTGCATGTGTAATTGTTTGCAAAAGCACAGCTGTACCTGAAAGTGGAAACTTCTGGAGCTTTTGGGGTGCCCTGTGGCATACCGTATGATAGACTGTGCTGAGGGTTACAGAGAACCTTGCTTGTAATAATATTCATGAAATCGTAGCTGTTAACCCAATTAAACACGACTTTTATGAGAGAGGAAAGGGTATTTTTAGAGACATAACAAATACAACCGCCAACACAGGGGCGGGGGATAAAGGCCAGGTCTGTGCATCTGCATGAAATGGCTGCTTTGATTAAATTGTTCTTGCAGCAGTCGGTAAATAAATCTGGATCACGGACTTTGGGATGAGGAAACGACTGTCAAATAAACATTTTGGCGGGGGTGGGGGGGTGCCATGCGGCTGTTTGCCCATGTGCCCTGATTGCTGTTTGCACAGTGCTGGATACTGGGCACTTGGGAAATGTAAAGTGCACTATCACTCAAGGTAATAAAGCATATTTTAGCGTATGGTCATCAAAGTCGTATTTGCACTGTATTTAATGATTAAAGTATGAGAGAACCTCAGAGAACTGTCTCCACTGAGTAAATGCTGGGTGGTACCTGATATAGTGAATAACATTCGCTAAAACCTTGCATTTAACGTTTAGGGGTGTGTCCCACCCTGAAGTGTCTGTATAGACAGACCTCTGGGACATTTTTTTTTTTTGTGGTTGGATTAATGTTCTGTTTTTTTTTTTTTTGAGAAACCTTAATGTCATTAAACAAGCTTTTTTTTTAATAAATGTTCTATATTTCTTTGTTTTTCCCCTAACAGAAGTACAGGGCTTTAAGAAACCAGGAGGACAATGTCACAGAGGATCCAGCAGAGCCAGAAAGCTGCAGAAGCGCAACAGAAGACCACAAAGCCCAAGATGAAGTCACACACGATGAGAAGGACAAGGTTAGTGGTGAGATGAGTGATGGCTGCACCACGCCTGCTTCTGATTGCAGCACTCCCATGAGCCGCACGTCCTCAGCTAGTCCTGATGACGCACCTGAAAAGCCAGATGGTTCCAGACAAGGCGCAGTGCTGCATTTGGAGAGCCGGAGCTGCAGTGATGCTGTTTTGCCAAACCCCTCTGTCACCAGACAGGCCTCTTTGAGAACCTGCTCCAATGAGAAGATACCTGAGCTTGCTATAAATGAGCCAGTAGGCTCTAGGGGGGACAAGTTCACAGCTAGAGCAGAGACTTCCGAGGGAGGGGCCCCTCTCATCACGGGCAACAGAGTAGAGAAAGATCTGGCCCAGGCAGATCCAGAGCCAGATGCCACTGGCCAGGATGTGGACAGGGAGGAGAGGTCAGCTGCGAGAGAGCAGGAGGATCAGGTGGGGGAGGCCGAATCTGTGGCTGAAGACAAGCCGGCCGCAGGACGCAAACAGGCAGCTTCCAGGAGGAGGTCGGCCAGGACCTCGCGGAGACGCTAAGGCTGGCTGAGCCAGAAGCTACAAGCACAGATCTCCACCACCATTAGAGGGCATTTCTGATGGGTCACTGGGGGAGGACAAAGATGGATCCTCGCCAACACGCAGCCCATCGACTGACACCAACCGCTGAACCGAGAAGCTGTGTATAACCTGCATCTGCTATTACGGACTTTTCGAATAGATTTTTAATACAGGAAGGAGAAGCCTGTGGATTTTAATGGACCCGTTCACTGGGTATATTTTACAATTCAAAGGGAATGGAGGTGTAATCCTCATGGTTTACTTTACTCGCGTGACTGAAACCTTGAAGTGTGATGAAGAAAAGAAGTATTGCATGTAACTCACAGTTCATGTATGTGCTCATCTTCAGTGTGATGCAGAGCGTTGGTGAGGAAGGGTGACGCGCTCACTGAACTGAGCTGCACGCTTTTTTTGTGAACTTTAGAAGTAAGCGCATTCAGACGGAGGGTCCATCCATATGACCGGTCACCGTTTTACTTAAACAGAAGCTTCTGGGGAAAAAAAAAAGATGTTGATTCTGCTGTTGTCTGAATGTGGAGTGTAATGTTTTGGAGTCCAGCTTGCTGTTATCTCTCACCACTCAGGCAGGGAATTCAGGAACTGTGAATAAAAATGTCCCAGGTTTTCATTTAAGATGTAAAATGTAAGACGAGCATCACTCGGCTACAGCCCCTTGTGCTCTGAAACTGATTCCAACAGAGTAGTCATGGGTTTTTTGCCGAGGGTTAGGAGAGCATTTTAGAGCCTCGAGATGTTCTGCTCTTGGGAGGCGTTTGGAGAAACACGAGCTACTCTTCATCCTACTTGTGCTATCAGTCATTCCCAACAGTGAAGTCAAACATGAATAATTAGTGTATGTGCTGGGGGTATTGAGTGTCAGCATTGAGGAACTCCAAGGGGGTCCCTCACCGAGGGACAATGTGGGACTTCCACACTGCTGACATTTTCACAAGCACAGTGCCTTGCTTTCATTGTGCAAGTAGTAGTTCTTTTCTAGCTCTCTATGGAGACCATCAGCGTTGTCCTGAAAATCAGATGACCACCGGCAGTAATGAGAATCGTCTGCTTTTGACAGGTTTACTACAACTACTGTCAGTACTTTGGTGGAAAGTGTGGCATAGCCTGATAACAGTGATTCTCGGTAATTATAAAGTGCTCTCTACGTAAAAGTATTTGTCATACCTGAACTCCCAACGTTAAATTGGCAAAGTAAATCAATTTAACTTATTCTAATAAGAAGCTGGGAAAGAACATCATTTCTGGTTTGGGGCCATTAAAGTAGTGTGATAAACATAACTATTTGTTAATTAATTACATTGCAATTGGGAAACTGAATTTTTGAATAAATAATAGAATGAATTAATGAAGTAACCTTTTACATACTTGGTGTACCTTTACCTTTATTTCTTAAAAGATGTATAGCCTCCAGCTACTTAGATTCAGCTGCTAGATAAATGTCGTAATTGCATAGTTAAACGCCATTCTTCAAAAATGAGCTTGACTTCTAAAAAGACCACATGTATAGATGCACCCAATCCAGTTAATCTAGGGCAGGGTTCTTCAACTCTGGACCTCAATTCCAAATCCAGGCCGTGTTTTCAGTTCTCCCAGGTAGTTGTTTAATAATTACTGATTCTGATTGGTCAGAGGCTTCACACCTGACTGACAAGTAAAGGAAGGCTGGAAAACCAGCAGTGCTCAGACCTCGAGGACCGTGAGTTGAATAACCCTGATCTAGGGACTCCACTCAGTTCCTGTGCTTTGCTCTTTGATTTGAATCAGTCATTAAAAATGAATTTATGGTCTAGAAGATGCTGGAGTCCAACCTGTTACAGTCAGGCTTGGACGTCAATATACAAATCCAGAAAGGTGCTGAAGTTATAATCCCGTTTGTATTGCAGAGGCTGACAGAGGTTTTACTCCTTGCTTGCAGGTTATAAAGGTGTCCCTGAAAAGACTGAATGAACTGTTGGTATTTCTAATATGTTGATTTAAGATTGTTTGGTAATTTGTGAATATTTAAGCTGTCTTCAGCATGGAATACGGTGAGTCACGCATTTGAATCAAGCGGCAGTTCAGTGCTGCTCTCACGCAGGAGCCGAGCGGCATGATTTTCACAAGAACCACTTATTTTCCTATAATGTTTATTTTTTTCCTTCAAACTGTAAAACAAAAAATGGAAACATTTTCATTTTTATCATATGGAATTATTTGTTTGATTTTAGTTAATTAAAGTATTTGGTGATTTGTTTGAAGTATTACTATGGTTTCAGAAGTCAAATGAAAAATATTTGGTGTATTTTGACCACTATAAACGTACTTATCCTTTGTATATACCTAACTTAAAAACTGATATATTTTATGAAATACTTCCAAAGCAAGGTTTGCGAATGATGTATGATTTACTTGGCTGGTTCGTAAATTACACTTTAGTACAAACAAGCTCAACAGGCAGCTATTTTCTGTGATGGACGAATCTGAGCTTCACCATGTCCGCGGGACCTGTTTTATTTCCCGTGAAAGCTGCAATAGAAAGCTTGATCTTTTTTTGAGAGGCTTATTTTTGTGTGCTAGTACGGAAGTAGCAGTTGTATTTGTGATTATTCACGCAAAGCTTTTTTATTTAAGTGATTGCGTGAGTCAGTAAAATTGCCCCGCATGAGTATATGGGCCACGCGCCAGCGTTTGCGTGGGTCTGCATTATTAGCTTAGAGCGGGACCCGGAGCCGAAGAGGACTTTTTGTTGTTATGCGTCTGGTTCACTGCCACAGGATTTCTACTTTTTAGCACCGAAACTCCGAAAGGGATTTGGCAACTTTTGTTATAGTATTTGTTCTATGCTTGGCCTACCTTGATTTTTTATTTTTAATTTTAATTTTTTTGGGGGGGGGGGACATAACCATCACTTAAACACAATGTTCATTTCACACGTTTAAATGCTGGTCGTAGTTACCAAAATTTCAGCAACATACAAAAGTATTTATATTTAGATATACCATATTTTACGGCAACCCGACTATTAACATCGAGTTGTTATATCAAATGGGATAATTATGAAGAAAATGCAAATGTTATTTGAAATGTAAATTTAAATGGTAATTCAATGCAAACATCAAAATTAAGTATATACCTGTACCAGTGTAGAACTAACGGGTCTAACACGGAAATTTTGTATTATTGATTTTCTACACATACCCTCCCAAAGCGGTAGGTGGCACTATGCGGCCTCGAATTCACAACATTTAGTGTGAAAACCACCGAAGAAGCGCTTCGAACACAGCTTGAGGTGACGCCTGGTAATAATGCGCTGTTCTGGGATTTGTAGGGAGTCGTTCCAGGGGCTCGTTTAAACACGTCTAATGCCGTTGTGGTTTAAAAGAAATGCATCGTATGTAATTGGAACCGACAGTGCTGGATCATGTTCTGATTCAGCGAAGCGTAAACGAAAGGTAAAGAGACTGTCCACTTGGCAGCTGCTTATGTGCGTACAAAGGTATAGGTCACTGGTATCTTATACGACAATTAACCGCCGTTTAATTTCTGCTCTGTTCCAACTGAATGTAGGAAGCTCCTAGTTTAAATGATTTAGCTGCCGATGTTAAACGCAGGCTAAAACATTGATCTAGTTAGCTGCATTGTTAGCTATTTAAATATACAGTACATTTATTACACTAGTTTATCAAATAATTTCGCGTCAGAAATCCACTGAAGAGCTAACCAGGTTGTAATTAATGTTGCTTCGGCGTTAATAGACGTGGGTAAACGAGGTCTGGAAAATGTCATCTTGGCCGTGAATCCCTCTTTGTTGTGGAGGTTGACGCTGTGTTCGAGAAAAAATCAATACGCGAATATGAATTGTAGTCCAATGCCCATTATTCTTGCAAGGTAATCTACAATCTAATTGCAAGAGAAACCCTTAGCATTAACACCATGGCAGGAACCACCCCCAAGTTTTCGTGGTGTTCCTGTGGCAAAAATAAGATCCTATCTAAGGATACTCACCAGTTGTGCGTGCACTGTTTAGGGATACAGCATGCCAAGGAGGCTGTGCTGGAGTATGGCAAGTGCCCACACTGTGCCAAGATGGACTGGAGCACGCGCATAAATCGACTCGCCAATGTACAGGAGTCCATGCACCGGGAGAACCAGCTGCAACGCAAATGCGAGTCTGCACGCTGTGACCCTCCATCCATGGCACTGACTGGTATTCCAGAAGTAACCAAAGAGCCCATCACTACCCCATCTCCCTCCACATTGATTACTCTTTCCCCTGCACAACTGTCATTCCCAGTAATACTCACTGTAAATTCCCCAGCCTCCACTCATACAGTCTCCAAAGGTGCCTGTGCTTCTCCAGGAGACCTTCCACAGCCTCTCCAATCCACCTTTGCCTTGAGCCAACTGAGTCCCTTCCCACCAGATGCTAAGGCCCATAAAAGGATGCACTCATCCAGGGCCCATTCCCAGTTCACTAGGCGATCGAAACGAAACCAACAGCGCAAGTGCAAGTGCCACTCACCTTGTTGGGATTCATCAGACTCCTGTTCCTCTGCCAGACGAGCAACATCCTGGCGGAGAGCATGTGCCGTCAAACTGGAAAGGCAGCTAATGGAGAGCGTGCAGCAAAAATTAAACACCCAGCAGAAGAGCATGCAAGCACGATGGGCTGTGATGGAGAAGCGAATCGGGGCTTTGGAAAGGCTGACAACACATTCTTTGGTTACAGTTTCTGCTGCAACCCAAACAATACAGGAAGACCAAAAAAACCACATCTATCCAGATAAATCGACATCCATCCAGCTGGCTGTGAAGAATCAGGAGCAACCTCACGTATCTCTTTCAGGTGCCAAAGAGAAGATGGCTGATAATGAGAATGGGGAAGACCCATCTCTATTGCCAGAGATCTCCCTTAAAATTAAGGATATGTTGATTGCTGTTAAGTTGCAGGAGCTTATGGGACGGGCCGCAAAATATCTAGGAATTGACTTTCCTCATACAACTGACCACCCTAATCCCACAATAGTCCCTGAGTTTGAAGACTCAGTCCGGAGCACATGGTCTAATCCAGCATGCTCCCAACCATTCAGGCCAGTGCATGCAGAGATGTACCGATTACACGTGTGCCAGGCTCCAGCCTATGATCGCATGCCCCAGATCAGCAGCTTCATGTCAGCCATCTTTCAGGCCATCACGCCTATGGAGAACAAGGAAGTGTCCAGGCCGGCCAGATCTTGGCGCTTTGCTGAAACACTTGCAGAGAGAGCCTATCAGACTGCTGGAATGCTGGCCAGGACCACTAACTACTTGCGGTACTTATCAGACTACCAGAAACGTCTGCTTCTGGAAGTGAGTGAAGAGCAGCCACCTCAGTGCTTGGTGGCTATTATGAATGAACTGAAACTCATAGCAAAGTTCACGCTTCAGCTGTCTACTCACCAGGCTGAGCTCTCTGGTAGGACCATGGCCTGCTCTGTGGCTATTCGCCGACAAGTCTGGTTGGCTGAAGCTAACTGTAAAGATGATCTTCAGGCCACAGTAGTGGACCTGCCCTTTGTGGTCAGTCATGCTACAGGGACCACAAATGTTTCTACCTCAAGTAATACGTTGTGCAAAGAGGAAATTTTGTAAATTTGTTAAGAAAACAGACAAGTATAGGATGACATCATAATAGCACTTTTTTGTAGGTGTGTGTTATAACGGAGTCCTCTGGGTGTCTTGTTCTCTGTTGTTCTTCCACTACTATAGTGGGTGATAAATAGGTTATAATTTTCCGAAAAGCATAGCTTTCGGCGTTTCTTATGTATGCTGGGCTAGACTGAGCCACAGAATTTTCTGTCCTGATCAGTACATGAACCCATTTATAAAAGAGCCACATTTAATAAGGCTTTTCACAGTATCATCCATGACTGGGTAAATATAGCAACATGCCGCATTTAAGTCATAGAGGAGCCTTCTTTCTAAAATGGTTTTACATGGATATCTACAGTTATTTCTAAGTACTTATTTTTGGTATTTTACAAGACTGTTTTATTTGTATAAACTACTGCATGAAGTAATACAAATGTCAACTTCATATGAAGAAACTTTAAATCATTATTAAATATGACAATTTCCTGTTTATATACAAATTCATATTCTCTGAAAATATGTGTAAAATTGTAGTTATATATGCTGGTTCTTGATCAAAGTATGATTTAGTTTGACTGTGTGTTCAAATATAAGCATGTATAAACCAATGTTTTTTTCAGCCCTGGTAAGTCAAAGGCACAATTTAATAAAACCTGATGCAGGCAAGACATGCAGTGTATTGATGGTGTTTTGCTGTTTCTTCGGCCTGATTAACTGTGATTTTGAACCCTTTTCTCAAAGTCCACATTCTGAGAAAGGAGATGAGACAATGAGATGTTACCATAGTATAGAATACAGCAGCCAGTACAGAATGATATGCAGGGTCTCCCTCCTGTTACAACCAAACGAGAATATGTAAGGTTGGTCTCCAGTAATGTATGCAATAGTGTCATCCTTATTCAGTTTTTTATCACAATACATCATATTGATCAGTTTTTCAAGTTTTAGGTTTCATGTGATATATCAGAGAGTAGCAGGAAATAACCAAAGACAACCTTTGTTCTTGGAAATTATGCATGACAAATATGGGTGGAACAATGGTTACTATAAGTGTTGTGAGGCAGGTGAGGGATCCTTAATATTTGTGTAGCAAGGCAGCAGAGCTGATGGTACAGGCTTTAGTATGGAGCTACTTGAAGAATTTTTTCCAACATTGGTTGAAATTGTAAGAGTAGATTTTTGAAACTCACCTAGTTCATCAAAAGCTTTGTTAGGGATTTTCATTAGTAGGAAATCTACAATCTAGAATTGCATAGGAAAGTACCTCGATCATGGGTTCTCCTGAGTCACATGTTGCCCTGGAGCCAATCCCAGGCAGCACAGGGCGCAAGACTGGGGTCCATCCTGGGTGAGATGTTAGTCCGTCACGAGGCACACACACACACACTCGAACACGCCATCAAAACCTCGGGCCAGTTTACAGACACCAATTATTCTAACGATGTTTTATGGGTTGTGGGAGGAAACGCACATTACACAGGAAAAACATGCAAACTCCACACACAGAGCCAAGGCACGATTCAAATCCCTAACCATGGAGGTGGAGTTCTGCATCCCAAACATTCAGATTTTCTCAAAATGTTATTGTAACCTGCTTTGCTTAGAGAAATATTCATGTCATCCAAAATATGTGACCTGAAAAGTCTTATGTCAGAAAGTCTGCTTAGATTTTTATGGATGTGAAGTTTTGCACCAACCAGTGGTGAATTTGGGACATTGTATGTAATTTTTCAAACGCACACGTGTACAATATAAACGTGGAAATTATATATATATATTTTATTATAAAAGAGGTATTTTCTCTCCAAAAAGCTATCGTCACGAAAGTAAAAAAAAAAATCTGGATAAATTAACATATTTGTGTAATACTTGTACATTTTTATACTATTTTATGGAAAGCATCACGAAAAAGAGGATTACTGGCATCTCGTTTCGAAGCATTGCGCCTTGTTAAGTGCCCGCAAAATCACACGTGCCTCATGAGCACTTTTCTGTCGTCTAACAAATCCCTGATTATTTTTATTCATCAATTTTCATTCCGAATCCTTTAACAGAGCAGGCATTTCTCACTCGTTTGCCGATTGTTTCTTACAGTAATAAAGGGCACCACTAGGTCGATATTACTCTCATGTGACGGTGGGGGCACCTTACGATCGGTACACGGAGCCTCTTCGCAAGTCGGCATACGTGGCATGCTATAGCCGCCACGGCCGGCAGGGGGAGCCCACGGGGGCGTCGCGGAGCATTGTGGGGTGGAGGCGGCTGCTCTTCTGTAAAGGCGCAGCGAGGGAGCAAGGAAGCTTAGCTTGGGATAGAGCCTCACAACGCAGGGAAACCATCGAAGTGAGACTAATAGGAATTTGTACGGTCAGCAGTTTCCCCGTCGCCTGGTGAGAGATGGGCCACAGTGATCTGATGAGCACCGCTGAAGACGTGGCGGACCAGGTAATGATCCGGGCCCTGGCGGCCTCCGGGCACCGTGGCTGAGGTAGCGACATGGAAGAGCACAGAAAGAAATAATTTCTCTTCAAACGATGTGCACAGGAGGGGGTCTCACCTGGGTCCCGCCGGCACTCGCCATTCCCCGGGCGCCCGAACACCACCGCCGGTTTCCTTCCGCCTGATGGACCTGAGTGCCGGCTGCGTGTCCCGTTACTCGGCGGCTGCGAGCATCTGTACGTGGCTACGGCGCACAGCCGGTGCTCTTAGCGGCCCGGAAAGACGCCCTTTTAGCGGCACAAGGGCTTTGTCAGCTCGCTGTAAAAGTACCGCACACGCATGGAGCCCGAGGGGTCTCGGTCCCGCCTAGATGGAGCGGCGCCGCTTGTGCCTCAGTCCCGGCGTTTATTTTTGGTACTTGGGTACCTGTTGAGCCAGATGAGGCTGCCACCTATTAATAGGGGATTTAAGAGTCCCGGTGGGTCTCTCTTACTTGGGCTGGGCGCTGGAGCTTCTGGCTAATTAGTCGCGTACTTTGTATTATCTACGTAGTTAAGGAGCCTGGCTTATTGATCGGGACTGTAAGCAAATACTGCTACTGGTCTGGCTCGCGGTGATGGGTGCTGGTTTATAGGAAGTGGACCATATTCCAGTTTTGTCGTTTGAATCGTGCATGTGGGTCACACCAAGTTATAGTTCGTCCAGTACTCAGTTAAGTCAATCTCAGCGCAGATTTACTGCACAGATCACATTTGATCTTTTGCATGTTGCCATGTATGTGGGATTGATTGGTTTATAAAGAATAGGGCTGTAACAATTGTACAGGGATAAATCCTTTTAAATGGTCAAGTCCTGTGTTTTTAAGTCGCTCTTGTTTTCTTGTCTAGTAGCATTGCGTGTAGCTCTCTGCCTCGGTCAGATTTTTATGACTCCGCCGAGGGTTTTGCTCTCTGCCCTGAATGCTGCCTGGTGCAGTGAACGGCGCGACACCGTCAGATTTGCACTTTTCTGTCGCTGAAATTGAGAAATGACATTTCCCACTGTTCCTCACCTGCTATACAGTAATATATTGCACGTTCATTAGAACACGCAATGACTGCGTTCAGTTTGGGTTCTCGTAGCAGTCTATTAATGGCACTGATTTGGCAGTTCGTAGTCTTTATTAGGGAAGTCGAAGTGAATCAAATTGAATCTTTCCCTCGGATATTTTGTGGCTTATACTAAATCACCAAGATGTGTCTTTTTCTGTCTGTTGTTTTTAGCGCACAATTGTGAACGGAGAATTAACATATTCCCAGCTCCAAACTAGTGGAGGATTGTAATAATCTGGAAACAATAACTGAACTGCAATAACAATAGCAGTTCTAGTGTAATGATGGTTCCTCTGTTATACTTACTAATTTTCCCAAGTCCACCACCCTTTATCTGTTAATGCAGCTAAATTTCAAGTGTATGTTTAGTAGAACTAGATATCAGTTTCTTACTAATTAACGTGTTTTTGGCCTAACGTATTATATTAATGTAGTTTCCTATACCTAAAGCAAGTTTGGAACTTCTATGAAGGCTGATAATTATATCTATGTGCCGTAGGAGAAGTCTCCACTTTGAGCTATGTACACTTGGCATGCATTCTGATTGGCTTTTCATTCACTAGGGCCGTAGTACTCGTGGTACTTGTTGAACCGTGATTGGCTGCTCATAAGATGGTAATGCTGATGTGGAGTGTTTCTGTGGGTGGAGCTAAAGGAGGCTGACTCGGAGCTCATGTAGTGCACTAGCAATGATAGCGGCAGGGCTGCGATTGTCTAACTTAATAATTCCGTCTGAAGTAGAAAAACAGTTTTTTGTCTCTTTCTATATCGATGTATGATGCATAAATAATTTCTTTTATAAAAAGAATGTATGGTATATCAGTATGGTTTAACACTTAATTTGTTTTAAATTATTTTTATTTGTTTTTTTAAGCCTTTTTTTACCCTCTTAAATTTGTTTTATAGTTTTTCAGCTCAGTAATTTTGATTAGATGGTCTTTAAAGAATTTGGACAGCTGGTGATCTGCTAAAACATGTTTGAAGGTTAATTCAGTTATGTTTGGATAACCCACATATTTTACTTTTGGCTGAGTTTATATTCAGGAAATTGGGCTGCGATAGTATATTAATTAAAAACAAACAAACCAAATTTGAATTTCTAAAAAGCTGGGAAATGTATGTCAACATAAAAGCTTGATCAGTGGTGGTTGGCTTGTTTTAGCATGAGTGGCACGTGTGGGCCTTGTCTTCAGCACACAGAAAAAAAAGGATGTGGAAATTAAGTTACACCATCTTTAGTCTGATAATCACTGATGGTGATACAATATTGACAGACAAAAACAGAATGTACCAGGTCATTTCATGCCAAGACACATCACTTACTGGTGTTAGAGGAGTTATAATTTTGCAACAGATATTGTGTTCGGGTTTTCTTCCATTGTCAGATCCCTCAGAAGGTGATGATTTTGGCTTCTTTTCTAGGTGTTTTTTACTATAAAACGTTTTGTCAGGGCTGAAGGCCTTCGTTCATTCTCTGTTTCTGGCTGGTAGATGAGCCTCTGATAAACATGCTCTCTGGATCATTACTGTTGTATTTTACTAATCTGTGGTAGCTTCTCGGTTGTCATGCTATTTATCTGTATGATGGGCTACTAAAATGATTAAAAATGAAAAGCAAAAGATCTATAGATAGGGACCGGTGGTTTTATCAGTATTAAATGCCTTGAAATGCTTGAGGCAAAATGGATGTATCTGATCTTCAGTGACTCCCTGTCAAATCGCATCAGCTTGCTCATTAGGCCTAAATGTGTCAAGTGGTTGTGGGTTAATGACAGCAGGACAGATGATTACTTGGTGCCAGGGGCTTCTCCTCCTTTCCTGTTCAGGAGAGGATTGATAAAGGAAGAGCTGCAGGGAACACACAGCCTAGAGCCAGTGATTCAGCACTGACTTTTGTGCTTCAGCTGTGTCTGATACTGTGTTCATCTGTCTGAGAGTTGCCACTGTTACTGGTGTGATTGAATATGTGATAGATCCTGGGCTTCCTCGGAACCAATTTTTAAAATTAGTTTACAGCATGATATAGTGAGTAAGATGGAAAAGTAGAAATTTTTCAGGTATTTTAACATTCGGTTTCTTCTGGCAGTTTTGTGTCCCCTTGTTTGTTGTTGGAATCTGTGAACTTGGATACATTTACATTTATTATTTAGCAGGCACTTTTGTCCAAAGCGATGTAGAAATGAGGCACGTAGCACATTATAAACATACATGCAATCGAGAAATTGGTCAGGCAGAAGTGCAGCTAGGAATTCTTGGAACAGTTGGCTTTTGAGGCATTTCTGGGAGATGGAGTGATACTCTGGATGTGGTTTGGTGACTCTTTCCACTATTGGGGAACCACACCTGATGATCCTTTCTAAGATGCGTTCCTGACTGGTTTATTGCCCAGTAATCCCTGCCTAATTCCAGAACCTGTTTTTCAGGGCCAAGTTCACTCAAGTCTACAAGAACTGCATCAGAAATGCCTGTGTTTTACATAACCCTTCACAGTTCACACACGTTTTGTATTTAAACAACCTGTTCTACTAACACGATAATAGCATAGCCTCCTAAGCACTGTGACGTAGATGAGTTTATTGTAGTCTTGCATACTCATTTGTGCTACAGAAGTGTTAAATGCATACAGAAGCAGGCTTGCTGAGCTGCTTTGTGACCTGTCTTTTGAACTTTGTTGCTTGTTTATCTGTGTTTTTAGTGTACTCTATTTGAATCAGTGGCTGGCTGTGTAGGTATCGTCCTTTTCTGGATGACGGTCCCGAATGGTAACCTTGAGGTATGTTTTCTTGTGTTGGGCACATAGCGATAGTGTCCTCCCGGAACTGTCAATACTTGTATGTAATATTATCTTGCAGTAATGTTTTCTGTAATCCGACACGTCCAGAAATGGCACATGTTGGTGCCATTTAGTCAGTACTCAAAGTTGGTAGCACGAGAGCTAAAGGCATACAAAAATAATGGAGATGATTGCATTGGATGATCATCCATTTTCCGTAGTGGAGGATGATATGGATTGTGTCGTGTTTTTAATCTAATTTAAATAAATTGGGCCTGCAGATTGATCTGCAGTTTTTCACAGAGAATAAACAATGTATTCCCCCACCCCCCTGGGGGTTGGCTCATCTTGCAAAGGCAATACATTTTTTTTTTTTTTTTTTAAATATAGTTTCTGTAACACTTTTTAAATGACTGTTCATAAATTCATTTAATATTTAATTACTAAATTACTATACATTTTTTAGTATTTCTACTTTTTGCACATTTACACTCATTTTCAGTCCATTCTCCCCTACTCACCCAGTCTTTCCTAACTTTTCCTCTGTATAGCCTCAGCCTGCTCTGCATCTCAATTCTTGTATTTCAGTAGCCCTACTTAAACGTTTTGAGTGCGTAAATGAATGCACTTGTGTCCTCAAAATAGAAAGTTTAAGTACTGAAGTACATAACTTGAGACTCCCTGATACACTCACTAATCATAGTGATGTGGTAATGGCGTCACTAAAAAGGTGCCGCAGCCTGTAGGGCTCACTATTGGCTCAGGTGCCCTGATTAGCTTCAATTCCGATTCACCGACGTTTCAGTTTAACTTGAGTTGATTCCGATTTGATACCAGTCCAATAGGAAAGAGGTATGAAATGCTATATAGCAGCTTTACATATTTGGAGAGATGTTTAAAAGCTCTAAATGGAACAAAAATTTGCAAATGCAGAGTCACTGGAAACAAATTGTGAAGACCACTAAAGAAAGGCCAAAGGCTTGTATACCACAATTTTTTTTTTTTTATTTATTTAAGGAACATGGTTCCTTAAGTCTACCACCCAAAAATTTAGAATTTGCCCAGAAATTCTTTGCCTCTCACTGGCATTTCAGTCTGGTGGATCATCATGGATCTGTGGACAGTTCTGTTCCCAGCAATTACATTCATGCTAGATCTGTTTGGGAGTCCTGGGATTTGTTGTGGTGCACAGAGCACTAATGGTGGGAGAGATTACAGCTCTGCGTGTAACATAAATATGAACTTGTTGTTAGATCTTTCATACAGTTGGTAGTATTTTTATAATCTAAAATCCTCAGAATATAGAGGAGACGTGTTTAGCCCAAACATTGCAAGTCGCTTGGTCCATCTACCATAAGCTCTCTGAGATACCGTGCTCTTCCATGGAGGCTGCCACAATCAGACTTGTGTCCCATATGACCTCTGTACCAGTTTCTTGCCTTGTTTTTTCAGGTCTTTTTCTGCATTGCTATTCCATGAAACATCTCTTGCTCCTCTGTCTACTCCCCCTGTTGACCCAGTCACTTGCTGTCACTGTTTTATCTCAATCACTGAAATCTCCCTCTCCACCCTTCCCAGTTCCTGCGGGTGACAAAGCAGTACCTGCCCCACCTGGCACGCCTGTGCCTGATAAGCACCTTCCTGGAGGACGGCATCCGAATGTGGTTCCAGTGGTTCGAGCAGAGGGACTACATCGAGGCCACCTGGAACTGTGGTTACTTCCTGGCCACGTGCTTCGTCCTGCTCAACTTATTAGGACAGCTGGGTGAGAGAGGGGTTATGGGTACATCATCTGTGTTTTGAATTAAAGAAAGTCCCACTTAAAAAACAATGGGATTGATTCAAGGGAGTACCGCCTTCTGGGAGTTAATGGGGATTTAAAGGGCTTGGTTGGGGCTTGAGCTGAGGTCCAGAATAACCAGTGACATGGGGCGTCACAGTCTTTTGTTTTGTAGTAAGCTTTGTTTGTCCCCTCATGAACTAAATTCTGTGTACTTCTCTGACAGGTGGCTGTGTCCTTATCCTCAGTAGAAATTTTGTACAGTATGCCTGCTTTGGTTTGTTCGGGATTATAGCTCTACAGGTGAGTTTTTAAGGGTGATTTACACTTCTGCCTCAAGCCCACGCAGAGCTTACGCAGTAGCCAATGCAAATGGCTTACGCCGTCGCGACATTTATACTCGTGCATTTGAATGTGTGTGTCGCTCTGCAGTTAGACTGCCAAAATGCCAGTTGGCTGACTGCAGTGGGTTTAAGTTTTTTGCTAAAACATTTTTACTCTATTATAAGAAACAAAACTTGGCAAATTTTGCAGTTTTAATGATTGTTCCTTTTCAAGATTATCTAGCATACATATAAAAATCATTTCAAAGTTTACCCCGCTGCTTTCTGCATAAGCTCTATATGCACTCTCTCAGCCAATCATAATGATTTTCATCCTTGCTATTCGAATCACTCATCGATGGGTTCGTGAGAAATCTATTTTTATGTTCTTTTTTTGGTCTTATAAATATTACATTTATCGCAAAAAAATCACATTGATATCTGAAATTTTCCAATATCATGCAGTCCTGGTGTGAACGGCTGCAATCTATTTTTTTTAACACCATGAATGATTCCAACTGTGGCAAAAACAGCAGGCTTGAGACCAGTTAAACACAACTTGTCCCACACTAAAATCCCCCCCAGCTGGAAATGAACTACAACGAAACATTTGCATAGGAGGAAGTGTGATGCTACCAAGCGGACCAGCCACTATCACTGTGGTTTGCATCACTGTGATTTGTCGTTATAGTTCTGGGAATGTGCACGTCAAGCTGAGTCTCTATGGCATAAGTTCTGCGCAAAAGTATAAATGAGCCTTAATTGTTCTTCTGAAATGTACATTTGAAGTATTTGTAATATGAGTTTATCTACTCTAATTTTTTTTTTTTAAATTCCTCTCTCCCCCAGACTATCGCCTACAGCATTTTGTGGGATCTTAAGTTCTTAATGAGGTGAGTCCAGAGTAGTTGGTATAAAATGACAAGATGATGCGGGTGATTAAAATGTAAAATGCTTTGGAGTCACATTTTGTACACATTTTAGCACTTAAATGTGTTTCTGTCAAAGCTGACTTCTACTGAGGTGATCTGCTCTGACAGGTCCTCCTTTCTTTTCTTCCCAGGAACTTGGCCCTGGGCGGGGGGCTGCTGCTGCTGCTGGCAGAGTCTCGCTCAGAGGGGAAGAGCATGTTTGCTGGGGTGCCCTCCATGGGCGAGAGCTCTCCTAAGCAGTACATGCAGCTGGGAGGCCGTGTGCTCCTGGTCCTCATGTTCATGACCCTCCTGCACTTTGACACCAGCTTCTTCTCTGTGAGTTCCTTATGGACGGGTAAAAAGTTGACACATTTGTGACTGCACAGATGATGAAGTTTGGCTGCGCTGTTAGCTAAGAATCCAGTGCAGTGTTGACGTCAGTGTCTATAGAAAATAACCAGCTTTGACCTTTGAGCACAACTTACCAGGTGCCACAACTCCACTTTCGGTTGCATCTACTTCATAGTCCAAAATGAACAATTCCGCTGCTTTTCTACAGCATTTGTTAGCATATTCAGAATTTTGTCAGATATACTGTAGGATTACTGTGGGGAAAGGGTAACATCATTGTCAGCTCAGGTCAAGTTTGTACCCACTCTGAAAATATTGTACGAAGATGTTTGGTGCGGGATGGTAGTTGGTGATGATGCGCATCCCATCCTGAGCCATTCACCCTACTTCTTCCACCACTAGATCCTACAGAACATGGTCGGCACGGCTTTGATCATCCTTGTGGCCGTGGGGTTCAAGACCAAGCTGGCCGCCCTCACACTGGTGGTGTGGCTCTTCGCCATCAACGTCTACTTCAACGCCTTCTGGACAGTACCAGCCTACAAGCCCATGCACGACTTCCTCAAGTATGACTTCTTTCAGACCATGTCAGTGATCGGGGGCCTTCTACTGGTGGTGGCGCTGGGGCCTGGTGGCGTGTCGATGGACGAGAAGAAGAAGGAGTGGTAAGAGCAGGACACAAGGGGCCCAGGACCCACTGCGCCAAGCCGGCACCTCAACAGCTACAGCTTCTCCCGTTCGCTTGCTTTTTTATCCCCCCTGATGGTTATCCCAAATGCACTTTTAATTTTTTTTTGTTTTTTAAGTTTTATTAGTTCAAGGTTTAGTTTATACTGGATTTTTTAATGCCTATATTTAGGTTTGTTCTTTTGATGCCCCAAGAAAAAATGATTTATTAAAATGGTTGTGCTAAGAAACACGGCAGTCGGTCTGTGGGTCATACCTTGGAGTTTTTGCTTTTCTTTTTTTTTTTTTTTTATTGATGAAAAACCTTCCAGTGCCAACCGTTAAAGCCCCCCCCCCACTGGACACTGCACGCTACTTTAGAAAGCATTCTGTACACAGAGAATGACAATGACGGTGGCTGCTTTTGATGTTACTTGAGTGAATGTAAATATGAAAAAAATGTAATTGTTTATATGGTTGTGCTTTACAAAGAAACCCGTCTCCTTTTCTGACGAAAGGCAAAAAAACATGACCAGTAGACAGGTTGGGCACACAAAAAAACACACATACACACAATTTCGGTGTCAGATGCTGAGCTTCTGTTCTGGTATTGGCTGCAGACCTGGGCGCCTGGCTCGCGCTGACCTGCACGTCAGCACCAGGTTCTCGGGCACCGCCGGCTGTGGTCACACCCACTCCCGAAGTCATGTGACCAGGTCCTTAGGCACCGCCGGCTGTGGTCACACCCACTCCTGAAGTCATGTGCCAAGACCCGCACACTTGGGAGTGTCCATACACTTATGGAGCAGAGGGGAGGTTGAATAAGCACAGGCTGTATCTGAAGTTGCAAAGAAACAGGAAATTTTCCTACGTTTAAAAAAAAAAATATCCTGTTTTAAGTGCTCAGCCCTCGCTTACCAGGTCAGATCAGTTGGTGAATCACTGTGTTCTTCAGCATCTTGGAAAGCGAGAGCGAGTCTAAAGTCTTGTGAATGACCAGACTGTATTTTCTCTAGATGAAACTGAAGAAATACATACTCAGTGTATTGGTTATCTATAATGTATTTTTGGCTATTTGTTTTTGAGGTCATAAGGATAAAAATAAATGAACCAAGTGGACATGTATGAAAATGTCAGTTCATTTTTGTGTCTCTGGTCCTTTTAGGCCGTCTGGTGTGAGTGTCCACTTGGACAATCAGGGCCTGACCTCTGCTGACCTCTTCAAAATCTCAGTACCTTCCTGAGGTATCAGATAATAGATTTAGTAGCAAACTTTTGTCCCCTTTCAGATGCTGACAGTGCAAGGACATTTGGTGGCTCTGATTCATGACAGAGAACACCAGACCTTGAGTTTCAAGCTATTTCCAAAGGGCTAGACTTGATCTCTGGCCAATTTTAAACACTGCTTAGATTAGTCTTTAAACTGATGGAATGATCTTTCTTACAAAATCGCATTTTCCAAAATATGCAGGCATGAGTTTCAGAACAAATATTGAGCTCCAAGATGCTATCTAATCGGCTATTGTAATATTAGCTTATATTTAAGTACTAATTAATTAGAACAAGATATTCACTTCCTGAATGGATAATATGTAAAGGATTTTAAGGATTTATATATAAACTGCTGTTAAGTCAGATTTTTTAATCATCAGAATTACTCTTCCAAATCCAATTACTTTGCTGATCCCTGGACTTTCTAATCACAGACACAAAGGCCCAACCACATTAATGCAATACAAGACATGAACTTTTCTTGCTTAAACTATCTGATTAATATGATTTTTATGTACTTAAGAATTTTGGTTTGCTAATATTGTTAATTTTGGCAAGAATTTTTAATTTAGTCATCACTAGAAACTGTAGTTAGGTTACAGTTACATTTTATTATTTTTTCAGACAGGTTCATGATACTGAAATGGATTTTGCTTAAGGATAATTCTCCTGCCTGTAAAAATTCCCTTGAAAAGTAAGCATACCTCATACGTAACCAAGCGTTACAGGGTGTGCTTATCTAGGCTGTGAATGTGTTACTGACTCACCATACTCCTTTCATATACTAAAATGCCTAAAGTTTCCTAGAAAAAGTCCAATACAATCATATTTCCTTCACAGATATTTATTTTCTGTATACACCAACATACTTTTCACAGTATCATTTTTGTTACTAGGGCATTAAAACACATATCAAATTTAAACTTCATGCCCAATTTATACTGTAATAATTTTTGTTATTAAGACATCAAAACACCTATCAACCACCCATTTAACAGTGTGCACCTGTCTCCACAATTTACAATAACCCTTCAAAATCTTCAAAAATGGAAAGTACATAATACAGTAAAATCACTGAAATTGCAAAAAAGGGACATTAGTGTGGCGTTTAGGACTAAACATTAATCTTATGTGTCTTTCCATCTGTTTACTAGATACAGATTATTTATCTCTTCAAGATGACCCTTGCATATGTGTGTGTGTATCCCTGAATACTAAGTGCAGTTCCTAAACAAATTGAACTTCTTACACCTTTTTCAATTCTTCCCTTGGGTTTGGCCTCACTCTGTATCTCGCGCTTTCATTGGCTGTGGCTCGTCGCCACACTCATTGCCAGTCACCGCACTTTTCACACCCACAGGACTTGGCAACGCTGACAGGTTCAGATATTTAGCCTGCTAGATATCTGAAAGGCACCTGCAATGCATTGACAACTCCGTTGGGTCGCATCTTCAATCAATTCACACACAGGGGTTGAGTGCCGATTTGCTAGGGCCAATCGCACCACGATTTACCTCCAATCTGGGGGCTTTGTCGGCAATTTCCAAAAACTGTCCGTGCGCAGAAATTTGGGGCTAAAATAATGTAGTGTGAACTTAGCATTAGTTATCCTGGAAGCTGGCATTTGTGCAGACATGCGCTAAGCGGGAAAAACAAATAATCCAATGAGATGGTGAGAATTGGTACGTGCACTTGCACATTTATGCATATGTAAATGATTAGTTAAAAAGGACAAAAACCAATGATTTAAGATGGCTACTGTGACCTAGGTTGTCTGCCACAACAGAGCCAGCAATTTCATCCGGTCTTTAATCGTCAGGGTATAACGAACAGAGATTTCACCGTAACTTACAATTACGTTGTGATATAGTCATGAAATTTAAGGTTGTCAATGAATACTTACATCAACATTTTTGGTGATAAAATTAACATTGCTCACTGATGTTTTCAAATTTGTAGAAATTATTCAAACTTTGATAATGTTCTTCTTTTCTTAAGTCATTGGCTAGGAGGAATATACTTCTTGACCATGTAGTAACTATAGATATGTTTTTTTGCATTTGAATACTAAGACAGGCTTCTTGCTTTTCTAGCCCTATGGATTCCACCAGGGGTTCATGATAACAGGCCATTTCTTCCCTCTTTGGAATAATTACCTTATAACTTCAGATATAAAAGTCACAGACACATGCCTGATACCTAA
>JAODJU010000040.1:16758903-16769197 GCA_026776725.1 Gnathonemus echidnorhynchus | reverse complement strand
CGTTTTTGGTTGATTTGATACATTTGTTTCTTTTATTGAACGTCATTTTTCTCTGTTATTGAAAACTCGGACGTATGTGTCCGAACCACTAGGTGGCGAACGCTGAAGAGCTAGACTTGAGTTTGTTTAAGCATCAGTTAATTTTTGTCCACAAGACGAAGTTAGACATTAAGACCTGTACAAGTACATTGTGGTGGCTGGTTTTTTTTTTTATTATAATAGAGATGGGGCCCCAACTATTTTTCCCTGAGGGCCAAATTCCATTATCAACACAAAGCCAAGGTCCACTGCACTCAAAAAATGAGGGTCCCCTGATGATAAAAATTACAGGGGGGGATTGCACAGGACGGATTATTTTAATTACTTAAACGATTCATTTAAAAAATAAAAACAACAATTTCTGAACAATTAGTCTATTGTGGAGGTGTTTCCCCGAGGACATAGTTTTGAGTATGGATGGTAGAGACATGCACTAAGAATACTATAGGAGTACTGTGTAAGCTTGTGCATAGTCTACTTTTTCATATCGTCGTACCTTCTAGACATTTCACCCTGATATATGGTATATACCTTTTTTATATTTATAAAAATAAATAAATAAAAGGAAATGATGTAGGCAACTGAAAACCCCAAAATCAGTGATAGGCCAAACGGGCTCGTGAGTCCCCCAAAGGAGTTCCCCAAACACCGCTACGATCCACACTAAAGGAAAAGAAGGATGAAAGCCAGGAAATCCAGGTATAGCACATTTCACCTGCTGCATGATGGCATCATATCGTTTCAACAAATTTTCATCACTACAGAGCAAGTGTTGCAGAACGGGTACCATGTCAGGGTTGGCCAAACGGACAACTGGTCCTCTGGAAATGAAAATGAAATGAAATGGAAATGAAACTCCAGCCCTCAATGTCATACATGCTTCCTACACCAGACAGAATAGTGACAAATGTGGGAAATCTCTCTCACTTTTATTCAAGCAACAAATAAAAACTAGAGATGCACCGATTGCATCGGCTAACCAAGGGCTTAACTTTGGGTTAAGCACTGGGGGAGAATGGGTCTCCACTCATGCATTTAAGGGGGTCCTGGGGGTTAAATTGGCTAGTTTTGATTATTGGGGGTTGGGGCTTTAAACCCTATCCCACCCCCATAATTTACGTTAATGTGGCCAGCTATCGGTGTTGGCAGATACAGCAACAATCGGCCATCTGCAAATGATTAAATATGAGCCGATATTTACCGCCGATAATTCCCTTTAAATTAGTGACCTATATCGCCTGCGTACTAAACAGAAAAAATTCTGTTGTGTGGAATTATTTGAACGTCGTTAGAAAAATGTACAATGATGATATATTCATAAACATTTCAACACGTCAAAGTTGATTGTTCACCTTAAGGCCAGACATTGAAGAGCATTTAGAGTTTCTGCAAAACAAATCCATTTCTATAAAGAAGGCTCCAGTACTGTCTAATAACACAAGTCCGTTAGCAACGCAAATGTGTGATGGCAAAAAAAAAAAAAGTTCACACACTGCGAAATCAGATGTTACTCAGAAAAGTTTATTACACTTGATTCGGCCTTCTCTGTTATAAGTATATAAGATGTATATAAAATATAGTGCTCTGGGACCATCAGTGTTTTCTTATAAAAATGAATATTTTGTAATGTAATTTATTTATTTATTGAGTGTCCCTTTATATGTCTGCAAATTTCACAAGGTACTCGAGATTTTATCAGGCTCACACGACTCAAGTAGGCTTACATAAAGAAACTAATAAGTACGATACATTTACCTTAAACCTTGCAGCTTCATCTCCCTTGACAGTGGCATGTCAGTTCCGTTCTAATAGGGTCTTATAGAGTCAAAATATGACTTCATGTAGGCCTACATTTATTTATTTTGCAGACGTGCAAATATATATAACCATATATAACCATCTGCTGTATGATTTTGACTAAATTTTATCCCCCGCCATTTCTGAATTTTTTGAAGTCACCGATTGCTGTATAATATAGTAATTAATAATACTGCTTGGAACCTTTACCACGGTAAGATGCGTGCATGCAGTCCTATGCGCATAGAGAACTTAATTTGTAAGTAAATTTAATGAATGATATTCCGCTGTATCGCTCAGTTAACTTTAATGTTCAATTGTATATTTTTCAGCTCTAAATAAATCATACTGTTTTGCGAGTTAACTAAAAAATTATGTAATAGCCGTTATGATCTCTTGTAGAAGGCAGATGGAATTTCCGGTATTTAAGTTTCCATCTGCACTGCTGAGTTTGGTGCCAACAAGTATGAATATAGTCCAAATCCGCAGACACCGCATTAATGTTTTGCCTGGGATTTTGGAATAGTTTGAAGTAAACCGTGTTAAACGATCTCACATCTGAGTACAAACTCACTGCATTATCAGCTGTATCCGGGTAAACACTGGGTGTATTATTTTAATACCGTCAAAATTCTACCAAGAGTCGTGGATTAAAGGAAAATCGGTGCAGTTATTAAAAAGATGTATGACTAACTCACTGCTTGAAAGGGGGAAACAAGCGCAATACCACCAGCTTACTCCCAGAAATTAGCAGTAAGTTTTACGACTTTCTGCAGCATGTACAGTAATATAAAATGTCGTCTGTGGTATGAAACATGGCCACTAGGTGTCACAAAGCTACGTTAAATCTCTCTTTTTTGAGAACTAAGATCGGCTCAACGGTATATAATACGTGTTTCATTGAGAATGCTTGGACACCTTTATTCTTTATTGAATTTCTTCATATTATATATTATGTCCTATTTAGCAAATATCTAGACCTACTGAGAAATTAATAACCGTAGTGTTGCCCCAAAATTTAACTGAATGAAATTCAAAAGCGCCCAATCTAAATATTTTTATGTAAATACCAATGTGTGATGTCCTTTTGTGTCCCTATACATCTGTTTAGCCTTTGCTGGTTTTTACATGCACCAACAAATCGTTCATATTGCATGCTTTGCAACTCTCGTTGAGTGTTTGAAGAATGCTTTGCTTTTTATGTTTGCGGGATTTTGAAAACTTACCCTAAAAAGATTTGAGATGCCTTTTTCTTTTGGGAAATTAGGTTCTACTCAAAATAATTAGGGAGCCCACATGATATCAGTCAGGTGACTGGGACAATGCGTATTGATGGGACATTCCTCCCATGTGCTTTGTAACAGGCTCCAGGTTCACTGTGAGCCTGTACTGGATAAGCAGTCATGGAAGATGGTTGGGTAACTCATCATATCATAACTGTCTCTTGTTACTGTCTGGGTTCAGACCTAACAGAGTTTCTCCATCGGAATCATGCCCAGCCGCAGTCCTGACTCTTAGCAGGCAATAGCAGGAATAGGCCATCTGTCAATAGAAGCCATTTGATTCCTTTGTCCTTATGAGTGCTCTTTTTGGCTCTGTCTCCGCTTGTCTCTTTCTCTGTCCCTCACTTTCTGTCTACCTGTCTCTCTCACTTCCCGCCCTCCCTTGATGCTGTATGGAAACATGCCACTGTAGCTACCTGATTGTTTGAGGACGAGTTCTGTTACTTGTGAAATGCCCTCTTCTACAAAAAAATGGAAAGAAAAAGCGACGAGTACACCATTAACCTGTCTGGCTTCTGCACTTCAGCTCTATTCATTTTTGCTCCTCTCTTTGTCAGTTGTGTGAAAATCAATAGGGAAGTCACTTTTCCAGGTCCTCTCCAGTCTAGGGAAGGTGATGGCCTTTAAGGGGGACGGAATCTCAAAGAAAGGGCATGAGACAATAAAAACAGGAATTTATCCATTCAGGAAGATATGAAAAGTATGAGTTGCTGTATTTTTGCACTGGGCATGTAATTGTGAGTGCAGCTGAGTGCAGTCTGACATGTCTGTTCTGTATAGTGAACTCCAGCCTCCCCTGTTATCAGGAGAGTTTGGTCTGTGGCTTGATTTCAGTGTGTGTGTGTGTGTGTGTGTGTTCCAGGTATACCTTACCTATTCAGGACCAAATGTCCCCACAACGTGATGAATACCCTTTTTTTTACCTTATGGGGACCAGTTTCCTGGTCCCCATATGGGAAAATTGTATTTTATAAAAATCCGTGACTGCAATGAAAAAATTCGAAATGCAAAAACTGTTGTATTTTGTTTGGTTATTTATGGTTATGGTTAGGGCTAGGTAGGGGTTAAGGTTGTCATAGTTAGCATTAGCATTTTTCCCATAGAAATGCACACATGCATGCACGCAATCACACACACACACACACACAGTCGTGTAATCATATCTTTTTTTTCTGTGTATGTGTGTGTGTGTGTGATTGCGTGCATGCATGTGTGTATGAGAAGGCAAGTTCTGGTATCAAGAAGTCAAAAAACAGATAATATTTCATCTTCAGTTATTCTGTAACAGGGTCAACTGTCGATGAATAAAATTATATATCAGAGCTATTGAGTCTAAGGCTCATTTTAATAAGAATAAATCATGGCTTTTATCGTAGATTTAATAAGCATGAATCATTTTAATAATCATAAAACATGGTTATTGTCATAGTTGTAATAACTTTATTTAGATGTTGCATCTGTCTCTGCATTAACCTTATGACCTGATTTAAGCTTGTATACACTCATTTGCAGTCATGTAGTGTTATACATCTCATGTTATACTGAACTGAAGCGTGCTGAGTATCTTTGGCTATGGCTATTTTTACAGATGTTACAAATGTTTCTTTTTTAAGTATTTGAAAAGGACTGAAGCTGATTTTGAGACCTAACATTAGCAGCAAAATGTCACATGATGCAAGATTCAGTGCCATGCTGTGTTCTGCTTTGTCCACTGGAGGGCACTCACTATATTTGCAAATAGTCTCTTTATCTGGCTAGGTCAGCTCTGCAAGGCTGAACTCCAAGTATTAAAACTCACGACACTGGCAAATCAAACATACTAGAAGCTGTGGGCTTTAAGATAGAAGATTGAAATATTCATAGCAAATAATTTTTATTCATAAGAAAAAGTCTTCAAATGGGTTATTCAATAAAATTAAAATTCTGAGGGCCATGCTAACAGCAACCATCCACGTTCTAACCACTTATCCTTGTCCAGATTACACCTGGAGCCCATCCGAGGCAGCACAAGGCTAGGCTACCTAACCACACGATTGGGAACTTGCTTGCTACCATCCCACTAATTCTAACAATACCTGAAAACACAAATCTGAAATTTCTTGCTTTTTAAATTAATTAATGCTGAATGGTTTCTATGGTCAGTTGAACGTTTGGAACAAAACTCTCAGAAACAGAGAAGAAAGTGCAGGAAAAGGTTTGTTTCTCTCAATATCCCTGTCGAGGTGAGTTAGTGGATGCCTCTGTATGTCTGTGTGAGTGCAGATGCTTGTGACTGTGTCCACCTCCTCAAGCACCCTGTGCCCACCTCCTCAAGCATACGTGTTTAATTTACACAGCTGTATAAATCTGGGTAACTTTATTGGCCCACAAATCTGATAGATGATTGTTATTTTTGCATTTCTGTTCCCTCTCTTGCCAGCATGGAATTTTCCGCATCTCCTAAAAATGCACATGTCCCTCTCTACTTCAGTCTCTCAGCTTCTTTTTTTCACTTTAATACATTGTATGCCATTGCACTTAACTTTCGTCACCTTCAAATTATTCCTGTGTTGGCCCTCAGAGGATAAATTCCAGCAATGGAGAAAACAAGGCTTTCTCTTGAACTGAAGACTCATCCAATCCTTTTTAAAAAAAATTCTATTCACAAAGTATTTGATTGATTTTTGAACTAAATTAGTTTTTTTTCCATTTGAAGGGACAACATGTCTATGTACATTGACCTTCAGATTTGTGGCCCTCAATATTTGCCCCTCAAGACTGTAAAAATGTCAGGAAATCGATGGATGAAGAAAAGAAACTCAACAATATATAACGTTTTCAGAGAGCAGAACAATGAAAGTTGAGTGGGTTAATCTTCCATTTGAGTGCAAACACTATTCTGGATTGCCTCTGTGTAATGCAGTGCCTAATGCCGCAGCCCAGACAAAAGATTTAAATTTAAACCATTATAATTGTACTTTGATGAGAATGCAAAGATATCATTTACTCAAAATATTCTGAAAGAGAAATCATGTTTTTGTAACTCCTGATTATTTCCTGATGGCATCTCACTCTTCATATGTGTTGAGTGCTGTTAATTTGCGCTAACACACTGTGCTGCAGTACTGCGTTATTAGCTGTCACTGTGCTGCAGTACTGCGTTATTAGCTATGCCGTTTCTCGGGCCCATCTTTCTCCTTCCCTTGTCTTCCTCCCTCCCAGGGGCTGAGGCTCACTGCCTTGGGGCTCATTGAGGCCCAATTGATCTCTGAAGGAAACATATTAGCCTGTAAACAAATAATTTAGAGAGTGTCCCACTCAGGAGGACAAAGCGTAGTGTAAAAGGAGAGCAGGGGCCATGGGGGGGTGTCACCACGGTTCAGCACGCTCCTCTTCCTCTCAAGAGTTTCCTCTTCCTTCTAGTTGGAGAAGGCCCACGGGGCTGGCCGCTCCACTGAGCTCCGATGGCCTGGATCAGGCCAGAAGTGCTACCTGGTTGCCGCCGTTGGTGCGAGCGCCTCGGGGGAGGGGGCTGGCAGACCTGGCCGAAAAGTGAGAAGCTCACTCTTCTTCTCTCCCTGACCCCTTAAGTGCAGTGATTGGTCATTCCGGGCTAAGCGGCAGCCTGATGGAGTGTGTCAGCGACTGAGGGTCTCATCACTCACACGGGAGCGACAGGTGATGGAGTGGCCCTTGAGGGCGGGGGGGTGGGGCAGAGGGGTTTACAAGCACTGTGCTAGCAGGAACACAACATGTTTGTAGAAATATACGTAGTACGTGGTGAATGAGTATTGACGGGCCAGTGAAATCCTCGCCATCAGCTCCTGTGATGTGCATTTATGTTAATATATTTAGCCTTATGCACCTCTAATGCCCCCGGCCATTCATGTGAGGCCCCACATCCTGCCTGTCTGCTTCATGCTAACATCAATTTGGTGAGCAGCTGGTTAGGAGTGGATGCTTCTGCCCAAAGGGCTGACAGTAGCATACATTCCTAGCTCAGTCATCTTCATTACCTAAAACCCATACCTGTCCCTTTTTTCCTGATGGTAAAATACTTTATGCTTCTAGACAACAAGCACCTAGCCACAAACAAAATCTAGAAAAGTTTCGAGAATGGAATGGAATAGGGGACCTACATTAACCGCGATTATTCAACACCAGTAATTAAGCAGAATAGAGCGAGAGAATCTGCTCCCTTTTTTGCCCAGCCACTTGGTAGCTGCTTAGACCTCCACTTAGCTCATGCTATGATGATGCTGCTTTTACTGCCTCTATTTATTATCATCATGAAATCTTTTCCTGGCACTTAATTATGCAACCTCACACATGTGTTTATGAATTTGTGAAATGGCTCATTAGTCATGATGTAATTAGATTAAGTTTTGAGACTACAAATGACTGGGGAAAAGTGTGTTTTTCAGTAAATGTACTGAAGGCTGATAATTTGATGTTAATTCTCTAGAAGACTAATGATATAGAAATAACAGTTTAAATGTGCAAAAAATACTTCAGTTCTTTCAGTTTAGAGCGATTTAATCTCTTGAATAGTTAACTCTAAAAGATCAGCTCTGCCCCTTATATCCTGGGGCCAGCCGTGGAAATGGCAAGTTTCAAAAAGTGGAGATGTATTTTTTGTGTTGACAATGGAGCACTTGTTCAGCTGAGAATCACTTAAATGTATAAAACAAGCCAGGTCAGTGTGGGATCAGACCACCATCTGTGAACCTACAGCCACTGTGAGGGAGCCGTCGGCCAGACTGCATAATGCTGTGGAGCGGAGTTACTGCATACGACGTGTTGGAGCTCTGAAAGTAACATGAGAAACGACATGCTTTGCTTATGTGTGTTCATTAACTCACGTTCATCATTTACATTTTTACCTTTAAAATTGCATGAGGTGCTGTGAGGATCAGTGGTGATGGATGGATGGATGGATGGATGGATAGGTGAACAGACAGACTGTGAGACTTAGCTCATTCCAGAGTGACTCCATCAGTCCGCTTCATAGAATTCCCCACCTGGCAACCAGATTAAATCTCATTATTGGTCAGAGGTGAGTCAGTACTGGTGGAGACATAAAACCTGAAGTATCTATAACTGAATCTTTGGACATATGTGAAAACAATGTGAGACCCTGCTAAGGATACCTGTGGAGCTGAAAGTTTTGATTTTAGAACACTTTGTAGAGTCTTTTGTATGCCATAAATACTTCCTATAGCCTGAAAGCCAGAAATGTCTTAAACCAACCTATTTAATGACATGAGTGATAATGAGTAATCAGTGATGGGTCTTGTGTAGCTTTGTGCCACATTCTCTAGTTCTCAGCAGCCTCTGGTGAGCTTGACGTTGCTTTTTTTTGCCCTAGACGGTATCCTGTCTATAGATGTTCAATGCTTTTGCTTGTGGACACTTTGAATGTTTGTATTCAGTGTTGGACCAACGATTGATGCTAGATCTTTCTGGACCTCTGCTTGCAGCCTGTCCTCCCATAAATCTACATTTATCATTTGATGTGGGATGAGCCATAGAAAACTTTCAAGTGGTTCATGTAAGGAGTCATGCAGAATGAAGAGGATACTTCAGAGGAGAGCCTAACAGATTTGGGCATAGTGTTTCCCATCAAAGAGAAGTTGAGGCCCAAGCAGTACACCATGAGGATCTAGAGAGGTTATAGGTCAAGGCAAGATGGCTGTGTTACCCCTCGAGCCTCAAGACAAAGTTGTCGATCAGCCTTTTCCTGTTCCTCTCTCAATGTCCAGTAGAACATGAGCCTGGGAAGAGCCAAGGCCACACAGTCACTGACTTGTCGTCAAAAAGGACCCTGGTAATTTCCAATTTCATGGCAGTCAGGGTTGGGGTAAAGGTGATGAAGGGCAGCTGGGCCTCCTGTATACCCACTTCTCTAGCCCATTGTTTTTATCCTCCGCCGCAGGCAGGAGTCTGGCAGGGACACTTTCAGTCGTGACACTGTGCCACTGAAATGTCCCCATTAACAGTAAACTACAAAGACAATCATAAGACCAATGAAAAGACCACGACCAAGACCCGTAAGTCTCCCTTTCTCTGTAACGAGCAAAAGTTCAGTGAAGTTCAGCTGGTGAACATGATGGTACAGCCTACATTTCTGAGAATGTATTTCAACCGGTTTTTATGATCATTTTTCATTCCAATTGTCTCTTTCATCCATTCATTACAAATGTTTGGAGCATAATTTAGTTCAGATTGACTCTCATTTGGTATAGGAAGAAATGTTGCAATGTGACTAGTCTATAATATGTTAATTGATCTTTGAGTCATATAAATAAATGTATTTTACATAAAAATAAGGAAAATGTTCAAATTCTGGTTAAAATAGTTCCCCACTATTTCAGAATTCTACACGTAAAGTCTTATGTAATTGTCGTCCTGGCATACTGTAGATCCTTGAGGTCTAGAGAATATAGGACGCAAGTCTATAGATGTATAATCTTGCTGGATTTGAAGTTGATATCTACTACATTTGTATCATTGATATGTAATAGTCATTATCTTCCGTATGTGACAAAATACAATATGTTAAATTCAAATTGTTATGCAATTTGCTTTAGGAAAATACTGATAATGATTTGCTGTTACTAATCTCAGTGGTATTACATTAGAAAATGTATTTTAATATTACATGTTATGTGGTGGCCTGACGGATGGATGTTGTGAGGCTCCTGTAACTTACAGCTGACTTACACGTCATACCCTTGGTTTAAAGTAATGATTTTACCTTCATAGGTACAAAACTCTAGTCTAAAGAAATGTTTAAGTTGTTATTTACATGTGTTTAGATGCAAGGATTCTGTCATTAAAGTCAGATAAGTGCTGAGGGTTTGATCTCTTGCAGACCTAAGTGTGTCTCTGAGGTGAAGAGCGCCCCCCCCACCACCCTGCCAGTTGACGGGTCACAGCCCAGTGGCCCTGCAACAGTAATGACAAGGTCTTAAAGGCATCTATCAGCACCAAATCACAGCCCCCCCCCCCAATGCCACTCTCCCAGCACCACTTCCTACTCCCCCAACCCCCGCCCCCACCCAAAAAAAATGAAAAGTAACATTTTCCCTCATTGTTAGTTTTGGATAAACACAAGGGACCCTTTGATCAGGGCCAGGTCAGTCTGTTGGTGTTAGAGAGAAGGAAAGGAAGGATGAGCGGCTACGGGGGGTGGT
>JAODJU010000040.1:16698954-16731414 GCA_026776725.1 Gnathonemus echidnorhynchus | reverse complement strand
CCCGGGCAACTTAGCTCCTGGGATCATTGGAACACACAAACCCCTCCACCACGATAAGGTGTCGGCTCCAGGAGAGGGTCATTTGTACCATGGCATCATAAACAGTCATATATACTATTGGATCATAAACAGTCATATATACTATTGGATCATAATCAGTAATATGTACCATGTCATCATAAACAGTCATATGTTCCATGGCATCATAAATAGTCATATGTAGTATTGGATCATAAACAGTCAAATGTACCATGGCATCATAAACAGTCATATGTACCATGGCATCATAAATAGTCATATGTACTATTGGATCATAAACAGTCATATACACTATTGGATCATAATCAGTAATATGTACCATGTCATCATAAACAGTCATTTGTACCATGGCATCATAAACAGTCATATGTACCATGGCATCATAAATAGTCATATATACTATTGGATCATAAACAGCCATATGTACCATGGCATCATAAACAGTCATATGAACTATAGCATAAACAGTCCAATTAGGGTCCTTTTCGACAGTTACAGCAGCGGTTGCGATAGGAGACCTTCTCTTCAACTACCAGTCTACTTCACGTTCATAGCATTTGACATTAAATGTTTTGACTGCCCTCTTCAAACTTGAACTCTAATTTCCCAGTGTGGCCATCAGGTATGATTAGGTTTCTGAGCCACAAGATTGGGGCTGAGGGAGCATCGCCAAAGGCAGGCCAGCACCTCTTCCAGTCAAGCTGGAGAAGCATCGCTCTGTTGGTCATATTTTTAATCCCTTACTATAGATGGCTGGGGGCAGCTTTTTTGTTTTTGTAATTCTGTCACTTCACTTCTGACAGTATTCTTTCTTGTTCAGTACCAAATCACTTATGCAATCTGCATTGATCCTTGAGAGATTTTTTTTTTATACCTAAACATTTCTGCATGCAATATGAGAAGAGGTGTGGAGGTTAGGCAGCCCCCACTAATGATTTGAGGAAATTAAGAGGGATTAAAAAAACATTCAAGCAATGTCATTTCGGGGGTTTTTGTTAGAGACATCTGCTTAAAAAGCCTCCCACTCTGGCAGCCATTGTCCGCAGAGAGAAGTTTAAGTGAGTCTGAAGGACACATCGTCAGGCATATGCTGGGATGGAAACCCAACCTTTTTTCTCTGTTCTCTTTTTCCCGTTTTTTTTTTTTCAATGTCTTACTTTGTATAGCCCTACTGGTAAAGAGAGAAATGTTTCCTGGTACCCGCTGTTCTTTCTCCTGCCTCTGACCAAAAAACTCGGACACGGACATCATAAAAAAGATGAAATGAAAACAGCCTTTGTTTCGATCGGACTAAGGATGAAGAGGAGGGGGTTGCACTGTACGGCTGTCATTTTCATAACTGCTGTTTTGTTCTCTGTCCTTGATTTCGTTCACGCAGCGCAAACGTCGAGGGTAATAAAGAGAAATTGCGAGTGCCTCATCATGTTAAGCTGCGCCAAGAAAACAAGAACTCCTGCAAAATGAATTTGTGAGAGCCTGACCTGTTCCTTGGAAGGTAGAAATAAATAGAATTAAAATAAAGCAATTAAATGGCAGGGGGTTGTTGTAGTACCGTGTCCCTGACTGGGTGAGCATTGGGAACTTTCTGAAGTCAATAAGCGCACAGCTATCTAAAGAGGGGTTTAGTGTTTTATGATACTAGTACAGCTTAAAATCTGTGACAAATTTGCACCAATTTACATCAGTATCTATATGTTGACGGAGTATTGCGTATATTTTCCTTCTACTGCAAATTTTAAATTAACTTACATTCACATGGTTCTGGAAGTATGCAAAATAAACAATAACAGTGTTTTGTTACAAATATTTATTTCATTTCAGGCACTAATTTAATAGAATTGTAAGGGTGGTTCTTTCATATCAGTTAATGTGTCCTGTGGAGATTCTCAATTAAACTTTGTTGAAATGCACATTGCACACCTTACATTAACGTTACATAGTCTTACATTGTAATTTAATGGCAGTTATTGTATTTTGTTCCTGTTCATCGACATTTCGATATTTTCTCTTTGGTATACTGTACATTTCTGCACAAAGCCATTAAAATTCCTTTTAACCCTTGTATGGTGCCATTTTACATCACAAAGGAAATTCTGTGACTACAGAACTATAAATGTTAAAAATCAAGTGTTACGTTCAATTACTTTTACGTAATAACATTCTGCGTATTTTAAGAGTACTTATCTGAGCCGATCCATTTAGGTTTAAACCATCACCAGCTCCAATATGTTAAAGAATGTTAAAAACCTTGCAATTAGCGCTTGGAAAAACTATGTTTGTTGAATGAGCAGTGATTGCCCAGAAAATCTGAAGGATCCGCTTGAGGATTTTTTGGTAGTAGTATGATAATGTAAACTAACATGTCATACTGCGGCATGATTCTATTATCACTTACAAGAGGGGGGAAAAATGGGTGGTAACCCCTGACTTTTACAATTCACTCTACGGTGACTGGCCCAGTCTTGCCGGGATGCTGTCTGATGCCGGGGGAGGTGAGGGACCATTGGCCAGCTGCATCGCATGTGTTCCAGAAGAAGGAGGGAATCGCGAGGGGTCAGGCCTGGTCGATAGGCAATCTCCTAGGAGCTGTAGCGGAAGTGATGGGACCATTTCAGATGAAATGGGTCTTCTCTAGTGGAAGGAAAAAGGCTAATCTGGTGCAGATGTGAGTGGACTCAGCAGGTGTGCGCTGACTGGTCACGTGACCTGCATGGACCTAGGCTGGGCTGAGGGGTAGGGGGTCGGATGGGGCCTTAAGGGGGAAGCTATATGCAGAGTCACTATATGTTCTGATATTTTATTATACGTAGATGTCAACAATCCATAGCACGACATAGTGTAACATACATACAAAAATGAAATTCAGTCAAATAACAATGGATATATATATATACTGGAACTTATTCAATGTCATTTCCAGTTATTAGACTTGTGGATAGGGAGTTATTAGAGTTGTGAGGTATGGAATAAAAACAGTCCTAATCAGTAGCCTAGTAATCCCTGTTAGCTTGTGGCTGCATGTTATGTAGCAGTCGCCCTGTGTTCAGCACTGTTAGGAAGGGGGGTTGAGTTCGCAGATGTCGCTTTACTTGCAAGTCAGGAGCAACATTCTGGTTAGTATGGTCAGCAGTTATTAATCAAGTCCAATGATACCACACAAGACAACTCCCACATTTGTGCATAAATGTCCTGACACATACAGCCACTGGAAAAATTAAGAGACCACAGCACAATTTTTTGTTTCACTCATTTCTCAATTTATGGGTGTGCGTCTGTGAATAATATACTTTTTTTGCAAACTCTAGTCTGGCTGTTCCCTGCTTCTCATTGATGAAGAGCTTCTTCCTTGCTTTATGAGTCATCAGTCCTGCTTCTAGGAGGCTGATATGAACTGTCCTAGCAGTGCACTTCACACCTGCACTGTTTACCATTCCTTTTGAAGGTCACTTTATGTCATCTTACGATTCATGAGAAACTGTCGGATAAGTTAACAGTCATCTCTGGCATTAGAATGTCGCTTCCGCCCTTTACCTGGCTGATTTCTGGTCGTTCCCAGTGTATCCTGCTTCACCCTGTTCTTGTGCACTGCTGTCTTAGAAATGTTGAACCTGGATGCACCCTGCTGCTCAGCGTAGCCTTCTGCCAGCAGAACCAGGATTTAAAAATGCAGATTTATTTAATAATATAGAGTGGTCTCTTAATTTTTCCATGGCTGTATATACATTTATATAGCTTATGCTGTGCTATATAAAACTTCACAACATTGTATTACTGGCACTTTTTGATGTGATAAGCAAGGCAGCAGAGTTCCACTCAAGCCTGCTTCAACCAAAGTGGCATAATGTTGACATTCTTAGATAACATCATCCTCCAGAGAAAGACATTATTCGGTTTCAGTGAAAATTGGCCTTTTTCCCTCCTAAACTTGGCTTACAGAGGTACCTGTCAGACTGATGTTTAGAACTGCTTTGAAACTGGGACATAAAACCAGGGAAGTAATGATGCTTGACCAACATCAATCATCCCTCATTAATGACCCCACTAGACTTTTGCGAATCTCCACTGGGAATCCTCCCCCCATTTCACAGGGAAGATAAAGATGCTAAGCTGTCACGGAAAGAACACCTAATTTAACCACTTTCTTCCACTTTGAAACTCTCTTCCTCTCACTCTCGAAAATCACACAAAGAGAGCCATTGTGTTTGGATACTTCTGCTGCCTTCATTGTGTCCACAATCCGCTACGTAGCAGCAGTAGCTCTAAACGCACGTTTGTGATTCACTTTTCTGTTTGATGGAACAGCTTAAAGCAGGGATGAAGATGAGCAGTTATCTACATACATATAGATAAAGGAAACCAGGAAAACTGCCCCCATTAAGATAAGTGAATCGAAAGTGGGTGCATTATATGACTGATTATTACAAAAATCTTATTGCATGTTATTGAATACACGATTGATGTAGAAAAGTGCATTGTAAAACTCAGAACAGTTATTGTACAAGGCATTTATTCATGTCTTACAATACAAACTAGGGCTTCTTACTATGCTTTTTTAGGACCTAATCAGAATAATTTATAAATCTGAGAATATTCATCTGATATGAATAACTTCATTGAAATGCCTTGAATGAAATGAATTCTCATTTCTTACTTATTAAAAAATAGTATTGTAGATTTTGATGTAGAATGGATGAATACATCATCCATTCATATTCCAACTTCTGCTTAATGCTGAATTTATTTGCAAAATGTTACAGCCTGTTTTGTCACTGCTTATAAACTGTGATTTCAATCAGTTATTATGGAGATTATAAGCATTTTAACATTCTGAATGAATATCAACCACACCTCATCTGTTAACTGGCAATAGAAATGGTTTGTCACACTGTTAACTTCAGTATCTATTCAGGGCTGCTAAGGACTGTTAGCCTTCTGACCCACCAAATCTGTAGGCTGGTAAAAAAAAAAATCTCTTAAATATGTAATGGAAAAAAATGCATTCTCCAAAGGGGTTACGTTCAGTGGTGGGAGGACAGGAGATGAAGCGAAATGAAGGAGAAGAGGATTCTCAAACAGAAGGAGCAGACTTCCTATGGTTATTCAATACCAGCTGACCTGCCTGCGTAGGGGTCCATGGCTTGTTGACCTCCATGCTGAACATCAGATTCCACAAAGGACCCTGAACAATGACCACAGACGGTCAAATACCAATTAGGGAACCTCACTGTTGGTCACCTGTAACCCAAGCCCTCAGGCTTACACTGGGCCTCGTGCTGTGCATGTAGAGAAGCACCCTGGGAGGTGGGACCGTGACACTCAGCTTTGGCCTGGTGGCTTTTGTGCAAAGACACCCCAGTGCAAAATTTGTTGAAGAACCAATGAGATCACACACTGTTGGTGGATGGTAATGAAGTACGCTCACACAGTCACAAAACAGATGAAAGGCAAGCAGTGTTTGCATTTTGGTAAAAGCTGCAGCCTGGGCATCGGCATTGATAGAATTTTCACCCAGTTGGTCCAGGGTTAAAGGCCTGGTTTGAGTTGAATAGTGACCATGGAAGATCAGGAATATAATGCCCCTGTCCTTGACCTTACAGGACCTGCTGGGGAAGAGAGCAATGCTGGGGTCAGCAACTATTGGATCAGAAGATCTCCACCTCCTGGACCCTTCAGAACCCCTGACAGTATCCCAATGTTCTCCGCTCTCACTGCACCCACCTAGTTCCACCTCCTGGCAGATGTTATCGGCACCCCTGGCCCCTCTCCATTACCACTCATCAGATTGCTCACCTGGTCACCAGGTGGGTCAGAGTTGAAGTTTCTGATTTCCCACGCCCAGCTCTCGCCTCGTATACAGCCAGGCGCCCTCTTCTCCGCAGTAACCTTCTTGAGCCCCTCTATCACTATGATCTAAGATAAGAGCCAGTGTTTGTGATGAATAAGCCTGAGTTTGTTTTTGAGGAGGCTGCCATTTTTCTTTCTGGCACTTTCTAGATCTGTGGTGATTTGAATGTCCTGGAGCACTGATGACTGTTTTTACTATGCACTGCCTAATGACAGTTCTCCCAAATGTAAGTAAGATGATTTGGTGTCTGTATTGGGGAACAGTGAGTTGAGGAGTCCTTCACAGTGACATGTTCTGTGTTTGTCTGTGCAGAGAGGGGAAAGTGACACTGCTTTGCCCCTGACATCTCTAGATGTGCTGTTTGAGGCAGGGTACAAACAAAATCAGAATACATTGTCTTGTATTCTACGTAATCTGTTTTTAGCAAGTCTGTGTGTGTAGCTTGAGCAACAGGAGAGGAAGAGGTTTGCTGTGACAAATGTGCTGCATGCTAATTGTTCTGGGCACCCTCATATCATCTAAACACGGCCTCATCATGATTTTATGGAGTTTTATGGAAGCAGCGATGCACATCAGTATAGATTTGCTAACGATATTAAGAAACCGCATCAGTGTGGCCTTGCATGACTCATCGCACTGTGTCAAGTGGGACATCTGGGAATTTCAGAGGGTTGGAAGGGCAATTATGGATAAAATGAATGAAGGTTGGCCTTGTGCACATGAAACAGGTGATACAACAGCACAAACTTTTATACGGTGTGATGGTGACTCAGGCTGATATAAATGATGAATAAACAGAAAGAAATGGATCAAAACAGTAGAGTGGTTGTAGTAAATTCTGTGGTAGCAATATATAAAGCCTGGTCAACAATGTGTCTTCTATTGTAAGGGTTAGGTCTCCATTTGAAGAAACTCTACTTCTGGCATTTCGAACTCAGCCGTTGGGGCTGTCCCACAGTCATGAGGCCTGTCGAAGGGCTCCTGTGTCATTCTGTTCCAGATCTATAAACAGATGGGGGGGCCATTATGACCAAAAGTCATGCTCTTTGTTTAGGGCGTGAGTGATGAATAATTTATGGAAAAATAGAAATATTTTGCCAGCTTAATGCCACCCATCTGAAGGGGTTAATGATTTTAGTTATTCAGTCCACATCTCCTGTTACACCAGTCACCCACTGTCGTACTTAAGATGTTCTTTCCTATGGGGAACAATCAATCAATAACTTTTTACAATTCTCTTTAAAGTTACCAAAGCATATCAGATTAACTACCACTGTGATGTTGTCTAACAGAATAAGTTGGATGCAATAAACTGAAATGCCACCCTTTCTTCTGTCTTCCACCATTCATTTAATCCATCAGTGGTTCAGACACCAGCCTTCTGGTCACCCCTTTTTTGCCAGGAAAGCATGGGAGAGGCAAGAGAGGCAAGAGAGGCACAAGAGGCAAGAGAGGCATGAGAGCGCAGACCTGACCAGATTTCAGTCAGAGCTCAGCAAGTCTCTAACCTATAAGCATCTGTCTTGCCGTTCAGTTCCCTCCACATACACAAAGCGCCCCAGGGTAACAGTAATGCAACCCAGTTTATCTCAATCAATATATTTATTTTCCTGACTGTGACTTCTCTATCTCTCTTCCCTAGAGCCCAGTAGTTTGTTTGCAAGCATGCTCATTATGTCTTTCGATTTGTTTCTGTAATAGACTGGATAAGACTGGATCATCTTTTGGGTCGGACACGCTCTTTTTAACCCTTTCTGCACTGAGAGCTGGGTTTCAGAATATGCCCCACAGTTGGCTTGTGAATTCAGCCTATTTTACTCTATTGTGATTCAGCTTTCATTTGCAATTAATTAATCATTTAAATAATTATTTGCAGTGTACTCTCTTTTTTACAACCATACACTTTTTCGCCTATTTTGTTTATTCAGAAATAGATTTTTGTTTGTTGATGTTTGTTTTTTTCTGAAATTTCATATTGAAAAATCAAGCATTAGATTTTTCTATGAGCTATTTTGTAAATTGCAGTAATTTCATTTGTCTTTGATTCTAAAAAGTGTCACATATCAATAATGCCCTCCACAGTCCAATGCATTCAGTTATTACTTGTTATTTTAGATCTATTGTCTGATTCAAAGCGACTTACAGTAGAGGGAAGGGTTACTATTTATGTCTGCTCCCTGGGACTGGAGCCATTGACCTTTGGATTGTAAGTACAAATCTCTACTTGTTGAACCTACAGTAGCTTTTCAGTTTAATGCTGTTCTGTTCGCTATAATAAAGAATATAAATTATATTTCACTTTCCATGCTCAGAATTACTAGGACTGAATAGGTTTATGCTGGTACATGTTTAGTTAACTTTTTATTTTTGCATACGATATGTACGCATTTCCACTTTTTATACAGTTTAGGTGCGCTGGTCTGACTGGCCCAGTGTTCGGGAAACTGACGTGTGCTTCCCGAAAAATTGCCTACGCCTCCTGCGGGCTTGTATATGTGAGTCCTGCCAAGCTGACATTTTTTTAAGAGCACTTCAAACAAAGCCGTAGAAGCTTCAGCCGGGAGAGTGCATTAGGAGTGTCCGCAGCGCGTCTGACATGCCTCCATTCAACTCTTCCCCACTTAGCCTCTCGCTTTTCTCTCTTTCTCGTCGAAATGAAAATAATGACATAAACAGAAGTAGCAAGTGTGCCCTTTATAGCGGAAAACATTCAGGTGTTTGCAGATGGGGCAAATCAATAATTGCCACAAAATATATGTAGATACACATCAGAGCTTGACATGAAATTCTCCCCAGGGAGTACAAAAGGAAGTAGTGATGTTATCTATTGTAATGGTTATTAATGGTGTAATTTAATATTCATTATGAAGAAATAATTCTGAAAATGAAGCCTGTTATTTAAAAATACCATCAGAAGGGGAAAACATACTGCTGAGTATATTTAAACAGGATCTTTTAATGCATGTACAGTGATGATAAAAGTTATTTTGATCGCAGTTAATAAAAATGTATTTTAGTGGCGGTCTTATAAGCCATGATGTGCCATAAACATGAGCTGGATTGTTTTATTTTCCAATAATTGTCACAAATCAAGTTGACTTTTCTTCAGCTAGGTCAAAACATGTCGCTCATTTTTCTTGTCTAATGTGTGTGAATGAATATGTTTGCCATTAAAATGATAGATTGGAGGCATTCAGTAACATCCATGTGTTCACACTGGTCAATTCAAGGTGTGTGTTTGTGTTTCTCTGTAAATGCACATATCAACAGATTTGTAGGGCTCTGTTGCTTGTGCCTATGTAGCACTGAGTCACAATGACAGGGTCATTATTTGACAAAATTTTCTAAATTAAAATTAAGATAATGTGTAGATCTTACAAAGGGAGGCAGTAATGATCCCATTAAAAACCATTTCTCTGTAAAGTGCGTTGGCTTTTAAAAAAAAAAGTACCACAAGTCAAGGACAAAAAAAAATCTAATAAAGAACGGTGGCTCTGAAGATAGATTGGTCATAAAGGAATACCTTGAGTACTTGTAATGGGTACTATAGATCCAAGGGTTCATTGATGATGCATTTTAAATGGCTTTTCATTGTTTCCCCAATCTTAGTAAGCTAAGAATGAAACAGTAACAAGTTCATGACAAGTAAAAGGCCAGCAGTTTAATTTTTACATGAGCAGAAGTTTTTCTCATGGGTCTGACTTGATGCACTATTAAATATAGGGGGTGTGAGTACAAAGCTGCATTTTAATTATCTGCGATGAAGTTTATGGCTTTATACTTTCCCATGTATGTATTTTTAACATTTGGCACTTTACCTTTGGGACCTTTAATTATTTTATCTAGAGAAGGATGAAGAGATTATGGTCAAACATCCAAACACCACAGGCTGATTTTGAAGTGTTAAAAGCCAGGAGGAGATCTGGGTGCTATAAAGTACAAACCCCACACACCAAAGCATTCGGGCTGAAGTTAGCCTCGTAAATTTGGAGCGCTGAAATCACAGTCTTACTCGATGAGCCAGCATATTAACTTTTAGAAAAATAAATGTTAAAATGGTATTAGATAATATGTTAATTTCCCTATGGATAATCACATTTTAATGCATGATGAGTAAATGACGGAGCACTTGAGAATTTTGTTACTGGTTTGACAAACATCCAAATGTCACAAAACAAAATTTAAAAATTAAATATGTAAGAACAGAGTTGCACGCCAGCTCTCTGGTACCACTACAGCACTATTCATACAGGGTCGTGGTGTAAATTCGTGCTCCTGACTGTGTGTTTGGAGTTTCCCGTACTGCCTGTGTGAGCCCTGTGATGGACTGCAAACTTCTTCTGAATTATTGCTTGTTTAAATGATCCCCCACTCATCATGGATATAAGCATCCGTATTTTCTCTATACAAATATTCCATTCAACAATAAACTAGAGAAAAGACTTGCACTTTCTCAATTGCACCACCAGAGGGCAAATAGATTACAAATTCAGAACTTACGCTGACCTTAGTATTGGAGAATTTCCGTTTACTAGACTGCGTTCTCGTTATCCTCTAAACCAATTAGGTTCTGGTTGCTTATTCGATTGTCAAAAAATATGATGTCGCTATAGATCTTCAGATTACAATTCTTGTATTTAAATTTAAATGTAATCTCATGTTGTTATTTGGCACAATGCTTAAAATTTATACTTAAATCATTTAAATTAATCATACTTCAGCTTTTTACACAATTTTAATAAAATTTAATACGAGACCACAAACATTAAGGAACAAAAAAATTTGTAGAATTTTATTGAACAAATTTATGTAACCTCTGGGATCACCTAATGATTTTAAAAATAATTAAAACATGCTCATTCAATCAATTACTCATTAATGTAGAAGGAACTGAAAGCCTGATCTCATGAAAAAATTGACTAGATGAGGTTTAAGAAGCAAACTGTAATTGGTGTTGAGCATTACTGAATATATTACATCAAGCAGAGAGGCCCTTCCTTCATGCTCACCAAGAAAAACATGAGCTTGTAAGTTTTCCCTTTGACATATTTACAAATAATTACTGCAAAACTTACTTTATAATCCATAACATAAATCTGTATACGTTTAACTATTTAAGTAGTATTGTTATCATTGATTTATCAGGATTAATGGTCTTCCATAAGTTTGTCAGTTTGCAGTGTCTCACTTTTTATTCCAGAACCGTATATATAACCGTAATGACATTTTTCTACATTGATGCCTTTAGAATCCAACCCTGTGTGATTATAGCAGAATCACTGACATAGGCAGCATAAACAGAAATGGAAGGCAGACAATAGAGGAACAGCAGACAGACACGCTGTGCCAGTTGATAGCAAAGGGATCTAACAAACAAACCAATTTATCTATTATTCCCCGGTCTAGTCAGACACACGGTAATCTGTTCACATTTTGCTGGAGGATGAAGAATAAAAAGGAAAAGAGGGATGTATGGAGGGAGGAAAAAGGCAAAGAGATGGAGAGGGGTTTGGGGGGGGGCTTGCAGGGGAGGTCCTGATGTCCCGGTAGAGAAAGGCAAATAGTGGAAAACATCCATAATTTTCACCACAGGCTCCAGGGTAATTGAGTCATTTAGAATACAGATACATAGATGAATAAACGGGAGGGGGGGGCGGCTGTAAAATGTTGGAGACAAATCCAAATTGTGCATCTCCTACGAGAAGAGAGACCATTTTCTTCTTTTCATTTGTAAGTGCCTTTTTTGTCTTGTCATTGTAGGAAGTGACCTATGACAACTAATTTTAGTCCCCTATCTCTCTTTTATTGTCTCTTCCTTTTCCTACGCCATGATTTATTTAGAATAATGTTTTGTTCTGTACCCATTTCTATGTAGATGCATTATGACTGCACAGAAAATTGTAATATATTCCGCAAAGTGATCGTAAGAATGATCTTTTCTTCTTTATTTTTTCACTCATCTCTTTCCAGGTTTTGTCGTTTTTTTTCCGTGTGCCATTTTGAGCTCCAGGTTTCAAACTCAATTTTATCTACCTTGCTATCTTATTATGTTAATACTTTAATGTATGTTGAGTTTACTTGTTCTCTGACCCTTTTTTCGATCGCCAACCAACAAAGACATAATACTGGAGAGAGATACACTCACACCCCAGCCTGTCCCCAGCCGCCATGTTCCCGTCTAAGCGAAGACAATATGAGTGTGCTGTGAGCTTCGCATCATGGGCAAAGATACTGTGTTTTGGCTTGAGACCCCGGAACACATCAGTTGTCTGATAAAGGATAAAGGGGAGGAGACTGTTGGCAAGGGTTCTGTGACCTTTGTGTGGAAAACAAGTCATGTTCTGTGTCGATTAGTGTGAGAGGGGAATTGTATACACCTTGAGCTCCTCCTTAAACACTCCTAACTCCCTGTCCCTCTCCACTGGGCATGCCCTCCCTTCAATCCCACTGATTCATTATCAGCCACCTGATGGTAAAGGTCAGGCCAGGTGTGCGACACCAAGCCAATTCAGGCCTGACCGAGGGGAAATGGTGGGCAGAAAAGGCAGCCAAGCGGGCACTACAATCTGGGCTTGAGTTTCAGGGTGAAAGATTAGGGTGACCGGGGTTGGCCTTTTGGGCATCATTGTCACATAGACCATCCTGTTGTGCTGAGGATTGTAAGTTACATTAAAGGATTTATGTCTCATGACTATCAGAGACCATGACTTGATATTCAAACTTTCTTGCATTTGTGCAGGAAAACAATTTTTTTGCAAATGTCAGCATCCTCCAACCAGAGACGGCTACTTTATGTAGTCGACATCATCTGTAAGTGATGAGTGAAACAGGATATGGATTACAGTGGCTGTGTGGTTAGACAGTGACACCCACACAGTCTGGGTCCTGTCAGTCATGCTTTTGAGTGTGAAATCAAATCTTTGTTTCTGTTAATGAATGTGAGGGAGGGAAGGAACAAGGAAATTTGGATATGAAACAATATCCCATGTCCTGTTCTTGAAACTGCATTTTGATGCAAAGTGCCACCTCAATTATGCAGCAATTATGGCTTCAATTGGGGCCAGAGTATATTTTCCTTCAAGATTTTTTAAAGATAGTCAGGTGCACCATATTCACATCTGTCCCAGTGGAAATGATTCATGGTGATACAAGAGCAGCTGAGAACCTGCCCAGCAAATTTTCCACAGAAACATTTCAAAACCTGTTATTCAAGACACTGGTCAACAAACTCTAGAGATGAAATTCATGATGAAAACTGATTTCCTAAAGGAACTATGGCTGTGTGGGGGGCTGTATTATGTCCTCTACTCTTATTGTTTTCTGTAATAAGATATCTTGTGGCTGATGCAGTTTTACGATGGCTGAAGGTTGAATTAGTGAGAAGTTGATAAAAAGGAAGGATACTGATTTTTGCAAAGCCGTGATCATGGTTGTCATCTAGAAAACAGTGGACTAATGTCTCTAACTGATAGCAGAGTACCTGAGGCGTAGGCCTGAAACATAAAATTAATACTTCTTCTCATAAACTTTCAACATAAGGTTTCTTAGTTTAAGCTACAAGGTAAAAACAAGCTTGCCAACAGCTTAAAGTTCAGAAATACACATGCCTGTTCAGGTGTTACAATAATTACAAGGAAAATTAAATGTTTTGCTTTTTATTTGCTGTCATAATCACTCAGAAATAACTGAAAATGTCAGTGGACTGCTAAATATGTCTTGCCTCTTAGCAAATTGACGGGTGGTGTTTGTGAAGATTGGAAGAAGACCTATTATTTAAAAGGAAGAAGTGCAAGAGGAGTGATGATATGGCGTGATGATACAGAATGATGACATGCTCCATGTAAAGTGCCTTAGTCTATAGTCATAATATAGGAATATAGGAAATGAATATCAGGAGAGATGGCAGCATAAAAAATTTTTTTTTAAAAAAAACAGAGTTAACAAAAACACAGAAACATATTTTTGTTTACTTTGTCATAACAAAAATTTCATTCAAAAGTCAGTTGCACGATGCCTGATAGACCAGTATAGGCAATAGTTAGTGGAAATATTGAAGCATGGACTAATTCAATTGCTGCCTTATATTTGAGTTCGAAGCAGTGCGTTTCAAATCTGGGCCTCAGAAAGGAAGTTCTGTTGAGACGAACAGGGTGAAGACAGGCAGGAAATATGACACTGGATCAGGCTGACTTGCAGACATTCTAGGTAGCACCTCAATTACCCCTTCACCTCTGCCTCTGGTCATAGGAAACCTACCATAACCTTACTGGCAGTCCTCCAGAAAGTGACACCTGCTTTCCATATCGCCTTTTTTGCTGAGCCGTCACACATCTGCAGATGCAGTAATAATCACACCTCACACCAATTTCAGTCTTTGATGCCAAAATCCAGCTTTCCTCTCTACCAAGTCTTGAATTTAAAAACATTTCCCAACATATGTAAGCAACAGCTGGAGCCAACTAGAAATTGTTTCACACTGGAGAGTTTCCATTACAAAGTGTCTATCCTGCTGAAGTAGTAGTCGACACTCGCAGCTTTCTTCTTCTCCCTGCTTCCATTTCGGGGGTCATTAGATGTATGAGGCTAGTTCAAACAGAAACAGTATATCTCTGAATTCACCAGCTGCAGAAAAGATCAGCATGCCAAACACCTGTATCATGATGGCTGCCTTCTGTAAAGACTCAGACTCAGAAACACTTTATTCACCAGATATGTCAAGCCAAGGGCTTAACTTTGGGTTGAGCATTGGGGAACTTGAGGTCTCCACCCATTTAAGGAGGTCCAGGGGGTTGTATTGACTGGTTTTGAAGACTGGGAGGGTTACAACCCCCCATCATTCCATAATTTACGCCCATGCGTCAAGCATACTGATTTCCCACATTCCCACCTCACTGATTAAACTATGCTCATATGCACTGATGCAGTGTATTACCAGTTTCGATTAACAAATCTCTTGAGGAGGGTGAAATCCTATCTCTGTTCAAAATAGCTGATACCAATCGCTTACTTAAAAAAACCAAATCAGGATCACAACGTATTTTCCTGCTACAGGCCCATCACAAACCTTCCTTTTATAGCCAAAGTACTCTAAAAGGTCCAAATTATTGTCTCATGTGAGCTCCCATAATCTCATATGAGATCCCAAAGCAGGGTTTTCTGTTGTTAAATCATAAAGACGGTTAAATGTAACTTGTTTAAGTCCCAGATTATATTGTGTTGAACAACGTAGCAATAAATACAAAAGTGATGTACAATGATGTATTCTGAAAGAATCAGTGCTGGTGCAATTTTTCTGTGCACAGATACAGTAAATGGGAATGTCTTTGAGTCCAGGAAATGACACTGTAACCATATACCATTCTAGCAACAGCATCAGGAAATGGCTGGGCTTGCCTTGATGTCTTTCAGATGCGACAGTGTTCGGGAGGAATGCATTACAGCTGCCATTAAAGTCCTTCACTCGGGGCTACAAGCAGGAGTAAGTTAGACTGCTGTTTGAGTTACAAGACTAAATGGACCTGCCTGTGAGGATTAGAAATACCCATGTCTGATTAGGTTGTGCTAGGAAAGCAAAGGAAGTGCTTAACCAGGCTGTTGCTAGGTTGAGGCAATAGGAGATTGTCAGTAGAAATTAGCTAGAAGAGGCAGCCGATAATGGGAAGGAACTCCTTTTCTGTGTACAGCAGCCTCCAGAAAAGAAAAAAAAAAGCAAACGTGATCATAAAAGTAACCAGGATGGAGGAAGAATGATACACGATCAAAGCAGTTAGCCAGTGATTGCTTGGCCTCTGGACAACCTGGAGGGCACATTTCATAGAGACTGACCTGTAGGAATAATACCCTCCCAAGCCCTGACAACCAGTCCCAATGGTATGGCATCAAAGCGGCGTGATCCCTCTGACATTCTGTCAGGCTGCAAGATAGTCTTAGCACACAATGTGACAACATAACTAACATCATCTAAGGAGAATGTTTGCTGAATAAAGCTACATTTGGAGTGTCCACTTCTTAATGGCATGGTACCTTGTCGAGGTGAGGAGGCTTATATGCACAAAGAAAGCTAATTGCTACACTGATCAGCCATAACCTTAAAACCACTGACAGATGACATTGATACAATGGCACCTTTCAAGGGCTTCATTATATTTTAGGCAAGTGAAGAGTCAGTTCTTGAAGCTGATTGTTGGAAGCAGGAAAAATGAGCAAGTGTAAGAATCTGAGTGACTTTGCCAAGGACCAAATTGTGGTGGCTAGACAACTAGGTCAGAGCATCTCAAAAACGACAGGTCTTGTGGGGTGGTCTCAGTATGCAGAGGTCAGTATCTACCAAAAGTAGTTCAAGGAAGGTCAACCGGCGAACTCAAGATGGGATCATGGATGCCCAAGGCTCATTGATCTGCGTAGGGAGCGAAGGCCGGCCCATCTAGTCCCATCCCACGAGAGCTACTGTAATACAAATTGCTAAAAAGTTTGTGTTGACTATGATAGAAAGGTGTAAGAACATACACTGCATCACAACTTGATGTGTATAGGGCTGCATCGTCGCAGACTGGTCAGAGCACCCATGCTGACCCCTGGGAAGAAGGCAAGCTGGTGGAGGCAGTATGATGATCTAGGAAATGTTCTGCGGGGAAACCCAGGGTCCCAGCATTCATGAGGATATTACTTTTACAAATACTATCTTGTGATGGACAAACAAGTCCGATCCATGGAGACCCTACCTTACAACTAACAGGACTTAAGGGATCTGCTGCTAACATTTTGGTACCAGATACCGCAGGATACCTTCAGAGGTCTTGTGGAGTCCATGCATCGGCATGGTAGAGCTGTTTTGGTGACACAAGGGGTACCTATACAATATTAGGTAGGTGGTTGTAATGTTATGGCTGGAGTTCTCCTATTAGGGCCATCCATGGCAAACAGATTTTAGCATTTTAGAGAAGTTTTAGACTTGCCGGTCAAAACCTACAAATAAAATTAGGGGTGACAGCAACATAACAATAATAATTATAATAGATTCAATCCTTTTTTGTCACTGTACTTAACAGTACAACGAGTTTGGGATGGCAGCTCCCGAGTGGCGCAGACTAACACATGATTGAATAGAAGATAAGTGACATTTAACAACGTGTACAAATTTGGAATAGTCAATAAATATGTGTTAATCAATAATAATAATAATAATAATAATAAATATTTGTTGAAATATATATATTGGACAAAAAATTAATCGATTGAGAATTATTACTTACTAATTATTATTAGCCTATTTGCCTTATTCCGATATGTACTGAATCAATTTGTCATCAATCTGTATTTGTCAAAATAAACTAACAGATATATCTGTATCTATTTTATTTTATGAGAAAAAACCTGTTGGTTTGAAACTTTCTGCAGATAACACTGAGGCTTAACATTGCTTTAACCCTACGCAAACGGAAGAGCAGCAGCACAGCTTTCGGAACTTCGCGCTGGCTCGCCGGCGTTTGACTCTCGCGGCGACGCTGTGACGTAGCGTTCTTTTCGTTCCGGAGTCGTTTCCGTTTCCTGGGTCGGCGCGTGCTGCTTTTTTTTTTGTCTTTTTTTGAGATACTGGTCTTCGCTGTAGGAATGATGATGATGGCGGAGCTGGTGCAGGGGCAGGCCTCGGTGGCTCAGTCCGGAATGAAAGCAGACGGCTTCGCCGACGCTTTACACCGGGCTCGACAGGTAAAACACGCAGGGAAATTACCGCACGAATCATACCGCCCCGATTCAGGACTTCTGGATTTTTTGTATCCAACATACTTTATTTTTTAATTTGGGAAACATTTCGTTAACTAGCTAACTAGCTCGTAAGTGTGTCTGACAAGTCACAGTCACAGAAGGCATGCTGTGCATGCAGATTTAGTAAACTGGTCATGAGTTCATGACACAGCGGGGACAGCATGTTCTGCGCTCAGGGAACACGGATCCATAGCTGGTTAGCTCGTGTTAACGGCAATATCAGTGACTTGAGAAGCAAAATGTGACATGTTTGTTAATATGAAGGCAAAGTCATGGGGCATGCACCGATGGCCGTGGCCTAGGTCAGAGAAACCGTTTCAACTTGCTTGCTGTCACAAATTTAACCAGGATATATGTACTCGAGAATAAATTAAGGAATCTACTTGTGACATGGTTTGTTAGCTTGTGAACCAGCCGTTATGCTGCCGAGTGTGGTAAAATACAGCGGTACAAGAAGTAACAGGACAGACGGAAAGCAACAAAAATCTTATACGTTTTAAAGCATCTTTATGCGTATAGTCAATATTTTATTACGCTAATAACTATAAGCAACCTTCTCCCCCCTCCCCCGTACGAATCAGTTCAAATGCAAATCATTTTTTTGGAAGTTTCATTAAGACATGTTTGTTAATTTGCTAATTAGAGTAACTGAAAACTTAAAATATTTGAGAAAATGTGAAGGGCTGTCCAAAACATACCCCTTAAGACTAATGTGTCACCAGTGTCATAAATCCCAAGGAGGACTGTTGTACGGATTTTTAATTATAATGCCCTATATTCTTTAAGCCAAGTAACAGGAACGTGTTTACTTACAGATCCTGTTTTATTTCAAGGTTTCCAGATAGATTTTGAGCGTCCCCCCAGTGATCATTTGCTCTTTTCCATCTGTTCATATACCCCCTTTTCACACAGCAGATATGAACATATGATGATGGATCCAGTCCCAGTCAGTTTCAGTTTGAGTGTTATTCATGTTTTCACATAGGAGGAAGCTAAACTTTTTATCTGTACTTCTTGAAAGGTTTCTGTTTTATCATTCCAATAAATCAAACTTTGCGTCTCTTTTGATATAAATATGAAGGCACTGGCACACAAGGCTTGGCCACTAATGAAACCTGGACAACACACTAGCCTCCTAAACATTCCTGGGTACATGTTACATTACAGGAAGATGGTGGTACCTTGCAAAGCAGTAAAGTGAAAGAATAGCAAGGAAAGGTGTCACTGTCTGTACATTGACTGAATGGGCAGTCTTCATTGGAAACCGCTCGTCTTTTTTGTAAGTCATGTTGCCTTGTGTTTATTTTTAAAAGTTATCCTTTATGAATAGGGCAGTTTTCAGCCTGTTATTTTTTAGTAATCTCTGCAGATCTCATCCTACCCCTGCTATGAATTGGCTCTGAAGAATTGTGATGACAATAAATATTCTTTACTTAACTCTTTGCGTACCCAGATCCTAATTACTTATAACAGTTGTCAGATAAATAGTGCTATTATTCTCATTTATTAAAAAAATAACCAAAATCATTTGGAAAAGCCAAATTTATCCATCGAATTATCTCCTCAAGCATAGTTTTTCCCACCTGGAAATGTTTGCTAGCTTAATTAGGCAAAACTTAATTACTAGCATTTTCATTTTAAGTGTGAAGATTGGCACCATGATTAAACTTAATATCCACATTTAAGGTGACTTTGTTCAGATTCACTGTCTAATGAATTTCATGTAGATGCATGAAGTTGCTGTATTGAGGACTGTTGCTTTACCATATTTGCTAGGGAGGAATTTATGCAGAAGTGGTATTTAATCAGTGATCTTTTCCTGATGGGAAATTGTAGCTGTTATTTTTTTTTATCTCTGGAGTTGTTGTCAAGTTTTCTAGTACGGTTGTATCGGTGCTTGAGGCTTTTTTACGTAATGTTCAACCTCTTGAAATCATCATGGGTTAAAAGATAATATACATTTTTTTAACCCAAAATTTGCATTTGTGTTTTACAAATGTAACACTGTGTGCTTTGTTTCTTGGTTACACTTTCATGCGAGCAATTTTTAAATAATACTCATTAAATACTAAATAACTCGTTTAATCCGTTTTGTACTTATTTGGTGAGCCACTTTCTTCTCTTTCGTGGTGTTAATGTTTGCCATTCTCATCTCTTTCCATTTCATGACCCTTCATTTTCAATAAATACCACATGCAATGAAAAAGTCTTGAGATTCTTAAATCGTTTTGGTTGGACTGTTGTGTATACTTGTTTGGTCATAGCTCAGATCATAACCTTGATCATGGCTCTCACCACTGCTGTTGCTCCATTTGTGAAGAAATTTGTGTCTTTGGGGAGAAGTTAGCTCTCATAGAGCTTGCTTTAGTGTTGTGTCGATGCCAAAATTTCCAACTTCAGCATGATACCAAGAAAAGTGTACTCAACACAGATGGATAATGTAACTCAGTGAAAATGTTATTTCAATTTTGTTTGCAGTAAAAGCTGTACAACCTTTTGTAAATGCATGACACTGTACTGTATTTATATAAACCTTCGCATTGTATTGTCAAAGCATAATAATGTTAAGTACAGTAGTAGCTTTTGTAATAGTACTGTAGTTGTGTTCAGAGACATTCGTGAGTAACATTATTAAAAATTAGATGTTACTGTATATTAGTACAATTCATAATAGTCCAGATATACATTACTTTTACATGCCGTCTTTAATGTGGAAATGTTTAACTGACTACAAAACCCATAGAAAAAATACATGTCACATCTCTACTTCCACTGCAACAGACTCATACAGATTAATATTTCATTAATTCAGAAATAAGATACCTGTATCGCGACAGTCTTTGTGTTGGCCCTTTAAATGTTTAGCTAAGTTTGTGGTGTTTGTCCCTTTCGTCAGTATTGTGTGGTGGCACAAGTTGCATACAGGCTTGCATATGGTCTTCATTTGGCACAAAGCCAGTTATTTCTAGTGAACAGGAATTGCAGGCTATAGAATGGAAACTATGAAAAATCAGTATTGAACTATTGATACCCTTATGTACATGAAGTATTGATACTTTCGGTACTTTCGATATTTTTGACAACGCTACTTGAGTTAGTCGTTAAATACTTAAAAATAGTTGTTGGGGGTAATTTCTAGTTTTTGATTAAATGAAATAATGACCACTGTATCATTCATTCAAAACAAGTGCCCAGCTGATGGTGTTTTAAATGTGTAGTTTGTTGAATCAATAGGTCAATATTACATCATTAAGATCTCAGCAGGAGCAGATGCAAAGACTAAGAATCTGCAGTCTACATGGTAACGTTCATACTGTGAATTATTTGAGCAACAGCTAGCTGCAGTCCACATGCAGTCCATAGTACTTTGCATACTTAAACAGCACCATTTTTCTTTGGGCAGTTTCATGGAATAATTACGGTACATGGCAGTAGATGTAAATCAGCATTATTTTCTAGCTTTTAGTATGGTGTCTCCTGTAGGTTATTTGTATTGCTTGGTTATTCGTAATATACAATGGCCATCTGACTATTATGATGTTGATTTTCTTTGGCAACAAAAATTATCTCATTTACAGGTCTTGACAACTTTTGGAGGAAAAAAAAACTCGGAACGTGTTTCCTCACTGGGCAGAAGTTCGTAGCACGGGGCAACTTTTTCAAGTTGACTGTCCCAGCATATCAGTATAGCTTGTGTGCCAATTCAGGAATACCAAATTAAATTTTATTCTTCTGTGTTGTTCTAAGTAGTTCTGAAGTTTATTAGTAACCTAGCAACTGTAATGTGAATATAAGAGCAGAAAAAAGATTCGGGTACTAGTCACAGAAGGTGACAATCAGCCAACCATAAAAATGTGTTTGTGTTTAAAGTATCTAGGATGAGAAAACCTATTTCAGTCTGGTTTAGTGCCTTAATGGCTTGTTTCCTTTTGAATGTAAAGGTCTGACGTTGCTGAAGGTTGCTGTACAGCTGACTCTGCATTTCATTCATGGCTTCAGCCATTATAGACATGCTTTACTTTGTGTGGTTTTATGTGCTTTCATGATGTGTTAATACCTTCATTTATGCTTAAATGTATTTTTTGGTAGGTGTAGGCGCAACGTCTGTGCATGTTGCCATTATAAAGTGCCGTGACCTTAATATCTTCAGATATTGAACTTGTGAATGGATGATGTACAAGGCTTTCAGACCAATTTTTGATTATAAATATTTTTTATGGCAACCAAGAAAAACAATATTTAGATGTTTGAATAGGATCATTAACTGAGTGTCAAAGGGTATGAATTAAATATCAGCATTTCTAGTTCAGGTTTCATTAGAGTGGGAGGAAAATGCAAGCACTTTACAGCTCTCAAATTGTTCTGCATTCCGTATTTTATTTATTTCACCCCAGTATTCATCTGTAAACAGATGTTTCTATATAGCCAGTAGGCAGATCACTTTGAGTCATACGTAGGACAAGTGGGTACTGAAAATGGATGGATGGATAGTTTGACATTTTTCATGAACCATCACTGATTGAGAACTTAGAGCCAGAAATAGTTTGCAAGGTTAAAATTTTGCCAGTGTTGGTAACTAAAAATCCTGCTGTTCCTTTTGTCGTTGCTGATGTTTACTATTAGTAATGTCCTTGACACAAACGGTTGTTGTCAAGTTCCTAAAAGCACACCTCTCTCTTTCTCTGCTTTGGTGTCATACATCAGGAAAGCCTGCAGCTCTGCAGTGCAGCTTAAAGAACTCGCTCAAAGCCACATAATATCGGTTCTGTCTTCTCGTGATGCAGCTCCACACAGCAAGCCCTCAGTTAGCTTGTGTTTACCTATTGAGGGTGTTTTCTTGGCTTACAGAGCATCCTCCACCCAATGCATAATTTGGTCAGTACTCCTACATTGCTGACATTCCATTAGTGCATACCTGAAGAAGGTGGTTTTGCTCCAGGGGGGTAGTGCTATAGCTTGGTACATCCCGTTGCTGGTCTCGCAGCGATCTGCCGTCTCACTGGATTTCTGCTGGATTTCTTCTGTCTGTGTGTGCCAGAATAATAGCATGCATCTTTAAGCACGATTGTAGCTTTTATTTTTATATGTCATATTTAAAAATGCCATTTATTTTGAGCTAAAAAGAACCCAATTTTCTGTAATTTTCCAAAAACCTGTGTAAAGGGGAGAAGGCAGTACAGTAGCTACAAAAGCCCACAGTATCAAATTTTAATTGCAGTCCTCAGTGACTAATTACACTTGAAGGTAGAATAATCATTGGTTTTTCTACTGAACCATCTTTCAGGTTTAAATGTTCCTTCCCCGGCCTTCATAATTGGTGTCACGAAATAAACTGAAGCAGAACATACTCTTGTGAGTGTATTTTATTGTGCAGATATGCATGTTCTAAAGGAACCAGGTATTGATTTGGTTTTTTTTATTCATTATGCAAAAATATAATTCTAGATATTTACCAGACTAGTACTAACCCTGGGTTGAGGTGACCCAGTTGTCTTTTAACTATTTTTGACACTTATGACTCAGACGTGTTTCATATATTACTATATGTCTATTTAGTGGTTGTTGTGACTGAAGTGTGTTTATAGTAAAATTATACTAAAAAGCTTCTCGGATGCCTTGAAAAGATATACTATAATGGCAGTTGAAGCAGAACGTAGATTTTGCTATAAAGCACTAATGCCAAAGTAGGCCTACTTTCAAATGTCATTCTATCATCTTTTTTTTATTTAATTGCTTTCCATCACAGCACCTTGTCTCTGACCTCCTATATCATGCATTACGAATCCAGTGCAATTAAAACTCTAAACTGAGGTGCTGGAGTATATTAAACATTGATGGTGAGTGAGAAGCCGTTTCAGGGGATCTGTTTATGGTGTTTCCATGATGGCTGTGTGGAAACTGGTGCTTTTATGAAGGACACGTACGATGGAGAGTTATCCCCAGGACCTCGACATGCTTGGGATGACATCACTGAGTTAGTAACATTGTTCACAGTAATAGTTAGAGGGCAGGGTCAGAAAATTGGAAGAAAAAGAGAACAAAATGACTGACTTCATTGTGGTGATCTTTACAGGATAATCTCGTATCTGGTTAGATGTGACAGCTACAAGGAAAGGAACATATGGTGAGGCGCTGGAGAAGGTTGGAAGCCATATGGAACGGAGATACTGGAAGGTTCCTTAACTGGTCCTTCTATGCAGGAGTAGGAGTGAGGAATAAGATCTTCAGGCATAAAAAGAGCATTCAGACATTTATAAGAACTGGTTGGGCACAGTAGCGATGTCAGAGAATACACATGTAGTACACAAGAAGTAAAATGCAGACACAGCTGGTCACCGAATAGCAGCAAGCAGTACCTGCTAAATTCATTATATTTGCCTTCAACTAGATAATTCTTTATTCTTTCAATTCTGCACCTAGTTGGATTTTTCTTGTGTCGATCTTTACACTAGGTCTGTTTAACATCTGAATTGTACTTGCTGAACTTAACATCCACGATGATTTAAATCCTGTCGGTTTTCCCGTTGCTGCTGTAGTTTACACACCTTGTGCCGTGTTTTTATTTTATTATTATATAGTTCTTCTCTCTTAGCTGAAGCCACGTACAGTTTTTACCCATTTGTAGCGTTTTACTAGAGAAATTCCTGCTACATGCATTAAGGACCTTGAACCTTCCGGTTATGAATGTTTGTCCTTAACCACCTTAATGTGTTGAAGTAATCTTGTAAAATGGGCATTATGTCCAGCTGATACCAGAAGAATTTGTATTGTGTGAAGACCTTGTAATGGCGCCTGATACACCAAAGAATCCTGTCTGCCTTCCTTCAGATTGCTGCAAAAATGGGTGTTGACCCCCACATGAATAGCTCGTCGTCCGCTGTCGACGCTTCCCTCTACAGCTTCGGAAGTCAGAAACGCACCCTAGAGGACGGAGGTAAGATGGCTGATTGCACCGTGCTTAGGTTCTCCATGGTGTCGTATGTGGATTATACAACAGTTCTGCTTGGTTTGTTATGCGAGAGGCTGTTTTTTTTAGTATTGGAATGGCAGGTTTTCATACCTCTGCTAGCAGTTTTTAATGTCAGTTGAGGAGCAAACCATAGCTGGTACTGGGGCTTTGATCCCCATGCCTGTTGTTGAGTTTCATAATTATTCTGTAGTTAACACCACAGTTTAGATGCAGACGAGGTGTCATTTAACTGTAACCGCAGCCAAGGCATGCAGTGAACTCCTGGCTCAGTTGAAATCCCATCCGCCCCGCACACGTACGCTCTGTCCTGGCCTGTTTTGCTGCCTGCGAATTCTTCATTTAAAGCCCTTTCTGAACACGGCCGCGTTCGAGTTACCAGATGATACTGCAGTGAAAGGTCGGCCTGCTCTCAGATGAGCTCGGCAGGCAGCCAGTGATACGCCTGAGCTCCAAGCCGGGTCCAAAAGGACGCAAGGTGTTACCCTGATGAAGTATTTCAAAGGAATCAATAAAATATTTATTTCTCATGTTTTTATGGCATCTATTTACAGGACCTTTTGTGCAGAAACAGGGACGCCGTGTCCCTTTTGGCCTGTGTCTGCCTTTTGAGCAGACAGACCTGATGGTTATGTTGATGTTCATAACACGGTAAATGTTCAGCAGCAATTTCACAAACACCTGCCAATATTGATTCATTGTAGCCTTGCTCCCTAATCTCTTCTGTACTGAATTAGTTTAGAACGGAAATACTACTGTATCGTCTTATAATGTAAAACTTCACAGGATATAATGTACTGCGGCACTTCTGTACTTAAAGCCAGATTTCGGACATGTGTAGAGCATGACATATTTGATGGTTAATTATGTCTCTAACATGCACACATTTTAATTAAGCGTACCCTATGCTGTACTTGCTGTGTACATATATGTACATGATGTGGTGATTTTCATAGTAGGGAAATGTAGTCATTAAGTGCAGACAGGGAACCCGCATACCACTGGGCAGAACGACCAGCATCTGCGGTATGGGGGGCCACCAAGGGGCGGCGTAATCACCAAAAAGATAAAAACACACGACAAATAATGTTAAAATGCCACTTTCACCTTGGGTAGCTGTAACTTACGTTTATACCTGAAAGGTCATAAATTTGGGTTGGATCTGGCTTATCTGCACTTAACTCCCCTTGTTATGAGCATTTATGAATATTCATTGAAGAAATCTGATCAAATTTTCCATATGTTGGTTTTAAAAAATAAATGAACGGGCTGGAAACAGACTTTCCTTTGCTAGCTAAATACAAAGGAACAGCACTGACAATGAAGTGATTTAGCTTCAAAGCTGGGTAAATATGATTTATTGTAATGATGTAACCTGTCGGCTGATTGTCTTTTCCATGTTGGATTCATCTTTCCCAGTTTGTAATGCAGCTGACCTGCTGTATCTTGTCATTTTCTTCATTTCATTTTGCTTATGCTCCATTCATGCCTGCTCTGATCTGTTCAAGCTATCTGCAGACTTTGGTTAGGCTTTTTACAGCACCATTGAATTATTTGAAAAACAACACGTGCCGTTCTAAAATTCTCTATACTTATTCCTGTAATTTTATTAATTTTATGTATATATAGATAGATGGATGCAATTCTGGTTCATTTTGTAGCTTAAGGGAAAGGAATATCAGTGTCTTCTATTTCCCCTTCTTTATATATTTTTATTGCAAGTAAGTGTTTTTGTAACTCTGAGATCCTGCTGTGCTTTGTTCCAAGTGGAATTTTTCTTATTGGCCCTATTGTGGATTTGGTTCATAAACGTAAGTACTGTACTTTGTACTGTACAAAGGAACGCTTTCACATGCTCTGCCCTAGAAAACGAATCAGTAGGTAGTGTGTAAATAATTCCCTCCTGTATGTGTGCGTGGTGTGTCTGTCTGTGTGGTGTGTCTGTGAGTCTGTCGGTCTGTCTGTGCTCACATGCTGTGAGAGACGGGTTGCTCTCATTGTGTATATGTCCTGTTTTCCACGCTTCAGGCTGTCGCCGTGTCGTCCCATTTCCATTTTAAAACCTTCAGCATTCTCTTCCTTCGGCCTGCTTTGTACAGAGATGCAGATCCCTTCTCTGGTTGAGGCAGAGGTTGTTTTTGCTGTGCTTTTCCCCCCTTTTTTCTTTCTTTGTGAGTCGTAATTCCAGGGTTAGTGCGCGTCCCCGTAAGGCTTGTATCACATTCATTATAGGATTGTTCAAATGTTTCGCAGAAAGTGAGGGGTGGGATGGCAAACCCTAGAAAAGCTGCCCTGTCCTTTGGCTCTGACATCCTTTTAGCTGCTGATTTACACCTGGAAACCCAGGTGAGCTGAGCTGCTTGTCAGATAACTCTGACGTCAGGTCTCTATCCACTGAGGCCTTTGTGTGTGTGAGAGTCATTTCGCTGAAAAGCCAGCCTTAGTTCTTGCTGAACATATGGAAGCTAATTGCGGTGATGAATGGTGGGGCTCACACTGGATTGCCGGAAGGCTAAGTGCCAGCCTCAGTCAGCGGCATCTCTGCCATGACCTCCAGCCTTCCCAGACGGTGGGCAAATACTAACACCGGCTTCATTCTACTGCCTTTGCTGCATGGCAGAAAGAGCAGGATTTAAATAAAATATTATTTGGGGGATTGCCAACTGCTTCATGTGCAGTTTTAATGTCAGGTGCATAGAGAAGTTCTTGTACTTGTTGTAGGTGCACACATCCTCTGAAGTGTCTCTGAAATGCACACATTTTTCCCTCTTTCTCCCCCCCCCCCCTTTCTGTGACAGACCATCCGGATTTTTAAAAAAAATAGCGACTACCCCGGATCGTAAGTAGGTGCGCTGCCTTGCCTCCACCTCGTGTTTCCCACCTACCTGTCCTGTCTCTGCTCCTGCCCACCCCCGTCTATAGACCGGGAGGAAGACTTCACTGCATGACATTTTCAGCCTTGCAGCTTTTCTGTGTATGGAAGACTTTTGTTTTTGTTTTGCTGGAGAACATCCCCCCCCTTTCCCGAGTTACCTTCTTTTTAGTTTTATTCAGTTTGTGATGTGAAGATTTGGTTCAAGTTGGGACTGTTTGACTGCTATTTGTTTTGGTGTTTGTGGATCTTGTCTTTCCTGTCGTAAATAGTTTTATATATATAGATTTTTTACATTATTGTGTATAAATGCTAAAGTCCTTCATGTTTGGCAATTTTGATTTTTTCGATATACATTACGCTCATGTCTGCAATGACGCTGATATTCTCTGAGTGGATGGGAAAATGTAACTTTAGGCATAAAGAAGGTTTGAGTGTGATGGGATCATACTGTTGGGAATATTTACAGCAGGTCATTTAACTTTAAAAAAAAAAAAAAATACAGGATTTAGATTCTTTGTGTAAGTTTTCCTTTGAAAGCTGCTTGGAGTCTCGAATTCCCCTCTGTCGAGCACTGCAACTCGAAAGACGTCTTTACTTTTTTAAAAAAAAAAAAAAAAAACTTTCCTCCCCCGTGACTGAAGACAAAGTATAGCTAAGCCAGAGACAATCATTGGTTGCTTTAGAGACGGGGGTTTAGATATTTAAAAAGTATTAATCCCCCCCCCACCCCCGTATGAATCTTCCCACGTTCAGACAGTCTGAATGTTGTAAGAAACGGCGCTTTGCTGAGGACCAGCAGGGCAGTGCCATCATACCGCACAAAGGCGTTTGTCACTCAATGGCAACTTAAATCCACCTCCTATCCCCCAGCCAGCCTGTTTAAGACCCACTGGCTCTCCTTTGCAGCACGACGGGGGCGCCTCACGCCGGAGGGCCGCCTGGAACAGGCCCGGGGGCTTTGGCTCCATCCCTCCCTCCTCCTAGCTCCTCCTTTCATCGATTTCCCAGCCCACATTGGGAGCGTCTCGCCCCAGACGACTCCCTGTCCGGCCTTGCTCACATCTCCTGCACTCAAGACTCTCCCTCGTTTTGTGTGTGTGTGTGTGTGTGTGTGTGTGTGTGTGGAAGGGGTTTGAGAAGATGGGACAGTTTCCAAAACCGTGTACTGTTAACGGCGAGTGCCGCCTTGCCTTTTTGGGAGCATTTCTGCACTTTATTTTCTCGAGTCACATCCAAGTCGCCTGGCATATGGTGCTGTCCTGAAGGGGCCCTTCTCCCGCAACCATTCAGGCTCCTGAGTGTCAGAGTTTGTGTTAACGCCAATCCGGTTTGCGCTGCCCCCGATTAACTCCTCACACATTGACTGTTTTTTTTTTTTTTTCTTTTTTTAATTTAATTATGATATCATCTTGTCTTTTGTGTGCCGTAAAAGAAATAATGCATGAAATATCTTGTTTTGTTGGCGCATCTTGCCATGGATACACAGGCTTTCCTCGTACCGGGAACAGATAGGCAACTTCTGCTATTTGGCTTTGAAGCTTGCAGTCATCTGCCATGGGGGCCAGTGGGGGGGTCCATCTTCACTGTGTCTTGATTTGAATCCAGTGTGATGTTTCCAGTGGCCCAGTAGCTGCCCGGGTCTCACTTTCCTACCCACCCCGGCGATGTTTGGTGATGTAAGATTAAACCATATTGAGGTTTGGACTGTGGAAAGACAGTGTGGTCGAGGAATGGAAACAAGCTTTTTGCTGAAAACTGCCTTCCTCAAGCAAAGAAAGATTTCAGGAAAACTTTTTGCTGCTGCAGGTCCCAGTCATTTAACTTGTTTGTCACACCATGCTCTAGGTTGCCTACGTTTCAGCTATAGGCAACTTAACCATCTGTGTCAGTCTTCTCTGAAGTCTCGCTGGTTTAAAAGCAACAGGACGATGTTCGATTTTCTCATGTTGTGGCTTTAAATGAGTTCTGTCCTCTTTCAATACTTCTACTGCTAACGTGCCAGGCAACCTCTGTAGAGCAAAGCTACTGTCAAAGGTCACGTTTCTGAAGTGTGGTATGGATATTATAGAAATGAGAATGTAACTAAAGCTAACTGTGCACCTGGTACATACAGTCGGCATCAGAAATTAATGGGGGAAAGGGCAGAAATTCCCCCAAAAATCTCAATGCCCCTAAAATCTGTTTGGGGTGTGGCTACGAATCGTTTGCTTACCTGTGGCTTTGCCACCCACCCATCCACAACTTTCACATTCTAGGGCTGTGGGCTGCATAGAATTCTCAGTATATTGATGCATTTTCAAAAATGAGATATAGGATGATACAGGAAGTTTGGAACTCTGTAATTTAAAACCTTCAGCATTTTCTTCCTCCGGCCTGCATTGTACAGAGATTGTAAGTCATCAGAGTGATAGGGACTTTTACCCACAATGCTCCCCAGCGCTGCACGACCGTGCTATGTTACTTTACATGGTCTGCCACTTCATGGCTCAGTTTCTGTTGTTCCTAAACACTTTCACTTCACAATATTACCAGTTAGAAAGTGTCCTCATGGCAACAAGGACAAACTGCAATATGTCCTTATGTCCTCGTTTGGTTTGGATGACATCCTCAAAGGGTGTTGTTAGGACATCCAAATGGAAAGTTATGATGATCACATCATGTCCCTCCGGACGGCCATATCATGTCCCTTTTTTGGGGGTGTCCTCAGGACGTCGCCCTGACGGCCACATCATGTTCCTTTTTTTGGGGGTGTCCTCAGGACGTCGCCCTGACGGCCACATCATGTCCCTTTTTTGGGGGTGTCCTCAGGACGTCGCCCTGACGTATATTGTATATTTTACATTTTCAATGTATAAATGAGCATCTTGTAAGGTTTGTCATTCAAACACGCCAACAGACACCTTGCCTTATGTTTGGTTTATGTTTGCTATATTGTGTTAGTTTAAATAATAAACAGTTTAAAAGCAATTTTTTTCCCGTGCTGTATTGAAAGTGCACCAAACTGTGAACCCAAGTAGATATACTCTACTAGGTGTCCATTTACTTTATAGAATCCAAAGTTTGCCCATAATTTGGATTTAAATTGAGATGGTGCTAGAGAAGTTTCTGCACATTCTTGCTCATTCGTAATAGCGCCAGGCCAGGGCCCAGCATATTAATCCTTTAAGAAAATCAGACCCTCTGCAGCTGGGCAGATACATTAAAAGTAAGCAATGTGACCAACATAATTACAGTAACCTACATTTAAATCGATATTTAATGATCAATTTTCAACTCTCATGGTGATATAAAAAAAACGCCACCTCAAAGAATCACTGCCTCATGATAATGACAGGGTTAAAAATGCACAGTTTATCAGAAAACTATCCAAACAAAAAGTTGTTTGCAGTGGCTAATACTTTGCAAGCGGGTTCCACTCCATTTTCCTCTCTCCAGCAGTAATCTGTAGCTTGGAGAAACCTGCTGAATTGTCTCTGGTGTCTTGGGGCCTGACACTGGGTGGCTGCTTTCTTGCCTCCTGCCGTTTGCAGTTATGGCATTCCGGGCAGTTTAACATCTCAGCCTTTCTGTATGCTGCACGTACAACCAGGCTTGTGTTTCTGGTTTATCTCTCTGCTTTCTGCAACAAAGAAGCCACCGTGGTTTGTGGTTTAATCAGTCCTTCGCCACAACCTTTTGAAACCTGATGAAACCATTTAAAACCATTAAAACTTTTGGTTTCGAAACTAAAAGGACCCTGTACAGAATACATGACTTTGTTTAATATGTGGAATGATGAAGTTGCATTAGAGAGTTTTTCTGAAAACCAGCCTGAATTGCTTAAAGTCTAGCTTTCTTACTATTGACAGATATTGTCAGGCCAGTTTAATGGAATTAATTGTGCATTAATTCTTCTACAGTTTATACTCTCAGGTGGTCATACTGAGGGCTCTGACTTCTTAATAATTTAGATACCCGATTCTGTCTTTGTTTACTTATTGCAAAAAGTACAGTATCTGAATACTGAGAGTGAACATATAATCTATGTTTAATGGGTGCTTTGCAAGAAGGAAATTTAATCTGGCCACTTGTGTTCTTGACATGGACGCGTGAGTCTGCTCGTATTCCTCTTGAAGCTGCTTGCATTGAGTTTGCGTCATGGCTGGTTTAACCTGGATGCTTCTCTAGTGGACGAGCTGCTCTCATTGGCTGCCTGGCACTTTCTCCAGCTCTCTCTCTCTCTCTTTTTTACTTTGGGCTTCATTTGTTTTGTATTTATTTGGGTCTGACTTTTATTCATGTTTCCATTTTTTTTTACTTTACATGATTTAAGAAGAATTTGAATCACCTGAAAACCTAATATGACTATTCACCTACAGGGGGCTCTCTTCTGTTTGTGTGGGAGCTTCGCCATCTTCGTCAGTGATGAACTTACTGACCAGCTTAATATGGGTGGTTGGGGGTGTGGCCCATTTTAAGCCTGATACTAGGTCTCGTGAGTCAGTGACTTCCTGGTTTCCCGGACCCAGCTAACTGGGAACCACAGCCCATAACTGAGCTTCCTGTCCTCTGCCACACCGCCATCCTGACCCCAAACCCAGCCCACTCTTTGCCAGCTTGTTTTCATCAGGTTGTATTCTTTGTCTGCAGTCACTTGGGATGGAGGGGGGGGGGTCGACTTACCCTTCAGGCAGAGGTTTAGTGAGCAGGGGGGCACCCCGATATGCGATCATCACAGCCGGGTGCCCCGTGCCCCCACCCCCCCCCCAAAAAAATCTCCCTGAAGTCTCCAGCTGTGTGTTCGTTACAGAGAGTATCGACAGAACCTCCTCATTCCATTTTCAATCCGCCTGTCCTGGGTCATTACATTTTCAATCTCTCTGTTTGCCAGCACTGCTCCTGAATGCGTTGGATGGTCATGAGCTCTGGGTAATGACTGAAGACATGAGATTGTGATACAAGCAGCAGAAATTAGTTCCCTCAGCAGGG
>JAODJU010000040.1:16660868-16671788 GCA_026776725.1 Gnathonemus echidnorhynchus | reverse complement strand
TTCCCCAAAGGAGTGGCCACTCAATAAAGGCTTGGCTCTTTTTTTCTGGTAGAACAAGTCTATAGAACATAAGGGGTGGGTCATTAATAACTAATTAGAGAGGGTCAAACCGGCGGCATATAAAGGGAACTGAGACAGAGCATCTCAACCAAGCCGTACGCCAAAGAGGAATACTATTTGGCACCACATATATATATACATATATAAAGATTACATTACCGTTAGAGAATATCTAGCTTTTCATCCTTAGTTTAGTTTAGTATACTACATTACTATAAACAAAATAAGTCGGGTTTAACACCTTATTTTGTTCAATTTAAATTTTACTTAGACTACTGACATGGGCTCGGTTTTGCCAGCAGAGGCTTTGGTATTGAAGTCTGGATTTAAACAGCAGAGTCTGTCATTGTCTGAAATCATTACATCCGACATCCTCCACAGCTTTCTCTACGGTCGATGGAGAAATGTGCTCGGGGAACACCTTTTTGAAGAGAAGACCAGCAACATCAGTCCCAAGACAGCGTTCACCGCAGAAGTTCTGGCACAATCTTTCTCAGGAGGTGAGTCGAACTACGGAAGAATCGTATTTGATAAATGATTTTCTGATTGTTTTTGCCTTTATTTTTTGTGGATTATGTGATATTGGAGCCTAGTAAGTGTGTTGATGTATTGCATGTCAAACATGGAATATTTAATTATAATATTTGTATTTACTGTTTATAATTACATTTAATCGAACTTTGGCTCATGCATGGTGAAATATTATACAGCCTTTGTAACATTATATAAAGACGCTGCTCAGGTACATTGGGGTTTCTGCTTAGGTTTTGACCTCTTATGGTAAACACGTCGTCTTTTTCGTCGTTAATTTACTCACAATAATTTGTACTGCCAGGTTACCGACGTGAATTAGGCTATAAACAACATTCGAATAAAAATCGTTCTTATAATCGACAAGGTATAAAACTTTAATAAACTTTCTCTGGCTCCCACTCACAGACAGAATGGATTTAAAAGTAAAAACGTACACGGTACTCACTGTTGGAAAATTCTTCCCAAGGTCCCCGTGACTTTCCCATTACTGTTCTCCAGTATTTTCCCACTTTCTCCTTTATTTCCACCCATTTAGCGTATTAACCCATTTAGCACATTGATACCTCGCATTTAGAAGCTTGTTAGGCGTGTAACTGTTGCTGACTTAAAGAAGAAGGGAATTAAATTCATTTGGTTAACGTTGTGCTTGACCTGAGAAAGTTTTCCACTTAAACCGAGCACTATAGAGAATGAAAAGTCCCCTTTCTTTAAGATGTCCCAGGTTTTATGCCCCATTCATCAATCTCCGGACAGTTTCTTTTCCCCTGCTTTGGCAGCTATGGCGCGCCTGCACTTTTCCCTTTCTCTCTCCTTAAAAGATTGCTGTTCCTCCGCTAATACACCGTGAAGGCTAATTCTATTGCCATTCACACCATGTCAACCATCTAATCGCCTTTCCATTTTTGTTAGAGAAATTCCTTCTCCTTTTAAACAAGTCCTCATTTCATTCAGACTAAATTTATTGCTACAAAGTTCTTAAAGGGATAATGAATTTGGAATTAGCCATTTCTTTCCAGTCGAGTTTAAAGAATGTATATCACATCTAAGGCATGGCGAATTGTTGGATGCCAAGTAATAGAGGACCATTTAACCCCGATCTTGGCCCCATTTTCCCGTCTCAGATATAATTCCTTTGATTTTAACATTAAATAACCATAAAAAGTTTTTTCCTTAGCTGCTTGAAAAGAGGAAAATGTATTCCGAGCACTCAGTTCCTTGAACAATGTTTAACCTTATCCATATAATCTCATTATCTGATGGAAAAAATATTTCGCAGCCTATCTGAACGAATCACAGCCACTTCCCTGTTACTATTCTGAAATAATGCTACAATAAAACAATTACGTAGGCCAACCGTATTATCAGTTTTAGAATGTTTTAAAATTTTTCATAGAAAATTTCACATCAGTATTGTTGTACAACACCTTCATTATGACATATGTTGAGGTAAAAATATAAATTGAACTAATTTTGAGTATTTTATATATTACTGTACTAATTCGTATCATAATTTTGGCCAAATACGCAAATGCGTAGCAACTGGAAGCAAAAGTTGCTTGCGTGGTTGTGCACTAACCTCAAAACGTTTTCTTTCTGTTATGCGTCATCGCCTGTTGCTGTGGGCTTGGCGACGCTTTGCGTGAATTCTGTACTTCTCTGATACCCTATTCTTTTTGCAGAAGTTCAGAAGCTGTCGAGTCTGGTGCTGCCGAGTGAAGTAATCATCGCCCAGAGTTCTATTCCAGGAGAGGGTCTCGGGATTTTCTCCAAAACATGGATCAAGGCTGGCACAGAAATGGGACCGTTTACCGGCAGAGTTATCACACCAGAGCACGTGGACCTCTTCAAGAACAATAATCTAATGTGGGAGGTAAGCTGCAGCGTATTCAAGACAAACCACAAACCAAATTCGATTTTTCAGGAAAAGTACGTAAAAATGACTTTGCCTCGTAAGTTATTACCGGGGATATGGACTTGCGCAGCCTCAGTACTTGTGCTGAATCAGTCATTCTGAATAAAGTACACCCTGATGTTCGCAGGTGTTTAACGAGGACGGCACTGTACGCTACTTCATCGATGCCAGCCAGGAGGACCACCGCAGCTGGATGACATACATTAAGTGCGCCCGTAATGAGCAAGAGCAGAACCTCGAAGTAGTGCAAATCGGCAGCAGCATCTTTTACAAGGCTGTGGAGGTGACCCTGATTTCCACAACATCCCAAACACTTGTATCACTAACATATTTGTCATTTTAAAATTACAATTATTTTGCACTGCTTAAGTTCACAATGTTTGTTTTCACAGACCATCCCACCTGATCAGGAGCTTCTGGTGTGGTATGGAAACTCTCACAATACCTTCTTGGGGATTCCTGGTGTCCCTGGTATGGAGGATGAGCAGCAGAAGAAAAACAAGACCGGTGAGGAACTTTGGTTGAAGTTGCCAGGAGCAAAAGGGTGGGGAGGAGATAAGGGACTTGGCTGGACTGATCATTATCACGGCTATTCACAGGACAATAGACTTCATTAGTGCATGTGGCCGTTACCTCTCAGCCCTTTCAGATGTCACCGTATGCAGAATTTGTTTAAAGAGGAAGATCACTATCAAGTCAAAGCCCTTGGTCTGTGAACCTACAGTGTGTGGTGTAATACAGTCCAATACAGTACATACAGAAGAGTATATTTATTCTGTAACTGTTGGCCTTACAGTCTGTAATCTGTCGATATAAAAATTCTTTTGTCTTCTTTCAGATGAGCCTCATGCGTTCAGGTTCAGTAGGAGATGTGATATCCTATAATGCACTAAAGTTCCCCGGTTCTTTCCTCACTCTAACAGATGATTTCCACCTGTCCGACGGCTCCTCATCCTCGTCCTCCTCGTCCTCCTCGTCCTCCTCGTCGACGGCAAGCCGCATGCGTTGCGTCATCTGCCACCGTGGCTTCAACTCCCGCAGCAACCTGCGCTCACACATGCGTATCCACACACTGGACAAGCCCTTCGTCTGCCGCTTCTGCAACCGCCGCTTCAGCCAGTCCTCCACACTTCGCAACCACGTGCGGCTGCACACCGGCGAGCGGCCGTACAAGTGCCACGTGTGCCAGAGTGCCTACTCGCAGCTGGCGGGACTGCGGGCGCACCAGAAGAGCGCCAGGCACCGGCCCACAGGGACAGCCTCTGTGGTGGCCTTACAGGCTCATTCCCCATCTCCCCCCCAGATGGCACCAGTTCCCCATCCCGCCTCCCTGGTTCACCACATTCCCACAATGGTGCTGTAATGGAAGAGTGCAGCCCCTTACAGTGTGCAGACTGCTGCAAAAACAGAACATAAAGCGCTTTGCTGTGTCTTTCTATATCTCTGATATGTCTGTCCTATGTTCACAGTAGCTCTGCTTTTTTTAGGTTCTGACTCTTTAATGACAACCAGAGATTTTTTTTCCCATTTTAAATCGACAGTTCAGCAGGAGTAATTTGATGAACCAGAATATGTCAAGTTAGGTTGCATTTTGGGGATTAATGGAATGCGCTACACATTTTCAGAATTTACTCCAATGGACAAATTAATGTATGACATACCAGGAACAGACCCCCCCTGTCCCCCAGTGCTAAGTGACTACTGATATCAGTGTGTCATTAAGGATGATATGCAGTCTGTTGTTTTGTCAGTATGTTAAGAATGTTGACTGTAATCCTTATATAATCTTTATATACCTCCTTACCAAAAACCTCACAAGAACATAATTTTAGCATTGTTCATGCAAAGTAATTGCAGCATGGTTCTGATTTGGATGACAAAAATGATTAACGGTCACTGCAAAATCTATTTGTTACTTCCCAACGCATGAGACAATTGTGGTTTGCCAGGCCATGCATTTCTGAGAATTATTATTGAACTGCTCTTCGTTTGCATGCAAACTATTTTTATTGGTTATAGCATCGATTGAACTTGGTGCCGTAACCATGCCAATTTCCCAAGCGTTCTTAAAGTCTGAAATAGGTATGAATTTCAGAGAGCTTCTTAGGTTTTTGGAAAGCGATTATTAAGTGATTAAAGTGGTTACGTATTTAGAGGGAGCAACGACCTGCTGACATTGAGTGAAAAATGACGACCCCTGGTGGGGTAACACGAGGGATTCCATAAACAGGGAATTGTATGCCCCTTGTTTACACTCTGTTATTACATCGCTGTTAGCGAAGATGAATAAGAAATTTCAGATAAATGTAAATAAAAGAATATATAGACAGTGTAAATATAATTTTAAACTCGTGCTTTACTTCCACAAATACTGAATAGTCACTTTATCCCTGTACATGTATGTAAAACTTTATTACAAAACTTTGGTATTATATATATTACGAATACTATGTATGCAGATGTAAATAACTGTATTTTCACCTTGTATTATGAATAAAAGAAAAATAAATGAGTTTGTGGTAAACACATATGTATTTCTGTGCATCTGTGCAAGTAATATAGCTTTAACATAAATGAATGTACACATTTGCAGAAACATTGCTAAAATGTATTTTAATTTGCATAGCAATTGGCTACAAAGTTCATTTCCAGAGATGCATGGAAAAAAGTTGAAGTTCACACAGTGGTAAAGAGATATGAACCATACAGCCAAATGAAATATGCATGAATTATAGTAACAGAGAGTTACTCTAAGCAAACATTTTATTTTTAAGAATAAATTTATTTAATTTTGTACCACCCTAAATTATGCTGCATAATGTCATTTTTATGTGCATGAACAATATATCAATCACAATAACATTTAAATGTTTTCTTATTATGACACATTTCACTAGATTAGAGGGCCAGTGTGTTTTAAAAATGTTATTGGCATTGCCATATTTAACCAGGCCAGTCCTGGACTGGATGAGCACAGGACCAGTCAGTCCTAAAGGCAGCCAGAGTGAGGTACTGTCCTACACAAATTGAAACGGGCTTGCTTGTGCCCATGGAAGTACTCTGGCCCCCCGCAGTGCCAGCACAGAACCACTATGTGATGTATGGTGCCAACTTCTGGGGGGCGCGAAAGCTACCAGCTAATTTCATTTTGTCTCGGGCGGGAGGGCACTGCGATGTGGTGGGAGGGGAATGGTGTCAAGGGCCATGTTAGGTTAGCACGGTATCACCAGGGGACTAGCTAGATATTCTGGGCCTCCGCCCCCATTACATTATATAATCATATCATTTTATGTATTCAAGGGCCCCTGTAAAGTGCTGGGCCCCCTGAATCTGTCAGGGTGTCCATGCTCTTGCGACGCGGCTGGGTGACACCAGAAAGAAAAACAACGTAAGTGGCAAGAAGAAGACCAGACCAGACCAGACCATCTAGAGCCCTGCAGATCAGATTTCAAGACGAGAAAAGATTGTTAATAGAGGTATTTTTTTTTTACAATTAATCAATTAATATCATAAAAAGATTTTATTGTCTGCATGTTAAACTTTACTACAGCTCATACTATTATCCACGTGAGGTATCAAAATGAATGCAAAGTTATGCATTATGCCTTATGAGGTTATTATTATTATTATTATTATTATTTATTATAACAAATGAATAACCTGGGTCCTTAGGTGGGGACCACTGGCTTAGAGCATTTTCCATGGTATCAGCATTAGTAAAGATTCTGTCCACGAGGTGGGGCTAGTTACCCGTGAATGAGTACTTCGTTGAGTCGTCGCTTCGGTGATATACAAAATTTGAGGTGGGTTGATCCAGTTAATATCTAGGGTGCTAAATATTCTGTAAGTGCATATTAAACTCAGCTAACAGTCATAATTAATCTTCGCAACTACATTGCTTTATTTAAATTATTTTATTTGTATTATTAAATTATTGAAACCATGGTGTTTGTAAGTTCACTTAAAAAAATTTGGGTTCACGGTTAATTTAAATCATCATAAATATTTTATCCATGACTGAAACTTTTAAAATATACCCTTTCAGTAGACTGATTTAGGATGTGTATGGCAAATATCTGCAAAGCATCTCGTAAATTTATGTTCTCGGTTTATATAATGAGAATAAAGCATTCTTAAAAGCTGTGCGCTCACCGTCGGCTGTCACACAAATCCACGTGACGATGGTTGTGCGGCGCATGCGCCAAACGCGTTGGCTGACGTCGGACGTCACGCTGCCTGATGTTTATTCAACGGGAACATGGTGGTTCGCAGCACTGCGAGTCAAACGAGTCTCCAGTGCCTTTACTTTTAAAAGGTTTAGAAATGAACAACGAAAGAAAGAAACGTGCGATCTGTCCATCGGCCCATTCACAAGAAGTGGCACAACTTTCTGACCGCAAAGTTAGACAGTAGATAAAGGGACACGCAGTTGCACAATCTCGGAAGAGCGCTGCAGGTCCAGGTACTGCGAACCCAGGGCTGGCTCCGGAGCACGGGAGGACTGGCCACATAAGACATCTGAAGAGAATCACAAGTGCTCGAGGGGGTGGAGCTGACAAATCCTCAGGCCCTGCACGTTTGGGTCTGAAACACTGGGTTCCTCTTGATTCTTTAAACTTTTTCAGACGAAAATCGCGTCTTGTCCCTGTGTTACAGACACCGATTTTGTCTTGGTAGAAGAGTCTTTGCCGTTTTCTTGGAGGGAAGCAGTTGAGGAGTACGCGTCTTTACACGTAGTCGTTAGCCAGCGATAATGCGGCGTGCGAAGGGGGCGAGGTGCACAGGTACCTATGTGCTTTATCTACGCAGAGGGCAGGATTTCTCTGATGTTGTTGTCAGTTATCTAAATGAACTATGCTTAGAGTGACTTTACAGCTCACGCTCGGCCAAACTTGGATCAGCTTTTCAGGTGGTAGATCGCATTTATCTTTACTTGATCGGCGAGTTCAGCGAGCTAGTAGCGCAGGTTTGTGCACGCCAGTGTAGGTGCGCCTTGTGTACTGCGCGGTATGATGGCTTTCATAATGCTCGGCAGAAATGAGCCTAAACCCAGAATTTCACGGGAAAGGCGAGCGGACACCGTCGTGAATTTCTGGAAACTAGATGGTAGATGGTAACGAAATGATCGTTCTGGGTTGAGTACGAGGTTGGAGGATCCGATACTGCTGGGTCAAAACCACTCCGAGGAACGGTACTGTGACTCTAGGACGCACACGTGTGTGTGAATGATCTTTTTATAACGTTAACATAAGTGTGTACGCTTGTTATAAGAGATCGACTGGATATTTATTTGCTTATCAGAAGAGCATAGGTTTATATTATGTATTTACTGCTTCCATGAAAGAAAATATTTCAAGCGTTATTATAATCAAGAATCTTTATCCATTCCTTCCAAATAGACAGGATTTTACTGTGAGTACATCTTGAATAGAACCTTGGATGTTAAGTGGTGAAAACTAAAGGCATAGCAATAGTTAATCCTTTAAATCGCTTTATTGTAGTTAACTTTGTGTAACTGCTTACACTACTGATTTAAGTTATTATTACAGTGATTTGGTTCCACATAATGTGCCCAAACAGTGCCTTTCTTTAGCCCTGGAGAATGTGACTTTCAAACACATCCTCGTCAGCTCAGTATGCTCTGTATGCATAGGTAAATATTTTCATGCATGCTTTTCTATGGTTCTTGATTATTTTATGTTAATATAATGAAAACTTCAAATCCGGCCAAAAAATATACAGATAATTTTTGGAAGATACTTGACTAAGTGCCTTTTGGTGTACATCAGTGCCTTCTACCTCCTGAAACACTACAGTTTTGGAGACCATTTTTGATTGTCTTTTTTTTCTACTGACTTAAATGAGGCCATATCATAGACACACTAGGAGATTTAATATATGGATGCACAGGTGGTGTAAGTACTGACCTTACACTCTATGTCTGTTGTTGCATCTGGGCAGCACAAATTTTAGTCAGGGTCAAGTATAGGATGCAATCTTAAGCTCTCATGTGCTCTAACGGTAAAACAACGGAGGACGTGTTTCAGTGGCTCTGCTGCTAGGCGTTAGCCCTGGGCCGTATCGGGGTGCCAGCCCATCGCGACACTTCGCGTGTGACCCATCCGTGGCCAGCACACTGCCTTTATGGGGCAACAGCCAGGGAAGAGCGCTGGCGACCAGAGGAAACCGAGCCTGCCGGCGCTGCACTTCATCAAAGGGGCAAAGAAGGAGGCCCGGCTCGGACTGCAGCACTGCAACGTCTTCGAGGAGCACGGTAGGTGTGCTGCCTTCTCCCTTCAGCTCAGCCTCAGCTGCATTGCCCAGATTCCCCTTTTCGTTATGTTCTTGTATTTGTCTGAGAACCACAACACCAGGCCCTGCCTTTTCTCGGTATACCCACTGCTTTTGAAGCTCTGCTTCACTTTCATTGTCATCCTCTTGGCATCATTTTACACCTCTGGAGAGTTCATGGTTATGGGACCATAAGGAAACCCTTTGGTTTATTGCTGAGTGTATTGCTAATGCTGATTGAGGACATTTTTGGAAGATTTCAGTATAATTCTGAGTCTACTGCTCATCGATTGGGTGTTATCTGTGTGTTCTCTGAATTCTGCTGTTTGGTAGAGAAGGGTAGTATTCTATGCTGTGGTGTGCAAGTGGATGAGCAGCTACCTGAATGGAGAGTGTACACTTATCGTTTAATATCTCATTGATAAATGCTGCCTTTATACAATTTCCTGGCTTGACTGGTACTGATCCCTTTCAAAAACTGTTAGTGACCTCCTTGGTTCCCTGTGCATAGTATAAACGAAACAAGGCCTAGCTTTGATTTTTTTGTCATTACTGATAATATTACATGGAATAAAATGTCTGGTTTCTTATGTAGTGGGTTGTAATGTCTAATTGCCTAGTAATGGTGTCAAGCTACTCTAGCACAAATATTTTGATGATTTTGTTCAATGCTTTCAAAATTTGCTGAATGTTTGGGGAAATGCATTTGAATAAACTCTAATTGAATTTGGCTGGAACGGACACAAACACGGCCAGTTTTATGATTTCAGGGTATGCATTACCATTCCCATCAATCCCTAAAAGTGCAAAAAGCAGGGGAAATGGTGAGGAAATCAGTAGGGTGACCTGGAAACCATTAGTTATGTCAGTCTGCAGTATCTCAGCATCACCTTCTCCAATGACATGATGTTCCTACTGGGCACATTGAAGTATTACCTATATACACCATTCAGCCAGAACATTAAAATCACTGACAGGTGAAGTAAATAGCATAACCTTGTCAGGGGTGCCGTTATACATTAGGCAACTGAACAGTCAGTTCTTGAATTTGATGTGTTGGAAGCAGGAAAATGGGTAAATGTAAGGATCTGAGTGACTTTGACAAGGACCAAAGGGTCATTCCCCCCAACTCATTCCCTGGTCATGTCATGGACTTTCATAAAGAAATTCTATAAAATTTACCTATTTTTGTAATAAAGTTGTGCAAAATCTTAATACTGTCCACCCAGTAGTTTTTCTGTGAAAAAATGTTTAAAGTTGTTAAAATTAGTCTTTTTTGCTATTTTGAACTCTGATACACTGTATGGACAAAATGGATTAATGCCATTTGCATTACACGTTTTTATAAGTTAAGTACCAGGAACCATATTACAATATAAAAAAATCAAGGATGTGCTGTTTTGACACTATTATGAAATAATTCAATGAAAAAAGATAATTCACAAATAGTATTTAGGGCGGAGGAGACCAAAATAATGGATAATCCCCATAGTAATGGCCTCCCCAAGCACGTCAATCAGCCTTGGGACCCAGGACCCTGTTGCTGGGTCACTGGTTGGCCTTCCTTGAACCATTTTTACAAATCTGTCTCCACAGTATAATAATTATTTCATTGTTTCTCCACAATGTGGCAACAGATTTCTGAAAGTGGTCCAGGGAGGGCCAGCCAACGACAGGGTTCTGGGTCCCAAGGCTCAGTGATGCACGTGCGGAGCTTGTCTAGTCCCATCCCACAGGAGAGCTACTGTAGCACGAATTGCTGAAAAGGTTCATGCTGGCTATGATAGAAAAGTGTCTGAACACACAGTGCATCGCAGCTTGCTGTGTACGGGGCTGTGCAGCCACAAACCGGTCAGAGTACCCGTGCTGACCCCAGTTCATCACCAAAATGTGCCTACAATAGGCACATGAGTGTCAGAACTGGACCATGGAGCAATTGAAGAAGGTGGCCTGTCTGAGTCACATTATCTGTTATGTCATGTAGGTAGTTGGGTGTGTGTGTGCATCATTTACCTGGGGAAGAGATGGCACCAGGATGCACTATGGCAGTGGTTCCCAAACTGGGGGGCGCAGAGGTATTGCGGGGGGGGCGCACCAACGGGATAGCCTCAGGGACGTGCGCC
>JAODJU010000040.1:16607364-16634047 GCA_026776725.1 Gnathonemus echidnorhynchus | reverse complement strand
TCCACACACCTAGAGATATAACCCAACATTCTGTTGGCCTTTTTTATTGCTTCCCCACACTGGCGAGAGTGGGACATAGAAGCATCAACATACACAAGGAGATCTTTCTCGTAATCAGCTACCTTTATTTCAGTGGAACCCGTAAAATATCTGTACTTTTACCAGCAGTTGCTCCTCAGTATTAGACACTAGGCCTGCTTCAGTGCTGCTCTGGCCCACATTAGACTGAGAGGTTCTTTCTGACAGTTGAAGCTGCAGATTGGACTCATCAAAGCAGTTCCCTCTGCTTCTCACAGCTGCGGCATTCCCTGACGCGCGTGAGTTTTCATAGCCCAGACAGAAGAACAACATGGCTACGTCCCAGGCACTGCACTAGAGAGACAGGTCCCTGCTGCTCAAATGTTCTTTTAGCAGATCAAAGAAAAATCAGATTCTTAATGTCATATTATAGCCAGTCCCCTGTTGGGCATCTTAACCGAGTTCTTAGTTGTCTGTGCTCCAGAAGGTCATGGGTTTGAATCCCATGGCTGGCAGACTAATCATCTCGCTGTTGGGCTGCTAATCAAGGACTTTAGCCCTAACTCCTCCAAGGGCTCTACATGCTTACTGTCCCTTCTCTCTGCGATTAGGGCTGGGGCGATCTTATATCGATATCATATAATGAATGCCCAATAATCACCAGGGCTTCAGATGACAGGTGAAACATTTGGCTAGATGCCAGCTTTTTGGTACTATACAGGCGACTATTCATGCCCACAATTTAGTAAGCAGATTAGCAGTGCACCTAAAATATTAATGAGGCATTATATGACACAAAAGTTAGTAACCAGTATAAATTCGGCATATCCTTATGTTTAATAAACATGTCAGACTTTAAACTGCAAAAAGTATCGCCACACTGCCGACGTCATTTTACCTTGTTCATCCACAAGATCTCCTCTTTTAAAAGATGATGTGGCTGCTGAGCTGCTCCTTTCTTCACCGCCACTTCAGTGCTTATTGCTAACTTTTGGGTATCACAAAACGCATCCCATTCAGCCGTACAACTAATCTGCTTAACAAATTGCGGGCGTAAATAAATGTCTTGAAAAGACAGCGTCCGGCCAAATGTTTCGCTTATCATCTGAAGTCCTGGTGATTATTGTGCATGCGTGATATAATATCGATGTGATATCACCCAGCCCTATCTGGGATTCCTACGTGTTTTGTAAAAACAGCTAATAAAGCCAGTCTGGATTTCCCTTGGGCAGGTCTGCAACCTGTCAAACTGATTGGTGTTTTTAAAAAACTACATAGTGACACGTAACCAGTGCTAAACTAGTGCAAAATATTAAGAGTACAAAATTATTAAACCTGAAAGCAACTTAATGCCTAGCTCACATTGGTCTGAAAACAATGAAGGAGTTAGTGAGTAGGATAGTTTGTCATTTAATGGAATTGAGTTTACATCGCCTGAGATCTTGCTTGTGATACGATGTGATTGTCACCTTGACTATTCAGGAGAAAAGCTCCGTGTCTTGGGTTACAACCACAATGGCGAGTGGTGTGAAGCACAGAGCAAGAACGGCCAGGGCTGGGTGCCCAGCAATTACATCACGCCCGTCAACAGCCTGGAGAAGCACAGCTGGTACCACGGGCCCGTGTCACGCAACGCCGCCGAGTACCTGCTCAGCAGCGGCATCAACGGCAGCTTCCTGGTACGCGAGAGCGAGAGCAGCCCGGGTCAGAGGTCCATCTCGCTGCGCTACGAGGGCCGCGTCTACCACTACCGCATCAACACGGCCTCCGACGGCAAGGTGAGCATGGCCGCCAAGGTGTGTGTGCGCTCAGTTAGTAGGTGAGGTCATTCGGGAACAGTCGGGGGGGGGGGGGGGGCCTTTTCTTGGGCTTCTTCTGGGAAACGGTGTCCTTGAATAAATCTCTTGATGGTGTGAAAATCTGACTTAAAAACTCAAATATTCTAAAGAAGCATTAAATGCATAAAAAATCAGCTGTCACAACATTTAGCAAAAAAAACTACTTTTGCAGTCGTTCATTTTTACCTTTGCTGGAGAATATTATTATAATTTAACCGTGATGTATCTACTGTCCACATGACTTGCAACAGAGTGAAGACATCCTTAAAAGGGAAAGTTCTCCCGATTCTATGACATCACCTACATTTGAGTCCCTTGAAGGTGCAGTGAATTGGAAGCCTTCATAAAGGCTACGTGCGTAGGTTAGGTAAAATATACCCCTTGAAACACAGTGCTGACTGTGACCTGTTTTATTTTAGCATGGTAGCCAGGCTGTTGGCTGGAAAAAGCAGCTCACTTGAGTTGCATTAGCTTGTCCTCAGATAAAGTTCCAGTTTCTCTGGCTTCAGCAGCTTAGTAACCATTGGTTGACAGTGACCATTGGATGACAACAACATGGTAGATGAGAGGGAAGCAGGTTTTTACTAATGCCTAGTGATGCCTGATGGGAAACAGTCATTTCAGTGCCAGATATCTTAAGGAGACAGACCCCCATCCCAGTAGACACCATGAAAGTCTTCAGGGAGATAAGTCTTCACCTTTGGAGATGAGAGCTGCTTGTTTCAGTACGGTAACCTCAGTTACATCAAGGACCGAGAAGTTCGGGACAGGTCGCCAAAAACGAGAATGCTTCCTTCCATGGTCACCATGCCAGCTTCTTCCTGCTTTCCCGCACATCAGATAAAGCGGCATGGTTGCCAACCAAATGCCCGTTGCATGATTAATGTTTTGTTAGTGGGGAGAATCTAAATTCCAGCCTTGTTACATGAAATCCCTGCTGTTGTGGTTTCTCTCTGATGGGTGGGGGGGGGGGTGTGATTGCATGTTTGAGGAATGCTGACATTCAGTCCAAGTGAGATCATTTGACTGCAGTTGTTTTCCCTGATATCACTCACTTTCTTTTCCCCATCCATTCCCGCACCTTCCCCCTTATGCAACTGACATTTCATTTTTTTTCCACCTACAATTTTCTAACAACTTTTTGCATCCTTATCTGTTTATTGTGCAGCCTGGTTGTTTAACTTGACCACCAAACATTAAGCCAGACTAGTGCACCTAAAATGTTACAGCTAAAAAAGAATGCTGACGTGCTTTCTTGGAGCACCAAATTAGTCTCCCTCTATAGATACAGAGGTATTCTTGTAAACATCCGTCTCTTTGCCGCCTCTGTCTTTGATAACATTGAATTCCAGAAACGTAAGAGCTGGTGGAGCAGGAGCTGCCTGCAGTAAAGGCAGTGGGAGAGCTGGTATACAGAGAGCACATGAAAGCATGTTGTGGATGCTTTGAGAAAAGACATGGAAACCATTTTACAAATTTTGTGCTTATAATTGTTTGGTATTGTCCATCCATCCATCTTCCAAACGGCTTATCCTTTTTTTTTGGGTCACGGGGGGTCTGGAGCCTATCCCGGAAGCTACGGGCATGAGGCAGGGAACAACCCAGGACAGGGGGCCAGCACATCACACACCATTCACTCACACATACACACCTATGGGCAATTTAGTAACTCAAGTTAGCCTCAGCATGTCTTTGTACTGTGGGGGGAAACCGGAGTACCCGGAGGAAACCCCACGATGACACAGTGATCGACTCAGCTCCCCTGGTTCATACACCCCTGTGTACATATACCAGCAGAAAACCCAAACAGGTCAACAGAGATCAATAACTAAACAAACATTGGAGTAGATAAGTATAGATATTATAACTTTGAAGACCGCATGGAGAAATTGGATTGATTGCTTCAGAAGAATTATATATCTGTGAAAGAACATTTAACCTTTGGGAAAGGACAGTAATTCCATCCATCTCCCAGTCAGCCCTCTGATGCTTGTGTGCTCCAGCATCACATCTGGCTGCCGCTCTGGTCTGTAGCACACGAGCAGCATGAGAGGTGTGGACCTGGATTGCATTGTTAATGTTGGGCAAGAAACATTAATGGAGTTGAATCTGATCTGTTTACTTGACTAAGTGACACCTGTAGAGACTCGGGAAATGTTTTTTGTTAACTGTTTGCATTTCTGTTTACTTTATACACATTCCTTTTAATTTTCAGGTAGATATGCACATTGGGGAAATGTTTCGTGAAGAGCCTAAATGTTTTTCTCTCTCCCCTGTTTGCCTTTGTCTGTGCTAACCCCCCCCCCCCCCCCAAAAAAAAAAAAGCTGTATGTGTCGTCAGAGAGTCGCTTCAACACGCTGGCAGAGCTGGTGCATCACCATTCCATAGTGGCCGACGGGCTGATCACCACGCTGCACTACCCCGCACCGAAACGCAACAAGCCCACCGTCTACGGCGTGTCGCCCAACTACGACAAGTGGGAGATGGAGCGGACGGACATCACCATGAAGCACAAGCTGGGCGGGGGCCAGTACGGGGAGGTCTACGAGGGGGTCTGGAAGAAATACAGCCTGACTGTCGCAGTCAAAACTCTCAAGGCAAGTATGTCAGCGATGGCTCCTCTCTGTGAGGCACCTACAGAGTGGCTGGACCTTCATGTACTTACAGATTTGCTAGATACTTGGTCTCGGGACTCTGGGCAGTCAATCGAACTGTCATTTCAGTTACGGTTTTAGCTTCCTACAGTCATCAAAACAAAATAGATAAAACAATTATTGTGCCGCATTTCGTTTCACAATGATGGTCCCGTTTCACAATGATGGTCCCGTTTCCTCTTGCTATAAATACAAGGCGCCGCTTTCCAGACAATTTTTATTTGTTTCTCAGTTGAATTAAATTTATTCGAGGTAATCTGCTGTCAAAAATACAATTTTTAAGTTCGTTAAATGCATGGTTTTTCCAAAGTCAATGAGTAATTGTGTTAAATAATTGTGATTTCGATATTGGCCCAAAATAACCATGATTATGATTTATACCATAATCGAGCGGCCCCACTTGGTCTCAGCCCAGTCCACTCCAGTGTGTATACAAGCTTTTAATTCTGCCTCAACTGCCACATGATTGAAGCAATAATTGCCTCACATCTGTTTTGATGAGGTCATTATAATGTAGCTATTCTTCTGAAACAGACTTTTATTATGAGAGACTGCTGGAGTAAAGCCTTCTAGAGTTTTTGAAATTATCTTTGAAAGTCACCTCTTCATCACCATGGGAGTTGCTTCTCTCTCATGAGAGTTATTGGTGCTGCGCTGCCATCTAGTGCTGCATTCCTGCAATTACAAATGTGTCAGTTTACTTCATGTGGATACTGTGTGAGATCCATCCATCCATCCATTTTCCAAACCGCTTATCCTTCTGGGTCGCGGGGGGTCCGGAGCCTATCCCGGAAGCCACGGGCATGACGCAGGGTCCTGTGTGAGATTCTGATGGGTTTTTTTTTTGTACTAGTCTCTGGACATTAGGGTAGGTGGTGCTCAGCAGCAACTCCAAACACCAACATTACTGTCATCGGTTTTTGAATAATTGTTCGGTAAAACCTCCTAACAAGCCTTAAGACGTTCCTGTCAGGACCCCTCTTCCAGGAGTAACTGACCGCTGTCCCCGCTTCGTTCCCGCAGGAGGACACCATGGAAGTGGAGGAATTCCTGAAAGAGGCGGCAGTCATGAAAGAAATCAAGCACCCCAACTTGGTGCAGCTCCTGGGTTAGTTTTTGTGACCAAGGACACGTCATTTCACGAGGGTAGAAAGACCCATATGACAGCAGAAGTGTGTGTTGCTGTAACGGCCTCCTTTCCGCTGCTTTGCAGCGCGGTTACCTCTGCTTCTGCTTTATCGGTGTTGCTGTAAGACACATTCGGTTAGTGTGCTTGTCTTTCCCTGCTTGTCCGACTGATCGGCCCGCTGGTCCCGGCAGGCGTTTGTACGCGAGAGCCGCCCTTCTACATCATCACGGAGTTCATGACTCATGGCAACCTGCTGGACTACCTGCGCGAGTGCAACCGGGAGGAAGTTAACGCCGTGGTGCTCCTCTATATGGCCACGCAGATCTCCTCTGCTATGGAGTACCTGGAGAAGAAGAACTTCATCCATAGGTGACTAGCTTTAAGGTCTAACAGTAGAATGTGGTGTCAGTGTGCCACAGTCTGAGGTACCTTGGTAGGCGAGAAGCTCCTCTCTCATGGCCTTCTGCCCTTCTCAGGGACCTGGCTGCCCGTAACTGCTTGGTTGGAGAGAACCACTTGGTGAAGGTGGCGGATTTTGGCTTGAGTCGTCTGATGACAGGAGACACGTACACAGCCCACGCTGGGGCCAAGTTTCCCATTAAATGGACAGCGCCTGAAAGCTTGGCCTACAACAAGTTCTCCATTAAATCAGATGTCTGGGGTAGGTGTGGCTTGCGAGCCAGCTGCAGCAAGCTCTCTATTATACTACAAGAGGGGAAGAAAACATCCTGTGCATTTTATCAGATTTTTTTGTATATCTATCCAAGATGATGCTGAGTATTGGAGCGAAATTAAAATGCTGCATTTGTAATTTCTTCCTTGTTTGTCAAACTTCCAGCCTTTGGAGTTCTACTGTGGGAGATCGCGACCTATGGTCTCTCCCCCTACCCGGGTATTGATCTGTCCCAGGTGTACGAGCTGCTAGAGAAGGACTACCGCATGGACCGCCCCGAGGGCTGCCCAGAGAAGGTCTACGAGCTTATGAGAGCCTGTAAGTTCTCTACTCCTGTTATGCTCCCTCACCGGGTTCTGCTTCACTGCCTTCTCAGTAACAGTTGTCTCATTGTCTCTTATTTCACCCGTCAGTTTGAATACTCCATCGTCTTTGTGGTACCTTCTCAGTGTGTTACTGTTTGAGCTGTATATGAGGAGTGCCTGTAGGCGAAGGGCATCCGTGGCTCTTTCTATATTGAAGCAGTGAACATCTATAGGGTGCATTCAGACACTATTCAGACGACTGTATTTTTTCCATATTATGTTACATAACAGCCATGCAGTAATGTATAAAATTAATTTCTATTAATATCTACTATTGTCAACCAAGTATCGAGTAAAGGGCTGAATATTTATGTAAATGTGAGATTTCAGATTTCGTTTTTATTTTTATTTTTTTTAATATATTACAAGATTTCTGACGTTAATTTCCCCCCCCCCCCCCAATCCAGGCTGGAAGTGGGTCCCTGTGGAGCGTCCATCATTTGCCGAAATCCATCAAGCATTTGAAACTATGTTCCAGGAATCCAGCATCTCGGATGGTGAGTGCAGTCTGCTGACATGAAAGGCTGAAGCACAGCGAGCTCTTTCACCTTATTAGCGCTCAAAATCATTTCCGTTTTCTGATTGGCTTTTACCTAAACAAAGTGTAATGTTTCCTGTAAAATCACTGACCTTGCAGGAAGCTTCTCACAGTCATAATTGTTTGACATTTGACATCCTGGGAGTTGAGGATGTACTTTTAAAGTGGTTTTGGAGACAGATTATGTCTAGCCGGCCTGTGCTTGTATCTGTCAGCGGTGATGCTTATTTCTGTGCTGCTCTCTCTCTCGTGCAGAGGTGGAGAAGGAACTGGGGAAGAAAGGGAAGAAGGTAAGCATGTGCCCAATGCTGCAGGCCCCCGAGCTGCCCACCAAGATCAGGAGCCTTCGCAGAAACGTAGACCCAAAGGACGGGGACTGTACAAGTAAGTGTTGGAGCTTATGCTGGCCATGTCAGTTTCCAAGGCAACCAAAAATGTGTTCCTCTGACTGGGATTTCAGGATGAATCAGGGTAGAGCTAATGCGGAAAGCAAACTCTTAGTGTGTGCTTCTCTTGTTTGTTTTAGATGCAATGGACCCTGTAGCAGTGTCACCCAAGCTCCCCAAAAAAGAGAGGCCTTACCTAGACAGCAACCTGAATGAGGACGACCGACTTCTTCCCAAAGACAGATCCAAGACCAGCATGTTCATCAGTAGCCTCATCAAAATGAAAAAGAAGACCACAGCCCCAACGCCGCCCAAACGGAGCAGCTCCTTCAGGGAGGATGGGCACGCGGAGCGCTGGGGGGGAGCGGCAGGTCGTGCCGGGGGGGACCTCAGGGAGGACATAAGCGCCTCTTTCTTCAATGAAGCAGCTAACAGCTTCGAAGCCAGCAAGCTTCCGGGTGCCAACAACAACGGTGTGGGAAGCATCACAAACGGGATGCCAGGTTCTTCAGGGACCTCGTGTGGCAGGAAGAAAGGCAGCCCCCTGGCATCCAGCACTGCGGCGCGGACAGCCACCACCCCACCGAGCGATGAAGACTCTGTGTCCAACTCGAAACGCTTCCACCGCTCTGCCTCGGCCTCCAGCATGCCCGACAGGACTGAGTGGAAGTCTGTGACACTGCCTCGTAATCCACAGTCCTCGGGTCATCATCAGTTTGATTCTGGCACCTTCGGAGGTCGGCACGATAGACCTGCCCTGCCCCGTAAGAGAGCCAGTGAGCACAAGCCAGAATGTACCCCCCGTGCTGGGACCCTAACACCACCTCCAAGGCTCCCCAAAAAGACAGAGGACATGGACGAAGTTTTCAAGGACACAGAGTCCAGCCCTGGTTCCAGCCCCAAAAATCTAACACCAAAGCTGAGCCGTCAAGCACATGGAGAGTTAAGCAAGAACAGCGGGCCGCAGGCCGAACATCACAAGGCCGCTGCGCTGCCAACGGCGGGGGATTGCCATGTCCGTCGGCAGAAAAGCAGCATGGAGCACCTGGCACCCAAAGAGAAGGGGAAGCTTCAGAAGGCGAAACCAGCTCCACCTCTCCCTTCATCCTCGAAGTCTGGAAAGATCTCCCGTAGTCCTCCCCCAGACCCTCCTTCGGATTCCAAAACAAAAGTCTTTCCACAGACCTCTGACTCCCACCCAGTTAGCCAACCTTCAACGGAACAAGGGAAGCCCCTTGGGTCAGTGGAGGGCGCCAAGAGACCTATTATTACCAATTCCACTAAACTGCCGACTAAGGCCTCACCGCCGATGTCTGCATCCGGACAACCGTCCTTGGGGACACAGTCCATATCCTCCAGCAGCGAGCAGACCTCTGCCACAGCCTTCATCCCCCTCATTACGACACGCCAATCCTTGCGCAAGACCCGACAGCCACAGGAGAGGCAACCCAACTCAGCCGTCACCAAAGAGATGGTCCTCGGGAGCACCGAGCAGCTGCGGGCTGCGATCGGGAGGAGCTCCGAGCAGACCGGCAGCCACAGTGCCGTGCTTGAGGCAGGAAAGAATCTGTCCAAATATTGCGTCAGCTACGTGGAATCCATCCAGCAGATGAGAAACAAGTTCGCATTTCGGGAAGCCATCAACAAACTGGAGAGCAGTCTGCGGGAGCTGCAGATCTGCCCGTCGGCTACAGGTGGCGCTGCCTCCCAGCAGGACTTCACAAAGCTGCTCTCCTCTGTCAAGGAGATCAGCGACATTGTTCAGAGGTAGCAGACTAGCAACGGAACCCTAATGTCTTTAACAATGAACAGTGAATGCAGTTTAAAGACGAAGCCAAATTCCTTGACAGAGACCGGAGTAAAGAGGACCTCTGCCTTATAGTCCATAGCCTTAGTGCCCTTCCCGTCCTCACTGCAGTGGGGAGGACACATGTGCATAGAATAAAACTTGGTGCACAAAAATCAAAAGACATTACTTCACTACATTCTTAATTTCATTTTAAAATGCAAATGCAGCTGCGTACAGCCGGTGTAAAACCATGGACCTATTTCTGCATCACTTGAATTTTTTTTTTCTGTTCACCGATCTTTATATTTTTTTGTACATTATCATTTTAAGACAAATGTAGGTTTTGAATTGTCGAGTATTGCAGGAATTGCAGTACCAATCATATAAATCTTATGTACCAAAATATCTTCGTTAATGAACATTAGTCTTAGCATACAGCTGCATGTCTTAACAGATTAAAAGTGTGTTGTTCTGTTATTGCTTTTCTTTGGCCTGTAGCAGAGGACAACACATCAGAGATGACTGACCACAGAGTTACAGATAGAATGTCTGCCTTCCTGTCGACAGGGTGTTGTTAAGTAGGGATGTGTAAAAAACGTATGTTAAACAAGGCAGGTATTCCCGGAACGCTCAGAGGGTTCTGCAAGGGCTTGCAAGAAGGCAGCATTTGCCTGCTTTATTGGAGATACACAGTAATGATGCGTTATGAATCTAAAACAAAAAATAATGGGACTGCACCTTTTGTTTCATGCATTTACAATGTTTTATAAAACTTTTTTTTTGCCTGAAGTAAACTTGATCAGAACTGATCATTTATTATATACCAATCCAAATACTCATTATCCTCTTCTTGATACTTTAAATATGAGATGTGTTCTCTGCATTTATGTGTACCTTCCAGTGCCTTGCCCTCTCTGACTGCAGTGACAAGATGTCACACTCTACCTAATTATACCTTTGTCACACTAAGGTACTGTCTTCACCTTTAAAAATGTTATTTAATTTTTTTTTTCCTGTAGTCATAATGCCACTATTTTTTTCCCTTCTCTTTTTTTGTAGATTTGCAGTTAATTTTTTCACTTTGTAAATATCTTTGTTCTCTTAATATCTTCACAGTAAACCCTGTGGTGCATTATGTTTGATATGAATACAGTGATTTTTCACTTGAAGTAGTTTTTACTCTGTGATTCATTCTTATTTTCATGTGGCTGCAAAAATATTTAACACACAAAAATGATTCATAGTTTTGATAAGATCTGACCACCAGAGGTTTTTCTCTGGGGAAAAAAAAACGGATGGATCAACTCCAGAATATCTCTAACCAGATCTGTGAAACTGATAAACAACAATCAACAGCTGTTCCATCCGGTCATTCTAGAAAATGATCTTGTTTTAGCAGCCATTGTGTGGTGTGTTAATGACTAAACAGACACAATCCAAATGATTCAGTAATAATGGTAAAAGACAAAGGACTTACTAAATTAGATCCCAAAAGGTTATAATCAAGTCCCTGCAGTTGCTGCAAGAGAACAATGGTTTAATGGGGTAAATTAGTCTTACAACCACTTTTATGTTTTTATGTAAATGGTGCAGTCTTAAACCCTTGGGGATAGATGCTTATGGGCATGCAGCATGGTTTATAATGACAGTTACAGAATGTGCATGAATACAGAGCTGTGGTTTAAAAAAGCTCAAGTAAGTTCTTCACCCGGTAAGTTTTCATTATCATATCAAAATGCTCATCCCCCACACGATTTTAATCTTTTTATATATTTTAAATAAATCACACCAAAATTTGAGCATTGTCACTTAATGGTGGCACATGGCGCACATCTGATGAATCTACATTGAGACAAGTCACACAAAGTTGGCCTTTTAATAAAGATTTTTGGAGAGGTGGGGAGAGTGTGTTGAGGTTAGAGATTGTAGAGGTTGGGGAGTGTGGGAGTAGTAGGCATTAGATGGAATGGGTGATGGGCAAGTCTAGCAAATATATTGTTCTGACAGCATCTCGTTTGAACTGGTAATTGCAAAAAAGATAGAATGGCAGCTTTCATAACTGAGTAAATATATGTGAGACGAGCCATAATGTGATATCAAAGATAAAGACAGTTAGGAGTAATGCAGTGATTGTGTAAAAGCATTAACACTCCTTGGCAGTGTATTTAAATCTTTGACAGTTAAATAGGATTGGATCATCAAAAATGACTTTGATTAAGGGAAAACATAGTCAACAAAGTGGTTTGCCACAGAGAGTGATTCATCAACGTATATGCAACGTGTTTCCAAAATAGATCAGGATCCTATCAAGAGAAAGATCCATCCGCTGTGTGATCCAGCACTAGGTAGGTGGCGCTCATTATCTGAATTCTGAAATCATGTGTTTAAAAAAAAAAAACAAAAAACTGATGAGTAGCACATATGCTGCTGTTCACTGCAGAATGAAAACCATATTCACTATGTGGTTGATTCATTGTTACTCCACTGAACCTATATTCTTGTGCACTTTGGTTGGAGGAGCTCAACCATGTTCTCAAAACTATTTTTTTATTTTTATTTTTATCAGTTCGGCTAAAAAATAATGTGCCCCTGGTGTCCTGTTCACTATCATAAATTTCTTTCTGGTTGCAGCGCTGCAACACCACCTGTGGGCCAAAGTGTGCATAAATGCTTTAAGAGATTATTATTGTAAATCAATTTACACAAATGGTATCAAATTGCGATATGAGGATTGAACATGTTAGACTTTAATAGAATCATAAACCTACTATGTAGAACAGGGACATAGGATTTTAGAAGAAGGGGGACCAAACAGTGAGCAAAAGGTCTCATTTTTTTAAGCTGACCCAGCCATGCTTGAGGCGTTTGGCGTGATTTGGGCTAATGGTTTAATCCATCCATCCATTGTCCAACCGGCTTATCCGACTGGGTCGCGGGGGGTCCGGAGCCTATCCCAGAAGCAATGGGCACAAGGCAGGGAACAACCCTGGACAGGGGGCCAGCCTATCGCAGTAATGGTTTAATACACTAAACATTTTGATTGACATTGGCCAACATGCATACGATGTTACTTTGTCGTCTGGAATGGAATTGCCAACCATCCAGAAATGGCCTAATGGTCAATAGTACAAAGAAATGTCCTTCTCTACAATGCCTTGTAAGTTTATGTCTACTGAGAATCAGTATAGTGTAATGTTACATATTAAGTGATGACTTATTCTTAGATTTATTGCTTTATTATAATAGACATGATTTCATGTTAGGTCAAACTTAGATGTTGTTTTCCTTGTTGCATTAAAATAAATTAGCCTATCAGAGATATAGGGAACATTTTGTGGACAACTGCATCCAACATAAGTTTGGTATAAATTACATAGAATTAACGTCTACATACATTGTACTGTAAGAACATTGTGACAGATCTTTGTTTTTTTTCCCTAATGCTTTTTTCTGTATTGGTCCTTGTGACCAAAACTGCATCTGGCACAACTTAAGCAGTTCTAAACATGCTCAGGACCCAAAACCTATACAATACAAACAGAAGACACGACATCACAAATGCGGTAAATACATATGCTTTTGAGTGAAATGTTTTAGAAAATCCATCCATCCATCCATCCATTTTCTAACCCGCTTATCCAAAATGGTGCACAAAATGTTTTAGAAAATTGCATGTTTGAGTTATTTATCCTTCATTAAATCAAGGAAGCGGAACATTTTAAAGCCATGTACAGGCTAGTAGGAATATGTGCACTTAGTTTACATGCAAACGGAGACAAAAGGGAGACAGTGAGAACCGGTGTGTGTGAGCACAGCACGTCTGAACCTTCATGTTGTGAGTAGGTCAGGTATCTAGGCATCCAACTCTATTCAGGAATGATGCTTATCAAAGTTTTTTTTTTGTTTAATGGAGAAATGATGCAGTGGGGGGGCAGGTCAGGGACCCTATATAACTGGGGGGATGTGTCCCCCCACCATCTGCACCCCTGATATAGAATGGTTCAAAAAGTAATGTTATCATGTATTAATAAGGGAACTGCTTTAGTTTACAGCATGAATAACAGAAAAATAAGTTACAGCTCCAAGGGATAACTTTATCTACAAGGTTATTTGTTCATCACAGTTAGGCTCTAATACAATGATCAGATAAAAATACACACGTGAGTGTAAATAAAGGCGAAATTAAATATCTGCTGATAAGCTGACTCATCCATTAGTCACCCGACCGTCAACCATGGGGAGGGTAAATGAAAATTAAGTTCATCCAAATCTGAAGGTAAACCCCCCTTTGCTCCTGTAACCATTTAGACCTTCAGCAAGGTTCTCCAAGTCATCGGTTCGTTTTTCTGTTTGAGGAGATGCTCTTCTCATCTTACTCCGTTTGCCAAGCATCCCTTTCAAGGACTTTTCCACCGCATAACCTGGTCCTACAAGAAACCGAAATCCGGCGTGATCCCTATAACTGTCATCAAAGTCCTTTAACGTATCTATTAACAGATTGGGATAGTCCGATTCTGCCTCACGCAAAGTCCCTCCAGATGACCACACCGACTGCTGTACCTTCTGGATCTTTGGGATACTCCATACAGCCTGTCTAAAGTCGATTCTGTCCTTGAGTGCTCCATCTACTTGAAAAAAATTCCCCACCTCTAGGAGAAGCAGTACATATAGAGGAGAAGTAGATTTCATCTGCATAAACAGAAATATCATTTCGAATGAGATGCATGTCTTTAATTTAAATTGCCCAATGCACAAATTACCCAAAAACCCAAAAATCTATTTTATTTTTACAGGAGTGAATTTGGTTTTATTCCCACAGCATTTTTATTTAAGTCACATTGATAAACCCCAAAGGTGGGGATTTTGGAGAAAGTTATACTAAGACTGTTGTGCTGTGTTGTTTAATGCAATAATCAGCACAATATGAACAAGCTTTCACATTTCTTTATGTAAACGTTAATTAATAACATTTAAAAATGTTGGCTTACCTTGGTCTTTGGCTTGACAGCAGTAAAATTTCTGCAAATTTTCTGTTGGCTCCAGATTCACACCAGAAACTGCCAGTAGTTGTAGTTATATAGTCAGATAATGGCCTATAATCTGCGGTATTGCCTGTTCGTACGTCAAAGATGACTTTTTGTGTATCACATCCATATAATAGGCATTCTTTTTACTTGGATCTTTTATGTGAGAAGAATGGACCTAACAAGACAATTATGAACTTTCCAGACCATGTGCAAAGCTCTCCTATAGGACAGAACTCTTCAAATAGTTATTCAAGGCAATTAAGAGCATCAGACATACCCAAGTCCAGGTTTTGTTATCCAGTCTGATGCGTGACTTTTCATTCACTGCTTTGTGGACAGAAAAAGGTTAAGAACAAGCAGAAAATGCCAAGTGATGTTACAGTGTTAGACTATTAAACAATTTTAATACATCAGAGCCATTGATGTGCTCAGTCACAAATTATGTTTTGCTGATTTTTTATTTAGGTCAGATAACACAAAAGACAAATTAAAGGAATTATCAATTTCTACTCATAAATATTTGATCATATAATAATTATGTAATTTAAATTAGTAATTTTCATTATTTATACAGTACAAGGCTTTAACTTGACCCCAACTGTGGTTTGTGCTAAATGATTAAAGAACTGGAATCCATTCAACTCAAGTTTTTGTTACAACCTTGATCTTGGTGCTGGCGGCCTGTGTAACACACTGCATCATTTCTCCATTAAACCAAAAGTTTTTCTTTTTCATACAGGAAATGTTAAGGAAGATGAGCGATGGACCCACTAGCTGCTTCTTAAACATTCTGTCTTTTATCCTGCATGGAAGTGATGGTTCCTTTAAAGCTGGAGGCCGAGGGGCTTCTCTATTGCGTTCTATAACAATAATGCCATTTTATGGACCCTTCTTTCCATGAGCAACATACGAAAAGTAAGAATACGAAGGTACAGGCTTTGCTTCCCTTTATAAGAAACTGATGTCCAATTTTGATAGAAACCTGTTAAAAATTAGTAGATCTGCTGAAGGACATGACAGACGTCTTAAGCACCATGCAGGTTTTTTTTCATCCAGTGTAAAGTAAACCTGGTACCAGTGAAGGAGGATGCTATGACAACAAGCTATTAACCTTGTTGCAAATGCTACGATGTTGTGATACTAACTTCATTAATAGTTAGCTGCAAACTGATGTCCCCAAGAAGCACTTATCTTTTGCACAATTAGGAAATATAAAAGAAAATGTACACCTTCCCCAGAACTCAGTAAGACATATTTAAGTAAGACTAAAATATCTCCATTAGCCACAGAAGTTGTTCAGTCTCTTTATTAATGAAGATGGTGTGAGGTTTTGTGTAGCCACAAAGCTTGTAAAGGTGTGCTGTGCTGCATCTGCTGTTGTCATGGAGGAAAAGTTTAATTACTGTCTTTTCTACATGTGAAAACAATGGTAAGTTGGCAAGTGATCACCAAAACTGGGAATGTTTTGCTATATCCCGGAAAAGTCAGTCAAGTCAAATGCAGGGTCCTTTCCCATAATCCATTTCTACATCTTCTACATACTTGCTGGAGTCACTGCATGGAGACTATCTCAGGCAGCACAGGCCACAAGGCTGGGGTCAGAGTTTGGTAATTCAGGTGTAGAGAGTAAAAGTACAGACCGGGATTTTGTTTCAACCAACCAGTTGAACATAAAGGGTGGGTTGCACCAGCGTGGATTAAATTAATCCTGGTTTAGACTTAATATACAGTTAGTAAATCTAGGTCTAAACTGGTTTTTAATTAATCGGAGATAAGTTGCATGTCTTAAATTTAACCCTGGATTAGATAAACCAGTTTTAACTATGATTAAAATCGGATTGATTTAGCTTCCGCCATGATGGATTCCGAGGAAACGTGAACAAATTCATGATGCATCCTAGGCTAAATAAATATGGTCCTAAATAAAGTTGACGCAAATAACTCGTGAACTGCTAGTATAGGCGCTGGCAAATTACATTCCCGGCACCGGCGATATTAGATAAAAGAATATTAGTTAGCGATTGAATTATCCAGTGCAGACACGAGCAAAAAACATATTAATTTACAGTATATATTACATGTAATTGGAGTACAAAAATAATTCCGTCTGCTTTTGCAGTGTAACTTCCATGTTTGCGCCAGTGCTTGCGGTCAACCAATTAGTAAGGTATGGTGGGGCAAAAGCGCCTATTTCTGCGGAACTACAAAAAGATCCCCGTCAACCACCTGATAATTCCCTATAGCATAAAAATGCAAAGTTACTATAGAGCTGGATAAGTCAAGATACAGCGGAGTTCTTCTCATTTCCATGCATGATAGCTGGTCCAACCTTTCCACTGAGAGCGGGGGGGGGGGGGACACACTGTCCACATGGACACCTCATTATTGCTTTAAAAAAAAAAATTGGGTTTATCCTGTCTCAAATTTTCCAACATGGGATTCTTTCTTCTGATCCCACTAAACAAAGAAATGCAGTCATGTTTTCAATAAAACTAAAACAGACCTAACATAAACCTCCTCGAGGGGTGGTTTAAATTTTATGACTGCTAATCCAGCTTTATACTTGATTTAAATTCACTGGTGCAACAGACTTGAATTTAATCTAGGTTTCAGTGGAAATTAAACTAAGATTAACAAAGGTTTAGATTTAACCAATATTAATTGTAAACTAAATTTAAACTAGGTTTAAACTTTGGTGCAACAGGATTAGTAGATAAATCTTGATTTAATCCAGTTTAAAGGTTAAACTATGTTGGTACAATTCAACCTTCATAAAGTCACCATCACAGAGTACTCAACTGGTTGGTCTGGGCTTTTACTCTCTGGACCTGAAGTACCCAGTCCATCGTAGGGATCAAGGATGTATCACCCACTATGACCAATTTTACCCTAACTGCATGTGACTTTGAACTATGGGAAGAACCCAACACGTTCAAAACAGATACCACAAAACAGAGTTGGGGCAAAATTTGGAGAGCTCCATCACAAGAGGTATTCTGGTAGCCAGAAGTCTGAGGTAAACAGGATGTCTGTAAATCTACATACAGAACTCACTATACAGTAAACTTCCATTCACATGCTAACTGTAAAATAAATATAGATAGTTGTCATTCTATGGACTAGGTACTATAAATTATATTTTGAAAATATTTTTGTGTGTGGTGACCAAAGCTGTTCTTGAGCAATAGTGTTTGAAAAGGGCATTTTAAAGGGGCCCTATTGTGTGTTTCTGTTTTTTTCCCCTTGTTATGTAGCTGTATGTGTATGTAAAAGGTCTGTAAAATCTTAAGGCCCAAAGTATACACCAAAGGGAGTAACTCTCACCACAGAAACCACTCTTCTCTACTCTGCCTGAAATACCTCATTGGAATTCCAGCCCTTACTTCCGTGACATGGTGAAGTCACCTCATAACACAATCCTTATTTGGCCACCGACCTGCAAGGGCCTATCTGTGGAGTGAAAATGAGCATAATATGGCCCCTTTAAATATCCAAATAACCAAGGATGATTAACCTCCATCCATCCATCCATCCATCTTCTATGCCTGCTTGTCCCTGTAATCTTCACTGCCCTTTTGGATAAGGCATGTCATGTGACTTACTAGAATAAAATATTGATCGTCCTCTTAACTAGCATAGTTAAGGAATCAAAGTCCAATGCTTGCTCAAATTTTGACTTTTGGCCTCATTTTCACATATCAGTGCAAAGATTCCTAAATTTGCTAGCTGTGGAATTTCCACAATAATATTTGGCTTGTTGCACATCTTTTACTGAGGAGTAAATGTTTTACAGGACCCATCATTCGTAGTTGAAGTTTTTTGGTCAATAATAGGAGTTTTTCACTGAAATCAAATGTTTTACTTTTTTGTGAGTTCTGTAGTTTTTTCCTTGGTATTTAATAACGTGAAAATTTCAAAATAAATTATGGATTACATTTATTATGTGCTGCTTTCTGATACGTCTGTATAGGTCTGCTATCAAATACTGCCATATCAAATCTGTGAATACAGTTCTTAGTTCTTAGGAACAGTACTTAGAGTTCTTAGGAACAAGCCACATCACTGGGCATGTCTACCAAGCACAATAACATATTGTCTAATGTTGCTGGCTATATCTTAAATCTTAATCTTCATTACAAGAAAAGACTAATAATACTGTATCTGTAGTTACATTCTCTTCATTTTAAATTATTAACACAATCCACTGTCCAAAACAGATACTTCCCCATGTGATATGTTCATGAAATGTTGCCACCAGTTTGAGCTGGGGGGGGGGGTAATAATTAACTGTAAATAAACAGAGTGGTTGTTCTACCTAAGTGGATAAGACCAGGTATACCATTATAGGTGCTTTGGGGAGATGGGGCTTTTCTGCGCTTCTGTGAAACACAGAAAGCTGCACTACAAGATGACAATCCTGCCGCTCTTCTGGCTCTTTTTCTTTTGCAGGAAAACCGTGGCACAGAGTGGAACGTAAGTATGAGATTCATTGTTCGAAAATATGCTTCTGGAATGTATGAATGCAGGGCATGCAAATTCATATTAGCTTTCCGGATAACTTCACCAATGGCTCCTGGATGGATTGTCACATACTTATAGACTGTTATACAGACTGAATGGCTTTTGGTGTATGTTTCCTTGACATTGCTGATACAATTGATTGTTTCCTTGATTTTGATGATACACCCTTTTACAAATTAAATGAAACAAGTTTTCACACAGAGTTACATGCAGTGGCCTGGGACCTGCTAGTTTGCACAGCCAACAGGGCAGAGAGTATCCTGAGTGGATGGACAGAGGAGGCACTGTGCCCACAGACTGGCAGGCCTCCTCGGGTGGGGTTAGGGCTGGGTGGATGGACAGAGGAGGCACTGTGCCCACAGACTGGCAGGCCTGCTCGGGTGGGGTTAGGGCTGGGTGGTTGGACAGAGGAGGCACTGTGCCCACAGACTGGCAGGCCTGCTCGGGTGGGGTTAGGGCTGGGTGGATGGACAGAGGGGGCACTGTGCCTATAGACTGGCAAGCCTGCTTAGGTGGGGATAGAGCTGGGTGGTATGACTGTGCTTCAGCCATTCATGTATATTTCTAGTGCGGTTTGGGCGCCTCCCTGGTCATTCTGGGGTTTCCTCCTGGTTGCATGGTTTCCCCCCACAGTCCAAAACATGCTAAAGTTAATTGGAGCTGCCAAATGGAGTGGTGCCCCATCCTGGGTTTCTTTCCATACATTTTTTTAATCAATCCTCCAGTACCTAAGGCAAAAAATATGAATTAATGTGACTGTGCTGTCCATCTTAACAGTCTGTCTTCATATAGACACGACAACTTGTTTCAATTACTTTGGGTGTAGCTTTTTATCAGTGAAGTCCATTTTATGGAACATTTTTTCATTACATGAAACATCAAGTCTACATGTAAGATGATCTCCTGGCTCCTCAGGTACCTGATCACTGCACCCAAAATCCTACGACTAGATGCAACTGAGAGAGTGGTCGTGCAGCTCTTCGGCTATGAGGAGAGTGTGACCTTCACTGTGTCCCTCAAGAGCTACCCAGATAAGCGGGAGACATACTCCACCCAGTCTGTGACACTTACTGCAGAAAACCACTACCAAGATGCTGTTACACTGAGGGTTGGTCCTTGTGTCTAGGATAATGACATTTGATAGAAACAGCTGGATCTGCTATACTGAATAATAGAATATAGGAACAATCACAGAAGCATAGATTAGGGGCTACCATTCATGAACAAGGGTCAAAGTGTAAAAAAGAGCACTTCACTTATCTGTCTGCTCTTCACAGCCTTGTCACTGTAAAAACCTGAAGAATATTTCACAATGACACACTGTGGTCGGGTCACCACAATGATTAATATATACAGTACAGTGCAAAAGCCGTAGGCAGTCACAGAAGATGATGTTTAAATGATCTTCATGTTGGTGTACAACTATGACATTATGTCTGTCAAATTGTGTCAGCTTAGCCATTTCAAAATCTCTCCTAAAAAGCAACCATCCAATACAGCCATGTATTACTCTTGGGAACAAAAGTAGACTTTATCCAACCATCCACCAGTGACTTTTTGGAGAACATAAGAAATTCTTGTTCATTTTTATTGTGTTGCCATTAATTTGCATGTGTTATAAGGTTAAATTGATTATTTTCTAAGTAAATATACATGTACTACCAAGATAAATAGCCATAAACATTTTCTTTGACTACCTAAGACTTTTGCACAGTACTGTCCTCCTACAGACATGATATAGCCATATAGTGTGATTTCAGTTTAACTTGGAAAGTAGAATATGAACAGAATTATGTTTAATTTCCAATCATATAGGCTGAGGGAATAGAAGTTATGGTGGTGATTTTAAATTAGTTCATCTAATTCGTACCACTTGGTAGCCAGGCAATGAGGTTGTGATGTTTAGCTGAAAACCCTCCTCTGTTTGTTGGAACATAGCTATTGTTCTTCTGTTTGAAGCACCTGTAGTCATGGTAATCGCATTGTTCTTGTATTGAGCAATGACAGGTTGCACCAGTCCATTTAAAATAATTGGTTATAAATCTTAGATTTTAATAGAATTTTAAGATGTCGATTCAGTTTCTCTTGATTTTTCACTTGAACTGATTAATAACAATTGTCTTTTTGTTCATGCACTTATGATTGTTAAGTATTTGGATCTAAATCATGCAGAATTCTAAACAAGTGTTTTTTTCTATGGTTAAAGACACACATCTCACTCCTCTTATCCAGCTGTTACCTGAGAGTTTCCCAAAGGAAGCCCGGCACGTCTACCTGGAGGCACATTCCAGGGACTTCACAAAGGAGGAGAAGCTGGGCGTGACCCGTGAAAACGGCTTCATGTTCATCCAGACAGACAAGCCGCTGTATAACCCTGAGCAGACAGGTCAGACTGAGTCGCAAAGTGAAAAGCAGTATTCAGCAATTAGTACAGTCAGCTGATAAAATTTCAGTGTTACCAAGTTTTGTATGCAGCTGATATGCTGCTGAATTTACGGTTTTGTACTTTTGCTTAATGTATTTCAATGTTAGTGTGTAAGTGGGAGCTTAGGGAATTTAAACATCTTTTTTAGGAAGCTTGTTCCTTGATTCTTTGACACTATTTATGCCTTTCTCAAATATGAAAGCCTGGATTAGTGTTTCAGATGTGAGCTGGCATGACTGTATCACTGTATCCATATACTGCAAGGTGCCATTTGTGCAGCTTTTTGTGTGGATTGCACCAATAGATCCTTGTGAAGTATAATAGCATATGGATCTGTTTGCATGAGCTTCAGGGTTTTGATCTTCTGTTCTGGGTCATGCAGTGAAGGTGCGAGTGTTTTCTCTCAATGAGGAACTGAAGCCAGCACTGCGGCCTGTCACTCTGACGTTTTCGGTGAGTGTAGCTGGGGAATACACCTTTAAGTACAGTAATTGTGAACTTTCACATTATATTGATCCATCTTCAAACTGCATATCCAGTAGAGTATGACAGGGAGCCTAGAGCCAATCCCAGACAGCATAAACCAAGGGAACATCTTATATAGGATACCAACCTATTGCAGGACACACGCACAACAGGCAGTTTAAGGATTCCAGTTCAACTAACTGTATGTCTTTGGATTGGAGATGGAAATAATGCATAATGAACATATGAACTCCACATACAAAATGCAGAGGTGGGTTTTGAACCTCAAACCCTGAGGCAACAGTGCTACCCACTGACCCACCCATTACAGTGATGATAAAACAGAAAAGTAATTAACATGTAGTTTAGCAGTATCTTAATTTCCTGAGTATTTCTGAAAATGTTCATACACTCACTCGCTGTCACACGCTGCATTTGCCCTTCCTGTTTCCTTCCTAGCATGGCCCTAACAAGCCACACATGTTCATCGTTTGTCTTGTGTTCCTGCCCTGATGTGATTCACCCCAGCTGCCTCGTGTTTACTCCTTCATTAGTCCTTGAATAAAGTGCCTCATAAATGAATAAAGTCCTGTGCACTCCAGTCCTGTCATTAACGTCATTCCCTCCTATGCTTTCTCTGTGTCCGCCTTCCTGTTTGACCCCTTGCAGTCTGCTTTGTTTTGTCCTGCTCCCATTTTGACTTAAATAAAGCCCTTTTTATTTATCCCTATGCCTCTCCTGAACTCCTTTGATCCTCAGTCATGACACTAGCCACATTATACGTCAGTACCTCTATGTAGTACTAATGATATTCACTTCCTGCGTTGATGAGTTGAGCGTTTGGAGATGACTTTCTGCACACCATTGTAGTATTTCTCCAGTTGTGGCCTGGCACCAAAAATAATACTAAATTCAAAATTATTTACATCACACATCTAGTAATTGTACCTTTTGACCCTGTCTGCATGCTATATGTATTTAGTTGAATCCACATGATTTGCTGTTTGAAACAGCAGGTGTACCTAATAAAATGACCACTGACTCTATATTTTGTTTAGACTTGAAAGCAAATAAAACAGATGCAAATAACTTCTTATTTTCAAGATTATCATGTTTGAATCCAGTGGAGACTGGACGCAGTTGCTGATGTTGTTCCTCTACTTGATTTTCAAAGGATCCGGAGGCAGTTAAAGTGGACATTGTGCAGATGAGAGATGTCAGTGGGATTCTCTCAATGCCAACCCCATTTAAGATCCCCCTAAAACCAAAGTAAGCGCTCACCCTGAATGTCTGCTGACGCTGCTATTGCCAGAAGCTCCAGTAGCACATGGCATTGTTCAATGTGAAGCTTCAGAAGGTTCACATTTCCTGTTTGTAACATCATTAAATAATGAATTTATGGCCCATTGTGGGATCAGGTTTGAGTCACTGTAATCCATGTTGCAGATTTGGTGTGTGGAGGATTGAAGCCACTTATACAGATGACTTCAGTACGCGGGCGTCAGCTGAATTTGAGGTTAAGGAATATGGTAAATCAACAGCAACTACTTGCTTTTCACAATTATTATTGTGTGTATTTCCTGTGGACCACATTGTCGTTAATTAGGTTGAAACATTTTCCATCCAAGATCATTGCAGCCTTGAACCATCACTTGCAGGGTTGAAGTCTTTTTTTTAAAAAAAAAAGTGAACTGTACACTGTGTGCTTTTGCATTTTAGCATAATTATTAAAAAATCAATGCACTCAATTTGTAGTAATTACCTTACTGCTAAATGTTCCACAAAACCACTGTATAAGCCTCCTTCTATTACAGACATACAGTTTCTGCTGAATGCATCAGTAGAACCTCTTCTTAGGTCTCACCCAGCATCATTTTCTTTGCAGTTTTACCTAGCATATCTGTGCTAATTCAACCAGAACTCAACTACATCTCTGCTGCCAACTTTGAATCATTTAAGCTGACAGTAACAGCCAGGTACAAATTTTGCTAAAAAATTCAAAATGTTGCAGTGTTATACTTAATTATAAGTAAATTGATATTGCACAGAGATGACAGACACACAGTAATACATCTGTGTAACAGTGCTGCTTGGGTGGGTATGAGAACGGCTTCATCTTTTTTGTGTTCATGCCGGTGTTTCCTAATCCGGTCCTCAAGGAGCTTGGAGGGAGCAAAAACAGGGACCGACTGTGGATCCCCAAGGACTGGATTGGGAAACAGTGCTTTATACCATAAAATCATTTGTAAACTCCAGTACATTATGACCTGAAGAAGAGATGCACACAATATGGCCTTCAGTGATTTGTGACTGGTTTACATTTCAGGTACAACCACGGATATCCAGTATCTGCTGCAAACGTGTTCCTGAGATATGGCTACATCGATGGGCCCAACACTGTCTTGTTGCCGCACACCATCACAAGAGAAGTGGTAACAGATTAATTTTTCCATTTCTCGTCATAGCTGGACCAGAGTCTGTGAACCTGTCTGATGTCCTTGTTGTACATTTTCCAATATTTGTTAGTCTAAATTTCAAAACACAAATTTTGAAGTATATAGTGATATGTACTTGTTTGATATGTACTAATATGTTTGGAGTATAATGTTCTATTTGGGTATTCTCTGCAGTTGACTGATGGGACATTGGAAGTGTTATTCAACACCAAAGAAGCATTGGAACAACAGGACAGCGATGGGCCCAGAACCCTGCAAGACATGAATGGGAAGTTTCTGTATGCGATCATCACAGTACAGGAGACTGATGGTAAGGAACAGTAGTCCATTTTTCTTTGGAATATTAATATTTTTACAGTCGATTGGACAGGTGAAGTACAATACCACAAGGAGGTTTGCATCTTACATAAGCTTCTTCAAAATTTGCATATATAATTGGAAACAGTGTTATCTAATTATCTTCCACCAAGGCTGTGCAAATTTCAAAATTTATTAATTCTGCTCCATTCATTTATGAATTGGAATTTGATTTGAATTGGCCACACCCCACAGGATCTTGAATTGGAATTTGAATTGAATTGGCCACACTCCACTGGATGTTGAATTGGAATGACAGAAATAAGAATTCAATTAATTGCAATTCAAAGAAATTCAATGCAATCACATAACACAGGAATGTCATTTAATCTAGTAAAACATAAATAATTACTTAATAAAATTACTTTCAGGGCTCTTCTTAATTCAATTCTGAATAGTGCACAACCCTGTCTTCTACTTGTTTGCTTTGCATTAGGTGGAATTTCTCAGGAGGCAGAGTTGGCTTCCGTTAAATTCCTACAGTCACCTTTCACCCTAAGTCTGATTGCAACACCACCATTCATCAAGCCTGGACTGCCGTACTTTATAATGGTAGAGAACACTTGTGTAATTTCTTCACTTCGCCACAGTCATTTGACAGCTGTGTCGCATGCATATGTTTACGCTGGAGGCATCTCAATATATTACATACTGTAGGTGTTTGTCTCAAGAATGTGGTTCTCTGGTATTTTCTCTGTGTCTGCAGGTTCTTGTGACGGATCCTCTGGGGAAGCCAGTAGGTGGGGTAGCAGTGAAAGTACGTGTTTTGATGACCAAAAATGATGGAGAAGAGGTCCCGTTGAAATACTCTGGAAAGCAAGAGGGTCATGGGCAAACGAGGAACAAAGATGGCATCGCAGACTTTGTTTACAATATACCCTCTGACTGCAAATCTGCTGTTTTTACTGTAAGAAAACAATGTCTTCTCGTGTAAAACGCTTAATTGTACTTTTTCTATCTCACAACTTGACATGCTTGCATATACTTCTGTCCTAAATTTAGTATTGTAAAACACTGTATGACTACTTTATAATCATGAACCACTCGTTCAAACCTAATATATGTATATGTCTATCTGTGTGCCTCTTGTTTCAGCTGAAGACTGCTGACCAGAGTCTGCCTCCCAACAACCAGGCTGTATTAAGACATGAAACTGTAGCCTATCATTCTATCAACAAGCGCTATCTTTACATTGACTGGGCTTCTCACTATCAGGAGTTGACCGTGGGAGACTGGGCCAGCATTAATATCTACTTCCAGCATTATACCAATATCCCACTCGAATCCTTCAGCTACCAGGTAATTAAATGCCAAGGTCAGGACATCTTATTGCCCCCGATTACATTTTTCTAACCATTTTTACAGAGTACAATTTCTCCTTTATTTCTTCATTATCCTCTAATAGGTTATTTCAAAGGGAAAGATTGTGAAGTTCGATACTGTTCCTCGTCACACTGGAACCACCTACCAGCCCATCAACTTTAAGGTGATGTCGGACATGGTGCCTTCTGCCCGGCTGCTGGTCTATTACATCATGACTGGGGAAACCACGGCTGAGCTTGTAGCAGACTCAGTGTGGATGAGAGTGAAAGATAAATGTATCAATGATCTCCAGGTAAATATCTCCAGTTTTAACTTCATAACAAGAAGGGAAGTCAGCAGGCCATGAAATGCTTTCTTTTCGTTTTCTGCTTCAATTCCCAGGTGAAGCTCTCAGCCCCTCTACGGGAATATAGTCCCCAGGATAACCTTGATCTGCAGGTGGAGGCGAGATTTAACTCCCTCGTAGCCCTGTCCTCAGTTGACACTGCTGTCTACAATCTCAGAACTCCCAGTAAAGACCCTCTGGCCACGGTGAGGCTCTCATCATCCTGTCCCACCCACTGCAGATCATTTAAGCGGAGGCCAGGTGAGGTCAGGTGGTCAGCGCCTTGATTCACCTGCAGCTAGTTACTAATTATTAACAGAGGTGGAAAGTAACGAATTACATTTACTCGCGTTACTGTAATTGAGTAGGTTTTTTGTGTATTTGTACTTTTTG
>JAODJU010000040.1:16594711-16604971 GCA_026776725.1 Gnathonemus echidnorhynchus | reverse complement strand
ATGGTGGAATTACCGGGGCATAATGTGATTTTTCATTTGTAACAGTAAACTGGTCGCATGACACTTTGATCAATTGTTCACACTCATTTGAATAATTAGCAATATTTCCAAATGGAATGCGGAGGTCTTATTCATCTTGGGTAAGGCAAATATGAAATGCATAGTACACAGCAGGCATGTACGGAAGTCTGTAGAGGACATGCATAAACTTTTTTTTCTTTTCGTTATCTCGAGATCACGACTTATTTTTATCCCTTAGATAACGACTGTGGTTATGTCGAGATCACGACGAAAAGAGATGTCTTTTCGAGATGACGAAAAGAAAAAAAAAGTTTATGCATGTCCTCTACATGTCCTCTTCCGTAGGCATGCCGCACTCTAATGACACTGAAATTAGCCTTGGCTAGATAGCTACCTAGCTTGAAAACATGGCAGTCTGGCCCAGGCTAATTTCAGTGTTTCCTTACAATGGCATACCTGCCATTATATCGCACGACACAATATCTTATTACGTATTTTCAAAATGTCTTAACTAAAAACTGTACAGCATGTGCAGCTGCGAACACTCCCCTATAAAGAAGCTGGAAGTAACTTAAGCCGTAAAATAAGTTGCTACGAATAAGTTAAACGAATCGGAAGCTGCAGATAAGTAGCTAACTTAAGCCACGTGTGACTTTGCCGTTAGTTTGGGCAACAAGGTTGACCACGGCCAAGAAAGACAGACAACGGAATCGAGAAACGTACTGAAAAAGCGCAGCTGTGATCCGTAGCTCCGCCCACCGCACCGCTCCGATTAACATATATTTGCATGTAGTGAACTTGAAAATGAAAAGGCAAATTGAAAAATGAAAAGTCAAATTGGAAAATGAAAAGACAAAAGGGGTTTTTAATTTTATTTTTTAATTTTTCACATCTGACTCATACATGAGTGGAAAATTAAAATGCAAATGGTGCTATTTCATTTTAATTTTTTTTTTTTTTTTGCAGGATTTTTGCGCATAGACTTTGGAAACTAAATGGCAAAGTGGAGACTGTATTTTCTTTTTATCATTTTCATTTTCAATTTATTTTTTGCAGAAAATACCTCCCATATATGTAAAGGTAACAGCACCCAGGTTTGAGGTTTGTTTCGGATGTATGAGACACATATTTTCTCACATGCAGAGTTATTGACTTCCCTGATCTCCGCTTTCAGAGATTGAAGTTTACCTGGGATGGGTCACCTCACGAGTGCGGACTTACTTCCCAGAGAGCTGGCTCTGGGAGACTCATCGCATCACTGATAGGTGAGAGCATAGACATCAAACAGCCGTCTAATTACTCACTTATGTCACTATTATCAAGTGATCCATCTAACTAACTAAGTTATTCTCTGAAAAATGCAGTTGACAATTATAGTTAAGATGACCTGTATTTGGTGAGTCTAGTTTAAATCTATCTATATAATCTAAGTCTATAGTTTAAATCTGTAATTAAATGTTTAATTCCACTTCTTAGTTTTGTCTCTAGAATTACAAGTAATTAGTGTGCTAAAATCTCCTTTTCTCTTTAACGTGAACGTTGCGCCTCAGGTAGGGCCAGATTTAGAGTATTAAGCAACAGCACACATGACTTCACGTCAGAAAAAAATGGAGCTGATTGGTGGCCCCCGAAATTCAGAAATGCATCTAATACAGGGAAAACGTTAAACAGGCTTTTCAGTGAGTGCCATGTTAAAGGAACAATATACAATCTATTAATTTTATTACATATGAAATCACACTAATCTGTTAAGGCAGGGGTGCCCAACTCCAGTCCTGGGGGGCCGGAGTCCTGTGTAGCTTAGTTCTTTCCCTGTTCTACCATAAATGAGCTGTGTGGTAATTAGCACAAGGAGTTGAATCAGGTGTGTTAAATGAGGGGAAACCCAAAAATGTGCAGGGCTCTGGCCCCCCAGGACTGGAGATGGGCACCACTGTGTTAAGGGATGGTGGGAGGGCGCTTATGGAGGGTTGCTCTGCTTAATGCCACCTGGGAACGTGGTGGCCTTGGGCTCAAGCGCAGATGCCCATATGGTTAATTCAACCAAGAGCTCGGGGAAATACCATTCACAAACTTTGATGCATGCAAACATTCATACACAAGATTTGATTCCCCTCCATCTCATGGCATTCAGAGTATCAGAACTTCGGTGAAAGCATTTACTTTATATCCTGTTCTCTGAGTGATGTTTATGTTAAAGTAACATTATTCCTTTTTCCACTGTAAGGTCTGCCTTGGTGTGAATGTTATGGTACAGTAGTTTTAAGTGCTATGCAATGTGTTTCTCAGGTCAGGGCTGATTACTTTGAACAGAAAGTTACCAGACTCTCTCACCACCTGGGAGATGAGAGCTGTGGGGATGTTCACTGAAGGTAAGCAGAAAGCAAAAGCAACAGGACCCACTATAAAAAGATGCGACTAGGTCCTGCACAAACACTGGGATGCTTGTGTCTCTTACCTGTCACAGTTAGAAAACCCCTTTGCAAATCCAGAAATTTCTGTTATCCTGTGCCTGCAGGAATATGTGTGTCAGATCCACTGAGGGTTCAAGTGACCCAGCAAGTGAGCCTGGACGTACCTCTGCCTTATTCTATGGTCCGTGGGGAGCATTTGGAGCTGCTTGGTTCTGTCTATAACCAACTTAGTAAAGATTCATGGGTGAGTGGTGCTGTTATCTCCTTAGCCACAATAGGATTGGTTTTGGTCCTGGATTGAAATGTTCTTTTAACCATAACAGTGCACTTATCTCTTTATGACCAGTTAGCTGTGCTGTGCAATGTCTCATTATAAAAGAACCATCTTAAAACGTTCAAAGATACTTCATAGAATGCAGAGGCGGACATTTCAGGTCCAGAAAGTAAAAATTCAGACCGAGATTTTGTTTCAACCAACCAGATGAGTACTCTGTGATCATGACTCTTCATACTCAACTAGCTGGTTGAAACAAAATCCTGGTTTGGATTTTTACTTTCTGGACCTGAAATGTCCACCTCTGATAGAATGTCCATGATATCTGTAATACAGCTGGGAGTTGGGGGGGCAGTGAAATGTGGACTATCTGGGGGTCCCCAAGGACCGGCTTGGGAAACCCTGCTTTAATACATTAATCTGTTTTCCCCCCCCCATCATTTTCATTTGTGCTCTTCGTGTTTTTATGTGTGTACTAACTTTTCTGACTCTCGTTCTTTTCCTCTCCTTCCTTGGCTAGTATTGCGTGACACTCACAGCACCCAAGGAGATTTGTCTGGTTCACGGTAGGCCAGTGGGACAGGATGGGGCACAAAGGACACCATGCAACAAGAAAGACCTGAAGAGTACCTCTGTCAGCAGGGTTTCCTTCACTCTCATGGCCCTGGAGGCGGGGTCTCACTCACTTAAATTTACTCTACAGAGTCCTCTAGGCTCCGAAACTGTAATCAAGACCCTCCGTGTGGTGGTAAACACATAAGAATGACTTCCGTTACCTTTACAGCCTAATATTAATAAGTGGTATTTTAATATTATGTATATTTTTCTGCACCAATATTGTTCTGAGCATTTGTATGTGGTCTCTTTTACAGCCTGAGGGCATCAAGACCGAACTGAACACTGCAGGAACTCTGGATCCACAGGCTGTCTATGGTGCATATTTTAATATGCAGTAATTCCAATCAGGATGTTTCTAGTGTACATGTATTTGTTTGATTTTGCAAAACCTCTGCAAAGTTTCCCACATGTTCAGTATGCTGAACTGCAACTATTGCATTTTCACCAAAACTTCTGTGTTGCAGGGACTTTGAGAAAGAGGCTGGAATTCAAGAACAGTGTCCCTGCCAAGCTGGTACCAAAGTCCAGCGTGGAGCGTGTTCTTACCATCAGCGGTGTGAGATTGTTATGCATAGATATCTTCATAAAACAATACATACAGTTACACTAAAATACCCAATGCATTTTGCACTGTTGTATTTAACCAAGCTATGTGAGATTATTTTGTACCTTGTTTTGTACCTTGACTGTCTGCAATATTTGTTTTGTTCCCACTACTTGTGTGTAGGTGAGCTCTTTGGAGAGGTGCTGGCCTTTGTGAATGATCCGAATGGTCTGCACCAGCTGACTGGCTTGCCACGTGGTTCTGCTGAAGCGGAGATTATGAGCATCCTCCCCATCCATTATGTCTTCCAATTCCTGGAGCAGACAGACAGGTGGGAGCTGCTGGGTCATGACAAAGCCAAAAGCCGTATGGAGCTCAAGCAGAAGCTAAGAGAAGGTGGGTGCATCACAGGACCATCGGTCATGGAAGCACGTGGAAGGGGGTGCTGCTCTGATTAACAGGTTTTCCGTTATTGTTTTCTCTGTCCCCCCCCACCCATATTATGGCTAATATAGGGGTCACCAGCCTCATGTCATTCAAGAAAAAAAATGAGAATGGCTACAGCATGTGGAAAGACAGAGAAGCCAGTACATGGTTAGTCTGCTTGGAAAATGGCAGCACCAAGATAGATCCGATTGTCTTTACTTCACAGTGGCACTGGATGATATCTTTGTCATCTACCCTCTTTTGTAGGTTGACTGCTCTAGTGTTGAAGACTCTTGGACAGGTGAACAAATACGTTGCTGTGGACGAGAAGTCACTTTGCAATTCCGTCTTTTGGCTGGAGTCTACCTGTCAGAATAGGGATGGCTCCTTCAAAGAGCTTTCTGACTACAAGCCAGTTAAACTCATGGTAATGATGTCTGTAAAGAGCCTGTTTCAGTAAGAATGAGAATTCCATAAAATAAAATGCGTGCTTTTTATAATGATTGTGGAAACCTGATCCAAAGGCTTTTTCTTTTTTGCTTTTGGGTTGACTTTGGTGTCACAGGGTGCAGGAGCAAACGTGCAGGACCAGACTGCCTTCGTCACCTCCTTTGCCATCATTGGTATCAAGACTGCAATGACAGTCCCAGCATGCAACTTGTTGGTATGATCTGTCTCACTTAAATGTGCTTACACATGGAATGCAAAATGGTTTCATCTAGTATCTTAGTATCAGATGTTTCCATTGTGACATATTTAACATATCCATCACTTCTGCAGTGTAGGGCAATGAGGGGGCTTGGAGTTAATCCCAAGTAACAGGGGACACAAGGCAGGGTCCCACCCTGCACCAGATGTCTGTCCATCACAGAGAACACACCATGAACCGTGGAGCTGGGCTGGGGGAGGGGGGTTCCACTTTATTAATAAAAACTTGAATTATATCCATGTCTTTTTAAAACAAAAATACAAGATGAAGCTAACAATATTGATGACTCATTAAGTGTTGCAATTTGAATATATGAATTTAGAATGAGCATGAAGAGACAGAGGGTTACGTCTGAGATTTTCGAAAGCAAACAGACAAGTGGATGTGACTTTACGTCACTCCCTCACCTCCAACCCCCATGGTCTCTCCGGTTCACATGCATTCCATGGTCCATGGGACCCACACTCACGCACATAAGTCCTCTGATAGCCTCATTGCCAAATGTGTTGTTGGTGTACACTACAGGCTGCTCTGCTCTTATGCCCAAGATGTGTCTAATTACTTATCTGACCTCTGTGTCTGTATGTGTGCTTTAGTGGGCGGGTCCACTTGGAAACGTCTCGTGTTTTATTTGTATGATTCTTCTTTTTTTCCCCAAAATGAATGGTGCAGTGATATTCTCATTGTCTGTTGTGCTCAGGAATTTAAGATTGCCCTAGGACGTGCCGCAACATACCTGTCTGACAATTTCCAGTCTCTGAAGAGTTTGTATGTGCGAGCGATCACCGCTTATGCCTTGGCCTTGGTGGACCAGGGCAGCATGCCTGCACGGGAACTGTATGAGAGACTGCAGAATTATGCCCAAGTCAAAGGTACTGCGGAGAACCCATGTGTTTCATGTTTACCTTTAGAACAAACTATTTATGACCATTAAGGGTATTAGCTAAACACACTGCTTCGCTTCTTAAACACAAAGCATATCAAACACTGTTAGATTGCATTCATTTGTCATTGATGAATGCTAAATTCACATTCAAATGTCTAATTTGTGGTGGCACAGGAAATCCTCCTCTGATTCGCTTCTGGCAGGAGGAAAAGGAGCCTCTCAACCCTTCAACCCCCAATAGGATCTCCACACAGTCAGTGGAGACCACGGTCTATGTCCTGCTCACTGCAATGCTCTATGGGGATAAAGAATATGCCACCCCCATCCTCAGGTGGCTGACCCAGGACCAGCGCTATGGAGGAGGATTCTATTCAACACAGGTTTCCGAGCTTCGCCAATCATGCAATACAATCCTGAACATATTGAGAAGTGCCCAGCAGACTGCCACAAAAAACGCTAATCTAATGAACTTTATATCCTGCTGATAATTACATGGCAATGATCTTAATCATCAAAGCCAAGTGACCGAGTAGAGTGTCCATAATCCAGTGCTTACTCTCTACCCTCCTTCATTCTAGGACACCATTCTTACTCTGGAGGCCTTGAAAGAATACAGCCAACTAGTCCAGCATTCCAAGCTTGATATGGAGATCCGTGCCAGCTACAGAAATAAGGGAGATTTGGACATTTTTAGGCTCTCAGATAATCACCATGTGAGCAGATCAATACAGGCAAGACTGCTTCCTACTCACTTCCCTCTCATTGCCCTCATGTGGCCCCTATCATATTTTTGGGTGTAAGGGATAAACTGAAGGAGAGATGAGTGTTCATTGTGTGGTTAACATCTGAGCAGAAAATTGCAGGTTAGGTTACTCTTATGCCAGTTCTTTATACATACACTCATAACATCCAGTTTCTTTTTTCTCCTTGAGTTCTCTAAGAAGTCAGAATCAATTTGTGAATACACAAATACACAAATAGCACAATCTAATTGTTTAAATCTTCAGTATTATTAGTTACCTTTACAAAAGCACTTACAAATAAGATTATCTGTACACACAATTGTATTCATTTTTTATGTGTAATCAAATACCTATTGCTTCATGAGTTCAGAGGATGAAATACTAAGTTGTTTTCACAGGTTGAGCAAACAGATGATGTCATCCTAACCACGGGAAGTAGTACTGGAGTGTCAGTTGCAAATGTAAGTTGCATACACATATTCAATATAATTTATAATTGTTTTTATGCATTCTTGCCATGTTGTGTTTTTAAAATGATTTAAAGTTTTGATCCCTACTCTCTAACGTACAATTTGCACATGTCTTTCATTGCAGTTGAAAACTGTATACTACAGTATGGCAGAGTCTAATGACAACTGTCACTTTGATCTGACCATTGAAATTCAGCCCGCTGTTCAGGGCTCTGCAGGTAGAATAGCACAAAGAATGTTTTTCACCAGATGAGTTTCTAGCAATGGTGTAACTTACCCAGTACTTAACAGTGGTCCCGCATTTTCCCCAGATATTATGTTCTTGTTACCCCGCCTTATTGCCTGTGCCAAGTAAGTTCAAGTTTATGTGTTTATTTTAACAATAAATGTCCAACTCTCAGCACTGTTCATTTTATGCTATTTGTGCATCTGTACACAATATTGCTGCATATATAAAGTCCAGGAACAGTATACAGCAACTGCATTTTACAATAATTTTGTGGCAAACCAGATAAGAGATATTATTTATAATGTATTATATAATATGTATGCGGTCTGTGTGTGCTGTCCAGGTACAAGCCTCTGGAGAATGAAGTGTTTATGGAGTCAGCACACACTGTCATGGAGATCCATTTGCCTACAGGTATCCAGCCCTTACAGGAGGACCTAGATATGGTATGAATAAGCCACATTCTAATTAGTCCAAGTATCTCATTTGGCTTCAATAAGAAAATCAGTTGTCCACACACTTTTTTTTAAATTCATTTTCCAGTTATGGAAAACAGAAAAAAAAATGTCCACATGTCCTCTAAAATAAATGGGTTGTCCTGAATTTTTACATGCATAATAAAATCATAACCTATTTTGAAGTTCTAGGGTTTTATAAAAGTTGACCACTGTATACAGTTTTCAGTAGGTTAATGTCAAATCTGAATTTCGCATTTGGTAGCAATTGCGAGTGTAGTATTTGTCTGAATATAAGGGGAGTCAAAAAAAATATTCATTATTGTGGAAAAAGACTTTATGCAGAAGTTATGTATTTTACTGTTAAATTACAACTACCAAGCATTTACCTAAATTACAACTACCAAGCATCTAAAATATTTTACGGCCGTATACAAGGCACACACAATTTTTGATAAGACTGACAATGTTCTCACTTTTTATGTTTAGCATGCTCTGCAGCAATGCATGCTAAGTGAGTTATGTTGTATTTCCTGCTGTACCTCATTAAACAAACAGCAATCACAGTACTTTAAAAATTAAATCAGTTGATGATTTGTGAGATTACTGGAATATGGTGATCCTGTTTTCCAGTTACAAAAGCCTACCTTTTATTTGTACAAATGCAGGGTAATATTAAGTAATACCATATACATTGTGAATAACTGAGGGTCAGAGTGGGCGATTTGTTGTTGAGTACTGTATTGAGCAGCAGTATAGTGTTGGTTGCTAAATTTACTTGCTGTAGCAGGACCCCATGAGATACTAAACTACATGGTAATTAAAAACAAGTTAACGCTGGAAGATCTGTGTTTGCATAGACACATTGAAAATATTTATCTAATTTCTTGAAGCTGTGCAGTATACTCCAAATCAGATACATTCAGCCCTTCATGCACTGATAAGGTGTTTTCTGGCTGTGGTTCGCTACAGATGCAGAATTCACTAGATTCTCTAGTGTCCCATTATGAAATTAAGGGAGACCAGGTCATTCTCCAGCTGGACTTTGTAAGTATGAGACCTGCCTGTTGTCTTTCTGTGACTGTTTCCGCAGGCAAGTGACTTGACCTGGACACGTCACAAGCAGCCATGTATATTGTCCCTTGTTGCTTGTTTACATGCATGTATGTCTACTTGTGTTTGTGTTGATTTCTCCCATTTTGGCAGATTCCTTCAGCGGCATTCCTGTGTGTGGGATTTCGGATACAAGAACTTTTCCGCACTGGCATGACAAGCTCCTCCCTATTTAAAGTGTATGAGTACCGTGACCCAGGTACTCATGCTTCTCACCACCCTGTGCTCATTCCTGTATACCAGGTCCCAGTACTTTTTGCTTGTTGTCATTGGGATTGACACCATATGCAGAACATCAGTACCCTTCCCTATTTTCACAGACAGCCAGTGTTCCAAGCTTTACTACCCACATGCGGAGCGTAGATTTCTGAGACTGTGTGATGGGGACGAGTGCCAGTGCATGGCAGGTAGGCCTCAAAAATCTAGTTGGTCAGCTTGATGATCAGTGTTGGGGAAGTTACATCCCAGACGGAGGTGGAAAGTTCAGGCCCAAAAAGTACAAAACCAAACCAAAGTTTTGTTTCAACCAACCAGTTGAGAACTCTGTGACTGTGACTCTTTATAATCAACTGGTTGGTTGTTGAAACAAAACTTTGGTCTGGATTTGTACTTTCTGGACCTGAATTTTCCATCTCTGTCTGTAATGGATTACTTTTGTGAGTAATTTCCCCAACACTGTTGATAATATTGTGTCAGGCTAAGCACCGGAAAAAATGTGTTGCATTATGTTGTTTTTGCATGCAACTGTCAAGGTTATGGACTCCTGCCTGTGCAAAATATATAACTCTTGTCTTCCTTTATGGCCCTAGCTGAATGCAGCAACTTCAAAGACAGCCTGGATCTCACCATCACTGCCCAAATGCGATTAGATGCAGCTTGTGAAGACAAAATAAAATATGGTACTGTCCAGATTCCAATCATGGTACACTTTACCTCTTAATAAACAGTGCTGTGAAATGATTCAAACTAAACTTGATTTTATGGAAATTTTCAGTTTGTTTCTGGGCAGGACAATAGAGAAAAATTATCCTCAGTCAGCAGGACGTGATCTCATGTGGCAAACACTGCAGGACTAATACTTTTCCTGTGTGCTTTTCTTAAGCCTTTAAAGTGAAAATTGAGTCTTCATCGGAAGAAGGAGATTTTGTGAATTATGTTGCCAAAATAGAAGACATTTTTAAAAAGGGTAAGTTGACACTCTGCACATGTCATCATAAGTACAAAAAAAGCCATGGGAAATACAGTGGTACCTCGGTTCTCGAACTTAATCAGTTCCGGACCCCGGATCGAATCCTAAAAAGTTCGAGTTCTGATCGAATTTTTCCCATAAGAAATAATGGAAAACCAATTAATTGGTT
>JAODJU010000040.1:16583196-16594611 GCA_026776725.1 Gnathonemus echidnorhynchus | reverse complement strand
GTTCTAGGTCAAACTGGTTTGTTCGACTTTCAAGAAATTTGAGTTCTAGTGAGTTCGAGAACCGAGGTACCACTGTAATTATATTCCGACCTTTGTCTGTGCATAAAGAATAGTAGGCCAGATAAACTTTTTTTTGTTTGTGTGTATTATCTGTGGCAGGTACTGAACATGTACAGAGAAACAGTGAGGTGACGTTTGTGAAGAAGGCAACATGCACGGATGTGAACCTGCAAGAAGGAAACTATTATCTAATCATGGGGGCCGAGGGAATGGAGAGAGTGGTCAGGCGGATATATCAGTGAGTACTTGTTATATTTATATAACGGAATGGGACTGGGGCTCAGTAGCCTCACACCACCAGGGTCAGGGGTTCAAATTCCATCCCTGTTGAGTGTGTGTGCAGTTTGCATGTTCTCTCTGCATTTGTGCAGTCTTCCTTAGTCTAGGACAGGGATCTTATCCAGAAAGGGCCATTTTTTATGTGGGTTTTTGCTGCATCGCTAATAAGAGGACTGATTGGCTGAAGAGTTATCCCAGAAACCTTCGTATACACTTACCATTTGCAGATAACATTGGCCACTCTGGTCTAGGAGGAGTAGGCCATCCTTATTTTGGTTTACTTTTTATTCTGAAAACTTAGTATGTATTTGCTTATGCATTTGTGTACATTTTTCTTGGAGTTAAACAGAACTACTTGTTACAGGTACAAGTTCCCCCTTGACTCCCAGGCATGGGTAGAGTGGTGGCCTTCAAGTGACTGCGAGGACAGCTCCTGCTCCAGGTTTCTGAATGTCCTGGAGGACTTTTCAGAAACCTTCCTTCTAATGGGCTGCCCATGACGTGTAATGAACACCCTGTGTCAGGGGCCCTGTGGGGGGGGGGTGATCGAGTTAGGAAGATTCCAAGAGCCAGAAGCCCTAAGAAATTTGAAACAGAATTTTATTGGTCTGGATCGGGGGCCCAAAATCCCTAGTGGGGCCTCTGTCCTGAGTGCAGAGTCTGTGATCTACTTGGCATTTATCATAATATTGAAAACAAATGGGCATGTATGAATGTGTGAATATATATATATATAGTATATATGATTGTCCTGAGCAAATAAAATGATGAAAAATTATTTTAAATAGTTGTCTCTGTATATACATGTTATTGGATGAGTGGTTGGAAGACAGATCGATAGACAAAAATGTCACTTAAATGAAAGCGACTGGAATAGGGATCCTAAGCCTGTCAGTACATGGACAAATGTGTCCGTGGCAAGACATGTCCGCCAAAAACACCCACAGTATGATGGGCATGTGAGCGTCAGAATTGGACCGTGGAGCAATGGAAGGAGGTGGCCTGGTCAGATGAGTCACGTTTTCTGTCACCTTATGTGGAGAGCCAGGTGCATGTGTGTAATTGTTGCAGACCAAGTACATGCCTTCATGGCAGCAGTGTCTTTCAGCAGGATAATGTGCCCTTCTACACTACAAAAATTATACAGGAATGGTTTGAGGAACATGAACTAGAGTTCAAGGTGTTTACCTAACCTCCAAATTCCCCAACTCTTAATCCGGTCAAGCATCTCTTGGATGTGCTGGACAAACATATAATCAGCTCAAAGAAATATTGCCCCCACCTCAAGAAAGTGAACAAAAGCATCAATGTAATATAGATGGTGCATAAAATGATTCTTTTCTGGTCCAACCGTAGACAGCCTGATTATGCTGATATTAATTTATATTAATTATGGTTTACCAAGACATTCCTGAATCTGGATATCCTGCTTGCACTTACCATAGCCAGTTCTGTGTTCATCTGGTATGAATCAGTCACCATGTGCAGACCATCATGTCCAGGTTGTAAACTTCATCTGTAACGAATGGATCACCTTCTGAACACCTGGGGGTGTTTCACGCAGTATGATTTCTCAGTTAGCTGGGTTAATTTAAGCTAAAAATCATGATTGTTCAATTAGAGTTTAGGTAAGAAGCATTCCTATTGGACAATCATGACTTCTAGCTTAAGGTAACCCTGCTGAAAAATCCTGCTTCGTACAACATCCTCCTATTCCAGTGCACTTTGTGCACGGACACTTTTTGTGTAATATATGCCCCACGTGGCTACCATGAAATGTCGTTTCTCTGGTGCCACTGTGCCAATTATAATGAGGTAAAGATAAGAAATAACAATAAAAAAGAAAACAACTGGAAATTAACTTTTCTGGCCTTAGCGCATGTATGTTCACGAACTAGATAACTTCTCTTTTGCTACCCACTGGTGTAATGATGTGCAGCCGTCTGAAGGAGTCAGGAAGTATGACACACAACTAAATACAGTATAAAATATGTCTGTGTCCAAGCGGACCTAAAATAATAAAAAGGACCGTATTGGAAGTGGACGAACGCAAAGGAATCGCTTCTTTGAATACAATCACGATTTCCATCTCTACGTTTCCAAACAATGATAGGCTCCCAGAATTACCTGCCTATGCCATGCATTTAAATGTCGCTGCGGCACGATTCACGCAAACTCGCTATTGTGCCATCTGTAATTTTTGCTATAAATTCTAAACTTACCGAAACAAACTTGCGAGGGCGATGTTGAACTTGAATCTGTCTATTCTGTATAGCTTTTTAATATTCCATAACACAAATGTCGACACAACCATATAGTAGCACATGCAGTTTTCATCAAAATTTTCGCTATTTAGAAAGATGGATGTAGCGTCAAGTACGTAATTTTGAGGATTGTGAAAACTAGGGGGGACGGGGGGGTTAACAGAAGCAACCTTGAGTACGTGTAGCCGGGTGTGCTAAGAGTTTCCCGTTCAACAAGTGCAACTACGATTTGACAACACACTTACTGTGTGCATGTAGTTTATTGCAATGTATAGATCCATAGTTGTTTGACTAACAGCTTGGATATAATCTACTTTGGATAATAGATTTAACGTGTCTTTCCTGTACGGTAAAATCACAAGGCTGTGAATATAGCCCGCCAATTTCGTATCCGCGAGCGGCAGCTTTTGAATGAAGAGCTTGAGATCAGCCGCGTGCATTGGCCGCTCTCCGTGGCCCTGCCCCCTGTTGCGCGCGCACGTCGCCGTCGGAAGTGACTGTGTATTCGGCTTAACGCTTATTAAGATGTTCGCGCACCGAATTACGCGAGTTTGAAAATACAAGAAGGATGCCTACTTTTGCGATCCATGATAGGATAGCTGATGTCTTATTTACGTAGGCGAAACTGATCCCGGGGTAAGCAACCTCGTTTGAAAACGAGGTTACTATGGTAACTAATGCAGCCCACGAGCAATCAAAACATTTCAATACTTTCAAAGACGGTCCACGTCGTTGAGCAGCTACTAAGTGTTCGTAAGTAACTCGGCAGGACAACTAGTTTACAGTGTCTAGTTTCAGCGCCTGTCTGACTAAATATAATAATTTGGCATGTTGCGATCTGCTTAAAATGGGGAACACGCCACTACCTGTCTGAATGGCTAATATCTATACACTGTTCAGTCCTAGTGAAACTAATGTTGGCTTTTCACACGGATGTACATATACAGTGGATTGTTTCCTAGCTGGTTTTCAAGTTCTCCAGCTAGCTACATTTACTTAACTAAGTAGTTGGGTTATGTGGTCAAAATAACCCCAAAATGTCATGACAGTCGTGTTATTAAACTTGTAGAAATGCTGCTGTATTGTCGATGAGCTAGTTAGTGAGATTACATCTTTCAACTTAGGCACGCTGATTTTTTTACCGAATAGATTTGAGGAAGGTGGGTAACAAGCTTAGACTCTGTTTTGCTGATTTTCCCGACACTGAATAAACTCGACCAATATAGTCAGTCTTCATATAAGAGGCATCCCAGCGTGATGAACTCAAGCCATATTTGCACATCAGTGCCAATTAACAGTCGCTGTGAGTAACAGTGAGTGAGATTTTATGCATTTTAAATGATCATTATATGGAATCCTCTCTGTTCATTATAGAGAAGTATTGAATATTGCACTGTTCTTAATTTGGCAGCTTCAGAATGAAGACAGGAGTGGCACAGGTCACAACACCTGTGTCCGGCAATATGGCCTCTGGATTATCATCGCCTGAACCGTGGAGCCCATCTCCATCCTACAGCCCATATACTTCAACAGCTCATCCTGGATTAAGAAACCCTGAAGAGAGTGATGGTGGAGGTGATGGAGGTCAGTGGTCCCATTGTCTTCCACTCAGAGCTTGAATAACATTTTTTTATATCAAATTAAAATGAGTAACAGGGTTACTACTCAGTTTTGAATGTGTCTTTGCACAGGAGAAGGAAAAAGTCCCGGAATACGCTACATTACGGATTCCATCATAAAAAAGTTAACCAAACAGGAAAACCTGGCCTTTGTCCGGACGCTGAACCTGTCACTTTCAAAGACCGGAGGCAAGAAATTCAAGGTAGCATAAGCTTGTCAGTCTAAACATAATGCAGATGGGCATTCTGGCTCCATCATTTATTCGTCCTGATTTTTCCAGAACGTACCTGGGATCTGGAATGAATTGTTATAGCCGTCGTGCAATTATTCTGCCTTAGTGCCTTGCAACTGTCACTGTATACAAGTGTTTGATCTAAATAATAAATTTGTCATCCAACAAGGATATATCTCTGATTCTATGTATCGCTCTTTATTTTAGTTCATTGAAAACCTAGATAAATGTGAGCGTCTGCAGGTCCTCAACCTCAACCATAACCTCATTGAGAAGATTGAGAAGCTTGACAAGCTACACCGGCTGCAGGAGCTCCACCTCTCTCACAACCGAATCCGGTAATGAGCTCAAATTAATTCTTTCTCTTTGCAATTTTGTCTTGGTGTCAAGAAAATTTCCATACTTCTCCAAAAAAGATATGTTGTGTCAAAGAATAGATAATCTTTTTGTTATTCAGTAATGGTGAAAAATTATAAAGCATTTTCTAAAATCTGTATGAATGACAGTTAAAATATGTATTTGGATGTAAAAGCATTGTATTAGCTATTTTCTGTAACGTAAGTAGTGCTCTTTTATTCCCAGAGCTCCTCTTTCAAATCCCCAGACATTCCATGTATTTTATACCAGTTGGCATGCTAATCAAATCTTTGAATTCTCATTCGTAATTAGTTGAAATGGGTATGCTAGAGGTGAAATATTACAGAAATATGGAACGGCTGGGAATGCATAAGGTGAGATTTAGCAATACTCATCTGATCTAGTGATGAAATACAGTTGTGGAAAAAATTGAGACCATAGCATAATTTTTTGTTTCACTCATTTCTCTATTTATGAGTGTGCATCTGTGAATAATGTATTTTTTTTTCTGCAAACTGCAGCCTGGTTCTTCTCTGTTTCTCATTAATGAAGAGCTTCTTCCTTGCTTTATGGGACCTCAGTCCTGCTTCTAGGAGCCTGATACAAACTCTCCTAGCAGTGCACCTCACACCTGCACTTAATGTTTCCTATTTCTTTTGATGGTCACTTGATGTCATCTACGATTCATGAGAAACTGTCGGATAAGTTAACAGTCATCTCTGGCATTAGAATGCCGCCCTTTACCTGGCTGCTTTCTGGTTGTTCCCAGTGTAATTTTTTCCACACCTGTATGTAGTCAGGTTCTCCAGTTGTTTACTCTGTTTGCAGTAGTACCTCCTTATTGAGACAGTAGTTTCTCATGTTCACTGTGTATTCACAATTACTTTGTGATTATATCAAATAATTTCTGTACTTCCTAATTATATAATTATGTAGTTTCTAATTACTAGACCAAGTACTTGCCCAATTTTTAGTGTTCAGGAAAATAAATTTTTGATGCAGTATATCTTTTTTGTCTCTGCAGAAAAATCGAAGGTTTAGAGCACATGGGGAACCTTCAAGTCCTTAATCTTGCGAACAACAGCATAGAGCATATACCCCTTTGGCTGGCCAAGAAACTGCGATCTCTCCAGTCCCTTAACCTTCAGCATAACAACATTTCTTCAGTACGGTGTTTGTTTTATGTGTATATCAATGGAACATTCTAATGTTTTTGACTAAATTTATTTTCTGTCACTTAGTTTGGCACTTTATAAATTTCCTCTAAGTTTTAATTGGCAGAGTCAGTGTCTGTGGGGATTTTTGATGGAAATGTCATGTGCATACCGGTTCACGTTCTTTGTGCAGTTGCATGAGGTGGCCAAGCTGAAGTCACTGAAGAACTTGACAGAATTGGTAGTGGCGGAGAACCCCGTGTCCAACTTGCCCCATTGTCGACTTTTCCTGGTCTTTCACCTGAGGACGCTGGAGAAGCTGGATGAGATGTCTGTCAGCCAGCAGGAAAGGGAGATGGCTATGCAGCGCTTTCATATGGGTATAGCTTTGTGGAATAAGTTTCTTGTCTTCTTAAGAATAGCTGAGAGCATTTATCTCCCCAGTGTTATTGGTCAGTAATTATGGGTAAGATCTGTCTGATGCAGCATTAAACTCAGATCTGATGCAGTAGGTATAGTTGTTGCAGTAATAAAATAGACAGCCACCTTAGTTAAATTTAGCATACAAGCATAGACATACTATAGCTACACAGATATCTGCTGCACTGCTCTGAGAAGCTGGATGCTTTTCTGTTCAGAACAAACTTCTGAACAGAAATGTTGGACAGTCATGAGAATTTATCCTAATTATTGTGCCCACCGCTGTTGTATCCAAGATTTTTGTAGTCTGTCAGTGGTGGTTATGTTTTAAAGGCTCGGATGAGTTATAGCGATCAAGTAAGAATATACACATACACATCTGCATGTGGATACACTGAGTGACATTTTCTCTCTAACACACACGTGTGATCATTCCAGAGGAGATGGAGCGGCTGGAGCAGGAGCTGGGATGTCAGCTGGCGGAGACAGAGAAGCTGAGGGCTGCGCAGGGAGCCACAGCAGAGGAGCTGAAGAGGCAGGAGGCGCTCAGTCGGAGCCTTCAGCTCCAGAGCCAGCAACAGCTGCGCAGCCAGAACCAGCTGGAGAGGGAGCTGAACACCAAGAACGAGCTGGTGGGCATGCAGTCTGCAGTCTGTGCAGCCGCACAGGAGCAGTCGTGAGAGGAAGGCAGCCCAGACAGTGCATGAAAGATGCACGTTTATTTTAATTTAAAAAATCACTTGTAAGCCAAAATACAGTAATAAATACAATAAGCTGAAAAAAGTTTTTCATTATTTAGGTACCTATGTTGTGGAGTAATTTACATATTTACCTTTCACTGTTATAGGTCACAATTAGCAAGGGTTAAGAAAAACGCAGTAGGTGAATTAACACATGATCTCTACTCTTTTTTTTTTTCCACCTCTTTATCTTCCACCCACCCTTGCCTGTAGCTTGTGTCCTGGTTACTAATATCTCCTCTATTTTGTCTACACTTATTCAGGTAGTACAGTTTACTCTTGATATTGGCATCAATGTACACTGATCATTACACATGCAATTTTCTCATCATCTCTGCGAACATTCTTTCAGAATTCTTTTCCTGTTTTCATGGTAAGGTGTATATTGGTGTGTTAGCATGCCTTATGAAAGGCTCTGTGTGGGCGTTTCTTCATTGATGTTTGTTTTTAGAAAAAAACAGGTTAATTGGACAAAAATGTTTCTTGCTGCACTCCCAGAATTATCAGGTTCGCCACTGGCCGCTAACGAGGGAACACTGTAACTTTTAGATTCATGAAGAGAGTGGCATCCCTAAGGTAGTTAGAAATCAATTACATTTCTCTCTCCTTAGCTACTGCCATGCGGCTATGTAGGGGAGGCGTGTTTACCGTGTTCTTTTTAAAAATTGATATCAACTCTGCTACTTCAGTTTTAGCTTCATTTTTAAGACTATTTTAAAAATAGCAAAATATAACAAGCATTTCTATAATTGCTTTTATCTTCACCTGTTTCCATATTTAATTTAATCTTGTATGAGTTATTGGGTTATACAGAGATTGTAGGTGGTGCATCCTAACTGATCTGTGCATTTTCACATCTTTTGTCTGTAGGCTCCTAAGCAAAAGGAGGAAGGTTATGCATGTGGTAGAGTCACTAAGGGTACTAAACTGCAAGTTATTTCTTCTGGTTTTTCAAATACAAATTTAAACAGGTTGTCACCAGTTGTTTTTGCGTTTTAAAGCCGTTTTTTTGCATTTCAGTTGCATGACAATCGCATGAATTTTTGGCTGCATTTCCTTTCTTTCCTTTCCACTTCTGCCTCAGTTTCTGCCTCCGCTGCCTGCTTCTCTGCTGGACGTTGTCTGTCAGGTATTCTGAAGCCAGACGAGTCCTACCCCCCCCCCACCCCCCCATAAATCTGCCTTTAACTATGACCGTGTCCTTGTGTTTGTCTGTGCATCTTTTTCACCTCCTCCCATTTTTCTAGGCACTTAGTTGTCGTAATGGTACGATGCCCACGTTTGCAAGCATGTTTTGCGGTCTGGGCATGTTTTTCTTGTTCATACTCTTTTAATGATTAATTTTAAGAGTATTATAAACAGTATGCGGCTGTGTAAAGCCCAGTGGCTTTTTAATGCCAGTGGGTGATCACTGGTAAGAGAGTGTGATAACTCCTTGATTGTGATGTGTTTGTGATGTGCTGATGTCAGGCTATATGAGGATGTCTCAGTGATTTCTTCATCGTGCAGCTGAAGCGGAAGACGACAGAGCTGACACGAGCTTGTCAGAAGCAGTATGCGCTGGAGCAGGAATTGGCGTTCCAGAAAATAGATGCCAAGTTTGAGCCCTTGCCTTATTATCCTGACCAGGTGTGATCCATTTGGATGAATATGTTCTGGGCTTCTCAATGATTCTCTTTTTTTCTGCTTATAAATTCAACTTAGAACTACATTCAGGGTGACATTCTTGGCTTTTCAACTCAGACCACAGTCTTATTCTGAACTCTGTCATTTACAGAATTATTAGCAGAATGACTAGAAGAACATGGATGCTGTTTTCTGTGTTACAGTCATCATCTCTTCTGCTTTTGGGACAGGAGCCGGAGGAAGAGCAGGCACCTGGAGAGAGTCCTTACATTGGTAAAGCGCGACACAAGAGGAACATCTTTACTTCTGAGGTTCTGAAGCAGCACCGCGGCTCAACCTGTGACGTCGATTCAGGGGCAAACACCCCAGGCCCTCAGATTTACAGCTTTGCACAAGCGCAAGGTACTACTACTACTAATAATAATTTTTTTTTTTTTTCCAAGATATATTTGAGCAGTTCACATGTTATATGACAATGGAATTTACAGAATCAGATATTTGCTCTGTTTTTTTGTACATTAATATCACATAGCATAACAAAATATAACAAAACACAACATAATATGATACGATACCCTCCCACACACCCACAACCCCAGTCCCAGTAATAATAATAATTGATACTTTTTTGATCCCTGTGGGGAAATTCTTTACATCTCCCTCAACTTGCTCTTTTGTTGGGGTGCCCAGGGAGCTGGGGGTTAAGGGCCTTGCTCAAAGACCCTCAAATGTGCTGAGGCTGGGTTTGAACTGTGACCTTCTGATTACAAGCACACAGTCTTAGCCCACTGAGCCACACGCTGCCCCCCTCTAGAGATTAGGGTTAATGTCTGATGTCATGGACCAAACGTGGTTAACTTAGTCTTCTGGCTGAAGAGAATATGGGGTTTTTGAGGTATTAGAGTAGTGGTCGCTAGCTGAGTATTGTTCTCCTTTTCTGCCCCCACAGCTGAAGAGCGACTGCAACAGCTGCATGCAGAGATCGAAAACGCAGAGCGGCAGATGCTGAGGGCCAGCACTGAATTGCAGAAACTGGAAGATGCCGTGTCTCAAAGACGAGTGAGCATCTATCTGGGGGGGGGGGGCTTTACGCAGACCACGCTGGTTCAATTGATGGTAAATCCTGTGAGTGCAGGAAACGCTGAAGGACTGGCTCACATTTCAGGGACATTCTTCTGACCATTGAAAGTGAGTGTGGATGCTTTGGAAGAGGTCAGACGTCCGATAGCTGTTGTGGCCTGTGCAGATTTCTGAGGCTGAGAAGGAGCAGCTGAGGCAGCAGCTCAGCAGGAAGCTGCCGCTGCAGGAGCAGCTGAGGAGCGAGGCCCACGCCTTGGAGGGCCAGCTGGAGCACCACCGGGCCGAGATGTGCCGGGCGCAGGCCGAGCTGGACTCCCTGCAGAACCTTCTGGAAACCTTAGACCCCAGTGACCCGCAGCACGTATGTAGCACATGTTCCCCCCCCGTCCATGCAGTTACCTTTAAAAATGCTTCCAGATGGGGGAATAAACTCAAGTGACCATCCGTCTGATTCAGTGAATCAGATCTCACTCTGAAGCCACACGCTGGGATCAATCTGACCCCTCATCTCCTCCTAATATTTATAAATATCAGTCTTTCCTTCAGTAGGTGTTCTGCCCTTTGTCCTTAGGGGCACTCTGCTGTTTATGCTGGATTTTTGTTATGGTTCATTCTCATAATTGACTTGTTAATAGGGTTGGGTGATGTCGGTAATCGGCGATATCAGACAGTGACTAACCACTGATTATTGCTGAAGGACTTATGATTTGGCTTTCAGTTCAGCCTTCTAGGCTATGTGTCAGTCGTGGTTTAAAAACTATATTTCTGTTGTTTAACTACTCTTATATGGAGGGCCAGGTGTGCCAAAATTAAATAAATAAATGCATCAGTAATTAAATGTGTTATGATTGATTTAAAATGTGAAATAAAAACATTATTAATTTCAAAGTCAAAGTAAACTTTGTCATCTCTATTATATACATGTACATATAGAGATGTCATATATAATTATTTCACTTTTTATTTAAATTTGGCACTTTGGGAACATCATGAATTAATTTAATCTGTCAGTCTGAGGCATCAAAATGAGTTGGCGGGACTAACTGCAATCTATGCAAGGCGGTTGGCTGTGTCTTTAGAAACAAGCTGGATCTGCCAATCAGCTTGAGCCGAATGGCGATAGTCCCGCCGACTGAGTTTGATGGGTCAGACTGACAGATGGAAATTAATTCAAGATGTGCCAAAAGTGCCAAAATTAAATAAATAGTAAAATAATTAAATCACATTAAAATGTGAAATAAAAAACATTTATTAATTTAAATAATTCATGACAATTTAATCAATGATGTTTTTATTTACCATTTTTAATCATTTGTGACACATTAAATTTTTAATCAGATTAATCACAGGGTTGCTGTGAATTTAATTTCGACTAATCATGATTAAATATCCTTCATTTTTAATCTATATTAATCGCATTTCATTTTGCATGAGCAAACAGACTCAAGAATCAAGGGAATATATATGCACTTAACATGTATTGAATATCTTGAACACGAGTCGGACGCATTCCATCTGCCACAGAAGTGCAATACCATGGACCCATATCAAAAAGCAAGATTTTTTGCTTAGCCGGACAACTT
>JAODJU010000040.1:16566565-16583096 GCA_026776725.1 Gnathonemus echidnorhynchus | reverse complement strand
TGCGCTGCAGATGGGTTAATTGCGTTAAAAATTTTAATCAGATTAATCATGATGATGGATTAATCCGCGTTAACCCGATAATTTTGACAGCCCTAATTTATATATAAAATTTTGGTACTCCTGGCCCTCCATAGTGGGTGGTACCCCAGTAGGGTTTATTGGAAGCTTGTGACCCCGTGCTTTAGACAGTCCTCAACATGTTTTTATTAAATCCTAATTAACACTGGCCTCCATATCGATCGTTTTCTACCAAGACTGAATAATGAAATAAATTAAGCATGATAGTGTGTGTGTGTGTGTGTTACACTGTGAGGGCCAAATGTCCCCACAATGTAATAAAGACTGGTTGGGGGACCACCTTATAAAAATCTGAGATTGCAATCAAAAACTAACAATTCCAGAAGTCTTGTATTCTGTTACTGGTCTTGTATTCTGCTTGGATTCTTATGGGTAAGGTGAGGGCCGGGTAGGGTTAAGGGTGTCTTTGTTTGGATTAGAGTTATATTCACAGAAATGAATGGAGGGTCCCCACAAAGATATCAATACAAGTGTGTGTGCGTGTGTGTATAAATATATATATTTTTTTTTTAACTTTTGTTTAGTTTGTATTAAACCTTCAAACAGTTTTTGTCTTTTACATTTTTGATTAATTGTGACTGTAATACATGCTTTAATTATGCAATTGTACAAAGACTAAACAATTAACACCATTATTATCATCCTTTAGTTGAAATACCGAATAGTGTTATTAATTTTAAGAAATCTCTTTTCAGTCAGGTCAGGGAAGTATCATTTATTAAGAGTTCTGCAGGAATTAGGGCTGGCATATACCCTGTGTCTGCCGGGGCCAGGAAAAGTACTGCAGGCAAAGGGGGCATTCAGCACGAGCTTGGGAGGAAGGAATGAAAGCAGAGGACACCCATTTCAGTGAAAGGACACCCATTTTAGTGTCAGCACTGGGGAAATGCTGCAGAAATCAAAGCAGGCATAGTCTCAAAGGGCCAGAACTGCGTGCAGCAGTTGGAGTCTGTGTGCTTTTGCTGGGGACTGAGAGAAGTAAACAGGCATTTCTTATATGACCGTTAACCATTTAAAGGTTAAGTGAATGAGTGTGCTGATCACCTGACATCAACTTGCCGTTTTCTACTGCTTCTAATGCTCATATATGAATTCCCCGACTTGTTTCTTTAAACCAACAGATGATATTTTTCCCCTAATTAATCCTTGCCACCCAGGATGTTGCTATAGTGCCAGTAAACAACTGAGAAGAGCAACATCAGTAGCACCTCATGGGAGTGCGCTAGTCTGTATTTTAGGGATCACTGAGGGTGTAAATAACCCTGAGCAACAAGTGAGCAGTGTGCAGCTGTGCCTTTAAGAAATATGTCTGCTCCTGAAAGGAAGTCTCCTAACAGGCGGAGTCTCAGATCTGCCTCCCTCACACATACCAGGGCCATTGTCTCACCCAAGGGCACCCATGCTGATTGGCTGAGGGGAGAGCTTCCTGTGTTTTTTCGAAGGGTGCGGGACTGGAGGGAGGGAGATGGTGAACAGAAAAAGTGAAGAGGGAGAATGAAGTTTGAGGCAGAGGACAGCTCTGGAGCTGTAGTTAGAGCATGTGATGTGCTTATGTGAACGAGGGAGAAGGAAATGAAGAGGGGAACCAGGTCTGCTGCAGAAAACTCCCTCTTTTCAGCTCTGAGGCTTTTTGCGGAGGTGGCAGCAGCTGATGTTGGAGGCAAACTGTGGATAAGTACTGATAAGAAAATGAGAGTAACAGTACTGATTTAGTGAGTACCAGTCCAGAACTTGGGGGGGAGGGGGGGGTGATGTTTTTATATATCATAGTCTTTGGAGTGAAGATCATCTATTTGAAATAAAAGGATTTTTATTTTTAAAGAAACTTTCTGGTCTAATATGTTTACGTGTAAATATTTTCTTTTTTAGTCTTTGTAAAACATTAGTATTTATACGTTATAGTTACAGACTACTTTTTAAAAGTAGAGGAAAGTTCTACTACTGAAGAACATCTGCCTGACGTTTTCTGCATTGACGGTATGTGGATGTTTCTAATGTATTCACATAATTACTGTTCACTTTATACGTTGCTGGGGTTGTAACATTTGTTGTGAGATGACATGTTTCTACTTTTTTTCTGCTGAAAGCACTAAATTTAAAGGTCACATGGCCTGTTTTCACCATAAGTAAAAGTTGGTTTAAAAAATGACCTTTTGTGGGGCTATCGCAACCGAAGAGACGTATTAGTGCTGGAGCAGAATATGAATAGATTTATTGAGTTGTCATTATCTCCAGTGAACTGCTCCCCCATATCCCAATTTATGACCTAGATTCTCTGGAATAGGCTTTAGATGGTTGGTGCAAATAACAAGATCAGAGGTCATATATAAACAAAAGCATAGTATTTGGTTTTATTTAGTTTGCAGCTTTGTTTTAAGTGTCCCTGATTTAAAATGGCTGGGAGGAAGTTCTTGGAAGGAAGGGGTGTGAACCCATTGGGATGTAGTAGGAAGTCCCAGATACTGCCTGTCATCCTAGTTCTGAATGTCATTCTGAATGATTAATCTTCACTGTATGCATTTGCACATTAGCAATTTTCTGCACAAATAAGTCATAGCCCAAGTTCACTACCCAACTGGAAATAACAGTACAATGCAGAATTTTCTCAATGCTAGCCATCAGTCCGTAGCTTGTGGTATTTCCTTATTTCTTTTTAAATTGCAGACCAAAGTGAACTTTTGAGATTTAAGTGTTAGACATAATGTGCATCATTTCACTACATTATTGTTTTTTTATGGTAAAGAGCTAATGTGTTACCTGTGTAGTAAGCAGTACTTTATAATTTATTATGTTATTTTCAGCTTTGCATTATCTCAGACCTTTGTGGTTTGTTGCTAAGGTGAATTATGTTTGCCTTGTCGTGCTAAAGTGGAAAGCTACAGTAAATCAATGTGCAGAGATCAGAGAAATGGAACTAAAATCTTTTGTCTAGAGAGGAATAATATTTACTCTAAAAAGTTCAAGCTTAAAATCTCTGGCAAAATTAATCCAAAGCAAAATAATTTATGTACCCTGTGACAACTGTCAGATATGCAAATGTAATAATTAAATTCATCCATCTTCTTAACTGCTTATCCTGGTCAGGGTTGTATGGTAATAATTAAATGCTTGGAAGAAACATCAATTGATCTGATAAATGTTGCAGTCTTACTGCTCCGCAGGAAACAGTTTTTAACATCAAATACAGGGAAAGTACCCACTTTTAAACTTGATGCTATATGCATCCTATGAGACTGTTATGATGAACTGTGATGGCAGCAGGCCTTGCAAATATGCTCCACAACATACAGTATGTGAGGCATTTTTAAGGTGCATGAATAGGATCTTACACACGGAGTGCTCCTGTGAGTGACTGTGTATGTGTGAGCATCCTGCCACTGGCTGATGTACTGTCCAGGGGTGTGACCAACCTGAGACCATGTGCTTTCTTGGGTTGTTTACAGATTACCACAGCCCTATTTTTTTTTTCTTTTTCGTAATGGATGTTGCTTTGAAATGTAAATAAATGTGTTAAATGTAACAGATTTCCCCTGTCTGTGAGCACATTTATTTTATATATATACTTATATAACACATTTGTGGTTTATATATATATATATATATATATATATATAATATATATAAAATACACACACACACACACACACACACAGACAGACGCTCCTCTACTTACGAACATTCAGACATACGAATGAAGAGGACTGTAATTCCAAATTGTGTTCATTGGGCTCCAGTTTCCCGTCCGCGCCATCAAATTTTTTTTTCCTCTGCGCACCAATTCTGGGTAGTACGACTTCTGGCCGCTACTCCCGCCACACAGCAGCATAGCGTTTATACTCCCAACATCCTAGTTCTGTGTACTTGCATATACCCTTAAAATGATGTTGAATAACAACTAATGAACATTTCACGTTACGATCGGCCGTTTGGAACGTATCTCATTCGTAAGTAGAGGAGCGTCTGTATATATGTGTGTGTGTGTGTGTGTGTGTGTGTGCTTCTTTTACATTAATGTATGTGAAATACATGAATTATAGGTCTAAGACATTTTTTTTTAATTTTCACATGTTTTGCACATTTGCAAATGCAATAGAAATGGCCAATACAAGTAACAACTTAAGAGTTGGGGGCCAACAGCAAGTTCTACATTAAATACCCTGGTTGAACAGCTGCAGATTTCTGAAGGAATACTTGACTATTATTGTGATGCCCAGATAAGCAGGCTAGTCTGAAATCTGAGATTTTTGTACTTTCGGGGTAAGGGTGATTTTCATGCAACTGAGCCTGACTGTCTCCTCCCCCACATCACCAACCCCAGGCTCATGTGAAGGCTCAGATTTCCAGTAAGAACCAACTGCTGGACATGATGAGCAAGAGGTACCTTGAGCTGGAAGCCAGGCTGGAAGATGTGCTTTGTCGGATTGACCAGGAGGCGGATGAGATCAAAGATCTAGAGCAGCAGCTAACAGATGGTGAGAGGGACCTTGGGTAATTGGACACTCTTGGCTGTGGTCATCAAAAACCTTCTTGTTCATTTCCACTTTTCACATTTGTGTTCATTATCAAGAATCAAGTTTTTAGTTTTTCTTTTAAAAGTGGTATTTATCTTATTTTATTCTTGTTTATTTCCTCTATTTCTTAGTTCTGGAAAACTTTCCCAAAACAAATGAACAGTGTAATCTGTTTTTTTTTATTCTTGAAATCTGAATGCTCATTTAAGGTCAAATTGCATCAAATGAGGCTCTGAAGCGAGACTTGGAAGGAATCATTGATGGGCTTCAAGAGTATCTGCATGGGGTGAAAGCTGAGGCCCAGCGTGCCCAGACAGAATCCCAGCAGCTGCAAAATGAGAAAGAAGAATTGCAGCGCTGCCTGCAGGACAGTGAGGAGCAGCGCAACCAGCTGGAGGTCGTTCTAATTGATGCCAAAAGTGCCAGGGAGGTCAGTCAAAATGACGGGGCTATATTTAGATTGGTTATAGATGCCAAAACCTAATAGTACAGTCATGGTGACGTGACTCGTTTAGCTCTGATGATGAAGATATATATGCCACAGGATTTAGCTCGTTCTCCAACATGGCTGTCGTAGGAGGCGGAGCAATTGCAGCAGGAGGTGAGCAGACTCCAGAGGGAGAATGCTGAGCTCCTTGAGGCCCAGGATCAGATGTGCGCCTTTGAAGGAAAGCTGGAGGCCCAGCTGCAGGAACATAACGCAGAAGTTGGGAGGCTGAAGCAGGAGCTAGACAGACTGCGCAAGCTCAGTCAGGTGTGTCGCGAAAGCTATGTGGGCTTTCATCCCTCTCACTTCCCAGTCACATGGTCACCTGCGATGTTCTTGTGTGGCTCATCCAGCCAATGGACCTTTTCATCCTAGTACAACAGCTGAGTAAGTACAGATTTGGTGTAATCAGCCTGAAATCTTGCTGTGTTGCAAACTGCTGATTAGCACTTTTCCCTTGGTACACAAAACGACAGAGAGACTTGGCTGTGTTCAGATTCAGGAAAGGCTTCGTTTCATGATAGATCTCGTTTTTTTTAACTTCTGCTAAGCAGAATAACCCTCATGGTCCGACTGTGAGCAGGGTTCTTGGGTGTCTGCTGCAGATGGAGCAGGCAGCACTGAAGGCAGAGCTGGAGAAGGAACGGCAGGCAAAGGAGAACGCTGTGACCCAGGGTCAGCTGGCTGCCGACCGGGACCAGGAGCACGAGGAGCTCCAGGAGCAGTGCCGGTCGCTGCAGGTGGGAACACTGACATAGTGGGGGCCGCAGGGAGGGTGCCTGTTTTTTCCCGTTATGTACACTTCAGTTATTTTTTTTGATTTGTGGACTTGGATGCATATAAAGTTTCCCGCAACTCTTTGAATGAACACTAGTTCAAGCCCAGGCCACAGTAGTCATGCAGAACCTGCTTCTACCATGTTACAGCTGTCTAATTATATTGTTTGTGGGTCTGTGTCAGAGAACATGTGTATCTTGGTATTATCATAATGCTCTGGCCTCTCTCCATTGCTGAAGGAGGAGAAGGCATCCCTGAGGAGACAGGTGAACACCCTGCAGGGACAGCTGGAGCAGGCCAGGGCCACGCTGCTCAGCCCACAGGAAGTGATGCAATGTCTGGAGAATCTCAGGAGGGGCATCGGGTCGGGGGAGTACAGGTACCCGTCTCGTAATGTAATGTCACCGTTTCATATTACAACATGGAGTTTCAGTCAAAATTAGAGGTTATAGGCGGGACTGTGAGACGGATCTCTCCAAGATACGACCCATATGAATATGCTAACTGATATATCGTGCATCTCTAGCACAAATGTTTGCATTACGTTTTGGTATAGTCGGCCCTCCATATCTGCGGGGGATTTGTTCCAGGACCCACTGCAGATACCAAAATCCGCAGATGCTCAAGTCCCTGATACAAAACTGTACTATTTGCATATAACCTACACAAATCTTCACATATATTTAAAATAATTTCTAGATTACTAATAATTCCTAGTACAATGTGAATGGTTGTTGTACTGTATTTTTTAAGGAATAAAAACAAGAAAAAGTCTTTTCATGCTCCCAAACTCCAGTAGCATTGTGGGCCACTGAGAAGCTCAATTTACTAAAGCTGTCTCATTAGGGTTGGGCTAGTGGGTTCAGGTCAGATCACATGCTGAACCTGCCAGTTTTTCCTACCTACTGGCCAGAAAACTTCAGGAGGCTTCGTTATGGCGTCTCTACAGGCCGATCCATGATGAGGATGTGTTGGGTCACAGCCTGGGTCAACTGCAGGCTGAGATCGAATGCGTGGTGTCCAGTGCGCGAACAGACAGGGAAGAGGCCTTCCGCGAGCAGGGCAGGCTCACTCAGGAGATGACCTCACTGAAGGAGCAGCTGCAGCACACCAGAGAGGCGCTTCGGACATTCCAGGACAAGGTACGTGCATCACGGACAGACTGTCATCTCCGGAGATGGCTTCACCTCTTCAGTACTTTGCTGGGCTTGCTGATGTTGCATTCACTGGCATGCAGCAACATGAACAGAATGTGCCTTTTTCTGGGCCAGGATGCTGAGAGGAGTGAGCGCGAGGCTGAAGAACTCGGGAAGCTAAAGGAGGAGCTACGAGAATCACAGGAACTGCAGGGCCTGGCGGAACAGCGGCTCCAGGAAGCTGAGAGCGAGAGAGACCATCTGCTGGCTGAGCTGGAGGACCAAGATGACCAGGTCAGAAGGGGATCATAGCAAGAAGAACTGGAGCCATCTGCATCAGAAACATGTTAACTGCAGAGAAAATATGACATTGATGTTTTTTTCCTGCTAGTTGAAACAAAAATTCAGTCAAAACCAAATGAAATCACATGAACCAAATGCAGCCAATATGGATAAGTTGTTTGTGCTGTAACATGTTGCCAGGTAAAATTGGAGGACTCTCGCAACCAGCAGCAGCTCCAGTGTCTGGAACAGGAACTGCTGGAGATGAAGAGGTCCAGGGCAGCTGCGGACAAGATGGCCGCCCAGCAGCTGAATGCGGCCACAGAGCAGCTGCGCTCCCTCCAGGACACTGTGCGCAAGATCGGCCAGGAGCGGGCCGAGGTCTGTATGGGGACAGCACTGTGGGCTACACTGTAAAGAGAGAGCGTACCAGGACCACTGGCATCCACTTACACTGTTGTATTAGATTGTTTGCTGTAGATCCTTCAATTAATATGAGCATTAGGAACCTATTAAGTGTATCTGCGACATACAAATGTAAATAGATACCAATAGTTTGTGGAAACAAACTTTTTTGTCAGTGATCTCAGACTAATCAGTCATGATTTGGGGATTTATAGTGATCAGACCTGAAATTTACTTTGTGCTTAACAATTCATCATCACATGCTGTAGGTTATTCCTTAAACGTAGGCTGCTGGTTAGAGAGTGCTTATTGGACCCAGATTCCAGATGTGTGTGAGTGGACATCACAGTCCGATAAAGAAAGTGTCCTAGTGGACATTGCAGTCCTTTTCTCTAAAGAAGGGATCCTAATGCATGGTTCCTCAGCTTTGAGTCTTAAGATGTGGACTGAATAAAGTCTGAATGTCTTGAGAACCCTCTTTGCATCTCACTAGTTTTTACCAGTTTGCACAGTCACTTGCATTTGTGAACTTCTGTCTCATGTGCAGTGGGCACCTGATTTCTGATTGGTTACTGCACCATATGTATGAATGTTATTGTGTGAGAGTACAATATCATGTGGTTGCCCCTTGACTTGCCCGGTGGGATTCTATGCCTCTTAGCATTTTACTCTGATACTTTGAGCCTCACAATAAGCTCTTAATATATTGATGATGGGCTGCATGCTTATGCATGTGTTCAGTAGAGAATGAAGCCATTAGCTCCCTGATTATGGGTACAAATGCTTCATGCTGATTGGCTGAGTAGTGATTCGAGGCCTGCGCGTCTCACAGGATGCAGAGGAGCTGGCACACTCCCGGAGACGGATTGCAGCTGCAACTCAAGACCTCGCCAGATCGGAGGCTGAGATCCAGCTGCTGCAGGCGCTGCTGAGGGACAGGGAACAGCAGGTGAGGCAACCCCACCCTCATCTGTTGGTGTATTGCTGTAGCACAGTTTTATCTGAGCCTAATCCAATGTATGATGCAAAACAGTTTGCACACCTACTCCCCCCTTGTAAAGGCTTGTCTTTTGTGTATATAATTATGGTTGTATAACTAGAGTTTAATTTGTTTATACTGTTAGAGATTTTCACTAGAGAAGTTCAGTTTGCAGATGCCAACCAGAAGCTTTCAGATGTACGTGTCCGTGCTACAGGTACATGAAGTGGACCACAGTAAGCAGGGACAGCAGCGCGAGCTGGATCGCTTGTATCGGACCTTGAGCAGGCAGCACTCGCAGACCAAGCGGCTACGGGAGCAGCTGGCCCAGGTCCAGCAGGGTGAGCTTTGGGCCGTCGTCCCCAACAGACCTGTCTGTGGCCCCGTAGCTGCAACTGCTGTATTAAGGGTTCAGAGCAGTATCTGTGATCACTGAATTATCTAGATTGGTCTTTAAATATACTTTCTTTGCTTTTGTTTGTAATAATTTGATATGAATTCAGCTGCGGGAATTTGTAATTATGAGAAGGGGAATACCACATCTTTCTTATGAGATCTTCACTGTAGATACCAGTGGCAACCTGGATGAGCTGATGGCTGAGATCAGTGCTTTGAGGAACACCCTCTCACAGCAGAGCAACTTTGTTTCCAACCTAGAAGGCTCCCCTGGAGGAAGAGGCTTCTGGTACTACGTGCCATCACCTCCAAATGTACGCCATCTTCTTCCATAAGGGCAGTTAAAGGCATCCATCCAGCTTCCAATCACTTATCCTGGGCTGGGTTGCCTGAGGGCCTGGAGACTATCCGAGGCAGCATGGGGTACACACACACACACATATACATACACACACACACAGACACACACACAGTAAGACACACCAGCCAATTTAGAGACACCAATGAGCCTAATGTCTTTGAACTGTGGGAGAAACTGGAGTTACTTGGGGGGGGGGAGGGACCCACACTGCAACATGCAACCTCACAATTTAACGCAGTAGAATTTGAAATACACCTTATCTCTTTAGATGAGAAATTTAAGTCTAGCAACCAGTAATAACCAGCATGAACTGCTAAGTGATACTAGTTATGAAAATTCGTCCAACAGATGTGATCAAAGGTGTGAATATTTTCTGTTCCCTGCTCCATCCCCTCTCCAGCCCCCTAGTGTTGCATCCCAGGGCACACGGGACTCTGGTCTTGGCTTGCAGTACCCGCCGTCTCCTGACAGGGGGCGGCACATGACCCACCGAGGCAGGAAGGATAAAGAGGAATCTCCAAGTCCTGCTGCTGGGGGATATTGGATTTATTCCCCACACAGATGTAGGCATTCAAAGGCTTGCAAGGCAAAAGGTATCATGACAGATAACTGAATAAACTGAAGTGGGGAGGAATGTCTTTTGTAAATTAAATTTAATTCTGGAATTCTGGTTTGAACTATGCAAAAGGTGGAATATTTTCCACCTGGTGTAAATTGACCACGTGTTATTGCTGCTCTTTGTTTCATAGAGCCAATTTCCTCTTCTTCCTTTTTTCTTCCTCCTCCTCTTTTCTCTTCTTCTGCTTCCTTGTTCTTTTTCTTTCTATGTCATTCCAGAGTTGACTTTCTGTTGGCTGTCTTCCCAGGTGATCAGCCTGACAGTGGGGAGGACAGCGGTGGGGGCAGCGGCAGCTCAGGGCGGTCCTTCGTGCCCCCGCCAGGCTCTGCCATTTACACAGCGCTGCCCGATGGCTCCCCCCTCCCCCCCGGCACCGTGGTCTATGCTCCTCCAGCTGCAGGGCTGTCCGTCTGCCCTGGGACAGTCATCTATGGTCCCGCGCCACCCGGAACCCAGCTGGTACATGGGCCCCCCCCCTCCAGCCTGACAGTGCCTCTCGTCCAAGCCGGCATCCTGCTTTGCAACGTGCCCAGTCACAAGGAGATGGTGAGTGAAGGACGTGTCCCATGGAGTAGAGTGGGGGGCCCCTAGAGTGTGACATAAATCCACCCTGCAGGAAACTGCAGTTAACAAGCCCTGCTATGATCATGAGTAACTTTTATTGTGCATTTTGTGTAGATTTTTTCCTTACGGTAAAGGTTGCCCCCTACAGGAGAAAGAGCATCACATGCTGGTGGAAGAGGTGCGGGAGCTGAAAAGGAAGCGGAAGAGGGAGGAACGTCTAGGAGGAGATGTGCAGAGGTCGCAGGAGCTGCGCGAGGATCTGGAGCAGGAGCTGCAGGAGCTGCGCAGAGCTGTGAGTCAGCTGCACAGGCGCAGGTGACTTTTCTCCCAGTAATGCCTAATATTTGTCACATGGGATGTTTCCAGTAATCATAGAAACCAAGCAGCATCTTTAGTGGATACGTTTTCTAGTCGACCTTCCAAATACAAACATCTGTATTATAATACAGACGTTCCTCTACTTATGAACTTTCAACTTTCAGACATGTGAATGAAGAGGACTATAAGTCCAAATTGTGTTCATTGGGCTCCCGTTTCCTGTCCACAACATCAATTTTTTTTTTCTGTGCGCCAATTCCGCCTTCTGGCCGCTACTCCCGCCGCACAGCAGCGTAGCGTTTATACTCCCAGCATCCTAGTTCTTTGTACTTGCTTATACCCTTAAAATGATGTTGCATAACGACTTAAGAACATTTCAAATTACGAACAGCCGTTCGGATCGTATCTCATTCGTAAGTAGAGGAGCGTCTGTACTTAAGTTTATGATTTGTAAATTGTACCTATTTTACTATATATATGAAAGACTAGATAGATACTTTAAATCTTCTAGTGGCTAAGTAAGGATGGTCTTTGTAAGCTTATAAGGAAAATTAATGGAAATGGATTCAGTTCAATGTACAATCAATAGTGTAGGAAAGAGTAATATTGGGGACACACAACTTAATATTATTAAACTTAATATTTTAAATACAGTGGTGTTATTGGGGAGGTGGTGAATGAATCCAAATTAAATAATGGGGGTATAGGCCCCCCCTGTCCACCTGGGTCCTGCCCCCCTGAGTACAGTATGTTTGTGGGAGCGGTCAGTACCGCTGCATGAGTCTGGCCTGCGTCTCCTTGCAGGGAAGCCCTGCAGAGCAGTGTGAGCTCCATGCTTGGGGAAATGGAGCTGGGAGAGTCACGGCGGCAGCAGCATGGGGAGGTGCTGGAGGAGGTGCAGTGTGTGGAGAAGACACTGTCACGGCGGAGGGCAGAGCTCAGGGAGGCTGACCGGTTGCTGATGCAGGCCCAGGATGACCTGAAGGAGACCAGGGCAAAGGTCTGTCACACCCGGCCGACATATCTTGCTCTCCTTTGGGCCACATTCATTCCCAACTGCCCATTAGTATACATTACCAGTCAAAAAGTTTGGACACACCTACCCATAGAATGGTTTATTTGTTCTATTACTACATGGAATTAAGCACTGACAAATAAAAGTGCTAAAAAAAAAATAATTTGTTGGGGGGGGCAGTTCTGTGGGTGGGGACTCAGAAGGTTGTCGGTTCGAATCCCTAGGTTTGCAGAGTGATCCCACCACTGGGCCCATGAGCCAGGCCCTTAACCCCAATTGCTCCAGGGACTGACCCTATCGTCTCCTTTACATCAGTTTTATGAGGTGGCCTCCTGGGATGTTTTTCGCTTGTCCTGAAGGAGGTCCCACGTATATGCTGAGCACTCACTGGCCGTTCGTCCTTCACTCTGTGCTCAAACTCCTCCCAAACCTTCAGTACTGGGTTAAGGTTAGATCTCTAGGTAAAGTGATGTGACACTATCACCCTCCTTTCTAGGCAGCTTGGTATGTCCACACTTTTGACTAGTACTGTATAACTGTGAAGAGATTGAGCAAGAGGTAGAGTGCCAGTTAAGGACATGAATTCATCATCTGAAGATTGCAGGAGTCCTACAAGCAAACCTGAACTCTAGAATTTTAAGCACGAGCTGTCAGTCATGTGTAGTGCTGTGTGACCAGTCTATGTTCATGCTGACCCTGCAGACCAGAGAGATGCTACAGAGGAACAGCGAGGCCCAGAAGAGGCTGCGAGGCACCGAGCAGGAGCTGGAAGAGATGGAGCGTCGTGCCAAAGACACCACAGCCCAGCTGGTCCAAGCCAGCCAGACGCTCAGGTGCGGGTCCATCATGGCAACCTGTTACTTCTGCTTCTCCTAAGGAACCTCTGTGTAGATAGCAATTCATGTTTAGTGTGTAAATATACCCAAAATTAGGATGTTGCATTAATCTGCAGAAATGGCCCAATTTATTGTCAGGTTTTCTGCAGTTGCAGTAATTTAGCACCTGTAAATGTTAATTCCAGAGAAGCCTTTGAGATGAGAAAGAGATGGGGAAGTCGTGCTGAATATGTGGTGAATTTGCTGTGCTCTACCAGGGACCTTCAGGATGCAGTGCAGGAGCTACAAAGGCGGCGGGTGAAGCAGGAACAAACCCTGCGAGATATGGAGGATGTGGTTGCCTGTCGGGATACGACGTTCCAGGACATCAGCAACCAGGTGGAACAAAAGGCTAAGAAGTGAGGCGCCCCATTTATGGAATTAATTCTTATTCTCTTCTGAAGTCTGCAATTTGATTTGAATACAGCAGAAAAGCATGAATTACATCAAGATAAAGGATCATTACTTTATGATGGCAGAGCTAACTCATTAAGGCTTTAAAGGGTAATAAGAGTTGCAATGCAGCTTTGTACATCCCAGCATGTGTTCCTTCATAGGCTGGAGACCCTACTGAGCAGCCTTCAGGAGGCACAGGGAAGAGAAGACCAGCATCTAGAGAATCTCAAAGAGCTGGAGAGCCTACTGGTTCGGCGCAGGAACGAGCTTGACAGGCTGAACACAGAGGTAATTACACTGTTTGAGGAGGGTTTTGTTTTATTGCCTTTCTCTCTCTCTCTCTCTCTCTCTCTCTCTCTCTCTCTCTCTATATATANNNNTATGAACTCATTTGAATCCTGTATTTTTAAAGTAATTACAATGTATTATATTTTTTGTGCACATCTGTGTCTCTCTCGTTGTTTGATGACATTAGCTACCATTTCACCATGAATAAATACACCATAATCCGTTTCCCTAATTCTTTTGGGAACACATGATGTTTCTACACTGATGGATGTGACTCCGTATAAGGTGGCCCTGCAGCAGGAGGAAGTAAGTTCCCTGGACAGAAAGCTGGAGCAGCGTCGTAAGGACGAGCGCCTCCTGCTGGACAGTGTGGAGCTGCGGAGGCAGAGTCTGGCAGAGGTGTTGCGGCACGGCGAGCAGGAAGCGAGGGAGCTGCAGAGGCACATAAAGGTGGACATTTCAACCCCTGGAGTTATTCTGTTGTTCCATGTAGTCTGGCAGTATTTCAAAGAGATGATTGCGTAGAATATTGACGTGTTTATAAAGAAACAATGTATCACTATGGCTCAGGATAGAGATAACAGTAAACCTGCTATTCAGAAATAAATTCATGTAATCCTTATAGTTTATATATACGACTAGGCTACTAGCATGATATTTCATTTTATTTCACTAGGAGCTCCGAATGGACCTTGAGGCTCTGAGTGCCCAGAAAAGTGAGCTTGGCTCCCAGCTGGCGGAGAGGAAAAACCAAGTGTCTCTGCTCAGCCAGAAGTGTCTGGGGGAGGACCGTATGGAGCAAGGCACTCTGTCCCAGTTCAACCAGCACACAGCAGGTTAAGAGTCTGAGAACTGTACTGATCTAGTTCCTTATACTGTGTCAGTGTTTCCCAGTCTGGTCCTTGGGGACAGTTGGCAGGGAGCTGGGAGGGAGCACACGGTGTGGGCTGTCTGGGTGCCCTGCGACCTAGCTGGGAAACATTGATATAGCGTAAGACACACCAGTGTGCGGAGTGTAAATAGTATTACGGCTGATTTTCTTTTTAACATATCAGCTGAAGTTTGTAGGAATGGAACGGTAGCTTGACACATACAGGGTTGCATGGGTTTTACCCCATGGGCCAAAATCGTGAGTGTGTGCGTGCGTGCGTGATGTTTGCATAGATGACGTGGTGTGGTGAAACCTGAAACTTCCTTACTTTTGGGGGACATGTTTCAGGTCCCCTTTTGGATAACCTCAATTTTATAAAAATCTGTGAATGCAATCAAACAAGTAAAAATGCCAAAAGTCTTGTATTTTGTTTGGTTACTTATGGTTGAGATTAGGTTGTCTGGTCTTTCATCTCACCCTTCCCTCCTTTCAGAGCTGAAGCAGGTCCATGTGGAGAGCAAGGAGCCACAGGACGTGAAATTACAGCACAATCAGCATTTGGACCAGCTGGAGAGGAACCAGGTATCCCTGATGCAGGTTAGCTGTAGGAGTATGGGGTGGGTAGAGGGAAAGGTGCTGCTGGACTAAGCTGGTCTGCATTGATTCTGAAATGAAGCTTGGAATCTCTGCAGACCCAGAGTATTTCAGTGTTTTACATTCTTAATTGTACTTTATTGTCCTTTCTCACTATGGCATCTTTAACATGCTTAACTTTGTTTGGCCTCTGCCTGTACATTTTGTTGTAATAACAATGTGATGAAACTTGACCTAGGAGCGCAGCCAGCTGGAGGTCCTGAAGAAGAAAACACGAGCCCTTAGGGAACAGCTGAAGACACTGGAGAAAGACCGGGATCTGCTCAAAGACCAGTCCAGGAACCTGGAGGCCAGACGGGGCCATGCTGAAAGGTAACGGCCTGGAAGAGGCATGGGGGGCTCCATCGGGGGGATGATGACTGTCCATGGAGTCCATGCATGTCTGGGATAGGAGGTTGCATGTGGTATTTGCAGACATGGAAGGTTCAGGTGCAGAAAGTACAAATCCAACCAACCAGTTGATTATAACGAGTCAGTCAGAGTTCTGGTTGGCTGAAACAAAATCTTGATCTCGATTTGTACTTTCCGCACCTCCGTCTTTTTGTGACGTTTCAGGTGCCTGGAGGTCGCGGAGCAGGAAGCCCGGGCTGCAGAGGCAGAGAGAACTCGTGTGGAGGCAGAGCTGGAGCAGGTCAAGCAGGAAGAGAGGCGCATGCGAAGCTTAAAGCAGGCAGTGAGCAGTGACACTGCTGCAGCTCAACAACAACTGGAAGGTACCTCCACATCGCCCCCTGCTGACTCGGCTGTCTCACTTATTTTATTCCTTGTGACGTTCCAGTCAATTCAACAAAATGTAGCATTTCATGAAACTGTTGATCCTGCCATCAGAAGCAGCGCTTGCCTGCCCTCCGCATTTAGATTCAAATGTTAAAATTTGGACGGTGTAAATTAGGATTGTCCCATCTTGTTCATTTGAATTCCCCTGCCAGCCCCTGGAGGATGGGCTCCCCCTTTGAGTCTGGTTCCTTCCCTTCCAAGGTTTATTCCTTCTAGGAAGTTTTTCCTTGACAGTGTCATCTCTGGCTTGCTTACTGGGGGCTTTGGGAAGGGATAATGTAAAGCACTTTGAGACAATGTTTTAATGGTTGTTTTTGCCTCCAGAAAAAACAGAGGAGCTGAATCAACTAATGAAGCAGGTGGACTGTGCTCGACATGAGCTGGCGCAGATAGGAGAGGTATACTGCACTTACGGCCAGATAGGAGAGGTATACTGCACTTACGGCCAGATAGGAGAGGTATACTGCACTTACGGCCAGATAGGAGAGGTATACTGCGCTTACGGCCAGATAGGAGAGGTATACTGCGCTTACGGCCAGATAGGAGAGGTATACTGCACTAGAGCCCGACCGATAAAGGATTTTGATGGCCAATACCAATACAAATATTTGTTGGTTTTAAAATCCGATATGCCGATATATATATATAAATTTTTTTTTTTTTTTTGCAACAAAACATTAACAGATTTCCCTAACATTAGTTATTTGTAGTTATTTATGAGTTTTAACTAACATAATATGAT
>JAODJU010000040.1:16514889-16531313 GCA_026776725.1 Gnathonemus echidnorhynchus | reverse complement strand
AGTTAAGTTCTCCCCAAACGAGCTTGATGGGCCGAATGGCCTCCTCTTGTTTGTAAATTTCTTATGTTCTTATGTTCCTGTGAACTAGTCGTTAAAGGGCTACTTTAATGAAGGTATGCAGCAAGTAACCTGCAGGGGACAGTCAACTGCAGAGTGCTGTAATCTGTGATTTGTGGTGGACTTTTTAAAATCCAGTATATTTCAGAAAGCCACCCTTATGGTCAAATGAATAGCAATGTTTGTACAGGTAAGGAGTCCAACGCAGAGGAGCGGCGCGCAGCGATGCAGGCTGCAGATGAGTTCATCAGGAAGATGGGTTACCCCAAGCACACCCAGGTCCAAATCCTTCCTGAGAGAGGGGAGACGCCGCTCTTCAAGCAGTTCTTCAACAAATGGAGGGACGTGGACCATACCGTTGACTTGGGCTTGGCCCACGTCTCCAACAAGATTGCGAGAATGGAGAAGGTGCCTTTTGATGCCTCCACGCTGCACAGCAGTCCCGCCATGGCGGCTCAGCATGGAATGGTGGACGAGGGCTGTGGACAGAAGCAGGTAAAGTGATTACCGGCTCCCTGGGGGCTGCCTATTCACTGCTCTCCTGTGTTGTGACTGGGATGGTGTTCACGCTCTGAAGAAGCAGATGAAATTACAGAAGCATGCAAGAAAAAGCCATTTGTCCACATAGAATTCAGTCACGAAGGGTCTTGCCCCTCTTTCATATTATTTATCTCTGTCTATAGATCTGGCGTATTGAAGGATCAGACAAGGTTCCTGTAGACCCCTCTCTCTATGGTCAGTTCTTTGGAGGAGACAGTTACATCATCCTTTACAACTACCAACATGGCGGACGCCGCGGACAAATCATCTATATTTGGTGAGAGCTGTGCTGCAAATTGTTCTGCAGTATGTTTGAAATGAAAGTGGGCATTTCTGTGAATCCATATCATATATTTAAAATATATTCATTCCTAAAATATGTGTTGCTCAATATATTTAGATCTCTAAAATTAAATTCCTTATTTATTTTCTTGGCAGATTCATTGTCTGTTGTCCAATGCATGATATATTCAGAGTCAATATGGCAGCACAGCAGCTGCCCCTAGTATATGTGTGTGTGTTTGTGTGTGTGTTTTGCGATGGACTGGAATCCTGCTCAGGGTGCCCACTGCTTTGTACCTTATTATTACTAACCATATAGCTTGCTAGGCTTAGCCCAACATGCATATTTAGATGCCTTAACAATGTTATCGATACAGAAATACATACATAGTTACGACTCAGGATGGCAATGAAATAACCTTATTGTTCAAAGGCAGGGGACAGATTCCACTCAGGATGAAATTGGAAAGTCGGCCATTTTGGCCGCCCAGCTGGACGAAGAGATGGGGGGGGCACCGGTACAGGTAATGCTGACAAATGCAGATGTTTAAAAGCCATTCAAAGCTGAATTTCCCTGAAGAATATTCAGTTTGATCAGTTGTGTTTTCAATAAATATTAAAAGTTGGACATACACATGGTTTAGTAACTTCAAAAAAATAGTAACAGGATGTGATTTAAGACTTTTGTCACGTATTTTTGATTGAAATGCGTGAAACATATGAGACGCCAGACATCTAGTATATTTTTCTGGTACTACTTATGAGAGCAAGGATAGGAAGCTGTTTTTGTTCAGATTTATCTGGAAAACAGCATGTGAGATCGTTTTTAAGCTTTAGCATTTCGTGTGGGCTGGGGTGTCGCTTCACGTGGGAGCCCCCTTTCTGTATGAATACCCGTGTCACGGACGATCTGCCAGTCTCCTCTTTCAGTGTCACGTTCATCAGCACATCTTCAGGCTAACAGTATGGTTATCGTGGGGGCTTCTCTTTCTTTCTGCTCTGTGTTATGCTACACAGCTAAGTGTCACAGGTACAGACTGTCATTGTCATTAGCTACCAAGGTTCGTATCACTTCCAGATACCTGATCCTCTTACTATAACTCAGACATTTGTTTGATATGGATGCAAAAAAGTGTATTGGACAGACAAGAGCTTTACCGTCCTGCAATGCTCCAGGGGTCCGTAGACTAAGATCCAGACCTTTTTGTGTCACAAACATGCTTGACAGGACACTATACAAAGGCGTTGGGCAAAGATCCTGATGTTGTTTCCCATTCTGCATTCATGAACACTGCCCCTGGTGGAGAGTGACAACTGCATTTAGTGAGTCATAGTTACACCTTTTAAGTTCAGTCCTATTTTTCCAATTAGTTTAGCTTTATTGGTTTGTGTTTGCCTTTATTACAAATCTGCTCCGGTATCATAGGGATTATGGAGCTCACCCTGGGAACTGGAAAATGTAGGTCCACATTAGCTTCTATTAAGAGGCCTTCAGTGTGTGCTTCTCATACATGCCAAGGTGCGGGTCATCCAGGGCAAGGAGCCCCCCCACCTCATTAGCCTCTTCGGGGGGTTCATGGTGGTGCACAGAGGAGGCACCTCAAGAGAAGGAGGCGAGACGGCACCTGAGGAGGTCCGGCTGTTCCAAGTGCGCGTCGACTCTGCCGGCTGCACGCATGCTGTGGAGGTGAGCAGATGGGGGTAACAGCTGGGGAGGGGGCATGGAGGGAAGGCCTTCTGGGATTAGAACCGTCTGGCTGCTCCCAAGAAGAGAATCGATCAGAGGTTGTAGTTTATGATAGGATGTTGTCGATATTAAGTGCCAGGACCATAGTCTGCTAAGCCTACGTCATGCATCTGACCCCCGTGTCCGGCACTCGGCCTGCCCTCATACGTGTCCGGCACTCGGCCTGCCCTCATACGTGTCCGGCACTCGGCCTGCCCTCATACGTGATCGTCCCCTGCACCTGTGTTCAGTGTTGTACGATCCCGCTTTTCAAGGTGGACGCCACGGCCTCCAACCTGAACTCCAACGACGCGTTTGTCTTGGTGACCCCATCCGCCTCCTTCCTGTGGGGGGGGCAAGGTGCCAGTGACGCTGAGAGAGATGGTGCCCAGCGGCTGTGTGAAGTTCTGGGGGTGTCCGGGTCTGAGCTGGTGGAAGGTGCAGAAACAGGTGAAAAGGGGTCTTTATTAGTGTTTATAGCAATGTAACAAGGCGGCTAGTATTATACTGCCTGTGTATATTTGGAAAATGAAATCTTTCTGGAGTTTTATCATTTGAGCCACATAGAACAAAATATTCAAAGATCAAATGATTCACGTCATGATTGATAAGGCAGTTTATCCCTGCCCTGGATGACTGACTTGATTCCACTACAGATAGTGATGAGGTTAATCATTTTACTCCAAAAGGACTTGTCTATGTAAGCTGAACAGACATCCTGTAAGCATATGAAAATGTTTGTTTTTCATGACATCCTTAATGTGACAATTCTATAGGTTATTCAAAACCACTTTTTAAAAATGTTTGGTGCCTTGGTCGCCACTTTTTAATATACTTGTGAAATCATAAAGAGGTTTGTGACAATTTTCTTTCTGCGGATACAGATGATTTTTGGGAGGCTCTGGGAGGACAGGCGGAATACCGTACCTCTGCGAGGCTGAAGGACAAGATGGTGACTCATCCACCGCGCCTCTTTGCCTGCTCCAACAAGACAGGACGCTTCATAGTGAGTGACGGCCACCATCGCTGTCAAGCTTAATTAATCTTCACTTCAGTTTACGGCCACAAGAAGGCGCAGGTCCCTCAGCTGGTTACAGCTTTGTAGTATTTCCCAGCTTCTTTTATGCTGTATACACAGAATATGTATAAATCAGGGTTCATTTTTTTGTCAGCCATTTTTTTTACTCTCAAGGGCATAACATTCTGTAGTGTGTAGTGTACAACTCTTTTTTGCATATTCCCAAAATTGATACTGGAAAATGTACAGTGAAATTAAGTACGTCTAAGGTGTACTGAACATTTTCACTAATGTACTGAAGTAGAATAAGGGTGAATCAGCCTGGAATACTTAATTCACTGTACATTTTCCTCTGCATTCAGAAAATGGGACCAAGACCATTTCAATGGGTTATTTGTAAGGAGGTGGCAAATCAAATAATGGTGTATTTAATAATATTTGCTGGTATATACTTTTTTGTCTTTTTATTGTGAAAATGCAGTTTGTGTAAATATTTTGACCTACACATAAGAGAAACCAGCCCACTGTGCTGTAAGGGAACAAGCTTTTGTTCTTATTCAACTGATATTTAAAACAGCATTCTACTTACTTTTCAACTATTAGCTCAATACTGAAAAGTGAATTTAACCGAGTGAAAGGATGGCAGTACTGTGATCGGTTAACCGAAGCAGGATTATTGACAGCCTAGAGCTGAAGCCAGGCAGCATGAGACACAAGGCCGGGGTACATCCTGAACTGGATGAAAGTCAAATCTATAAGAACATCCATCCATCCATCTTCTACACCCACTTGTCCTATGGAGGGTCACGAGGATTTGGAACTTGTGCCGGAAGCTATGGGCACAAGGCAGGGAATAACCCAGGATGGGGCGCCAACCCATCGCAGGGCACACTCACACACACACACACCCCATTTGAAATTTAAAAATGACCACAAGACTCTCATTGACTGTGTGGCAATTCTTCATTGTGTGGCTCTGCGATCAGATGGTTGCTGGCTCAAATCCTGTGGTTGGCAGAGTGATTTTGCTGCTGGACCACTGAGCAAAACCTTTAACCCCATTTGCTCTAATCCTTACTTGTGCATCGTTTTGGACAAAACCATATGCTAAATAAATAAGTCAAATATGTCAAAATCGTCATTTACAGTGGCAGCCCATGTTGTATTGGCTCAGGGTACCAGAGATTTCAGAATTTGGTCCAGGTTGGCATATGTTGAAAGTGAGAACACTCAGACGATGTTTGCTCTAGTTCAGCATGCAATTTGAAAAAGATTGACTTGGTTACAGCGTTCGTTGAAGTCCTATTTGTATTAGGTCAGTAAAATATTTTTTATGCATCCCAGATTGAAGAAGTACCAGGGGAAATAACCCAGGAAGATCTTGCAACTGACGATGTCATGATCTTAGACACCTGGGATCAGGTAAGCTAGTGCATCATAGTGCAGTAGTATTGGACTTTGTCATGTCTCAGCCGTGTGGTATAGTGGCTAAGGACTTCAACACACAGGTAGTCAACAAAGTCACCACAATGACAGGGTCACCGACCAAACAGTCAAATAAGTGTTACATGTATTGCATCGGAAAAGTTTAAAAAATGATGTGAAAGGAGGTTTTGCCATGTGAGAATCCCAAGTGTAATTTCTGTTTGGTATTTCATTGTCATATCTCTTTGGTGAAGGTGTTTGTTTGGATTGGAAATGAAGCTCATGAAGAGGAGAAGACTGAGGCGATGGCTTCTGGTAAACAACACTGCGCAGTGCTTTCACATTGTGTTGTAATCTTTGTAACATTCTTGAAATATGCTAAAGTGTGAATATTTGCTAAAGTCAAGGATTCGGTGAAGCAATGCTTGCTTGTAGAATAAAAAGTAATTTATAGGGGGTTCTTGGGACACTGTGCACTGAACAACATTAACATTTTCTAATACTGGCCATCTCTTCAGCGGCTCGTTACATCGAAACGGATCCTGCTAACCGGGATCTCAGGACGTCCATCGTACAGATCAAGCAAGGGTTCGAGCCACCCACCTTCACTGGCTGGTTCTTGGGGTGGGACCATGAGCACTGGAGTGGTGACCCACTGGACCGGGCCATGGCTCAGCTGGAGATGTGAAATACGAGCCCTAAGCTTTAGCCTTCGACCTTAAGTCTCACTCACACAAACCAGATTAATACACATGGTATCCCAGCTTGATATAATACCCCCAATATTTCCAAGCCTTCCTCCATCTTCCACCATGTTATGTAAATACTATTAGTATAGGCCATGTGTTTATTATAGGAAAGATTAAAAATCTGTAGTTATGCGACTTATGAAATAGAGAAGACCTTAGTAAATTGATATTATTGCAGTTAAATGAACATGGAGAGATAAGTAGATGAAGGGTTTATTTCTGTCAAGATCTAAATTGTGAAAATGGCAACACTGTCAAATAAACACATTATTTGTGTGGAATAAATGGCTTTGACTGGCACTTGTCCTGGCATAGTGTGTTTCTTTGTGTGTGTAGATTCCGAGTTTATTCATAAATAGCAATTTAAAAAAGGATAAAAGCGCCAAATGAAGGGGGCAGTATCACTGCCTTAATGAACACTACTTGCAATATTTGTATAAATCCAAAAATGTATTTGCTATATGAGGTACAGGTCATGGTTGTCAATTTTTAAAAATAATTACATCTTATTTTCCATTAGTTGTTGTGCAGAATCCATAATATTATCAGGGGTTTGCTTACAGTTTATTATCGATTTCATGGGGGGCTTCCTTAGAATCAAATGAACGTAACACAAAATATGTCTAAAGATTTATTAAAGCATTCAGTGTTAAGTACACACAACACATGCAATTTGTGTTTAGAACTGTTTCCAGAATATAGAAATGATTAAGTTAGACTTCTTAAGTAAAACATTAGTAGGAATGCATAGTTGGGTGTATTTGCCATTACAAAGGCCATCTGGGTATTTCAGAATGAAAAAATGGAGCTTTCATCACAACGGCATTGTAACCGAGGAAAAATATCTGCTCTTTGGCACTGGTTATTATTACAGAATCACAGACCCAGTGATATATCAAGCGTCAGAGACTCATCTCTGTGTCTGATCAAAGTTTCTGTACCATTAGACAATAATACAATGCAAAATACATATAAATTGATGCAATGACATCACTTGGAACAAACCATAAAGTTAAGAATAAAGAACCAAAATTCATCAACCAAGTGACTTGACCAAAGTTGATTTCATACTTTAACTCAGACAATGGCCATGTAATAAGTAATTCTTACAGATTAAAATACTCATTCGTACTATACGTCCTGAACTGCAATGAGTTCGCATATTTGATATTATTTTGGAATGCAAAAAATTGAATTTCATAGCGCTAACTTAAGGCTTTGATTATTAGCAATCACAAATGGCAATTATTAAAGGCTGTAAATTCACACACATATGCACAGCAAATGTAGATGCACAGAGGTGAGACTTATACTTAATTATTGTAATCACTAGGCCCATTAGGCTAAATGCAGACAAAGGAACTAAATCTACCACTGATTCTAACTGCATGTGGGCCAGGGATTTCTGAAAATGATTGAAAAGATGTTTAGGCATCACTTTAAGGAGAATAGCAAACCCAGCGCGTGCTCCCTGCTGTTTCATTCCATGCGTATTGGATTGGCTGTGACTGGGATGTCAGTCAATGCCAGGCATATTAAGGCTGCAGAGAGTAAATGGTGAATGTAACTAATTTTACAGTAAAAAGACACAACCAACTGAAAAGCTCGTTCTCTCAGTACAGCAGCTACCAATACGTGACTGTAGCCATGTGTTTCTCACATGGATGCTGATGGTGTGAGAGCAGGACAATTTAAACCTAAATCCTTGCAGACCACAAATAATGGTCTTTCTTCCAGTTGATCATCATACTTAAACATGGTTTTTAATGATTACTACAACTATCCATCCAGCCATCCATTTTCTGAAACCGCTTCTGAGCCTATTCAGGAGGCTACAGGCACAAGGCAGGGTACAACCCAGTATGGGGGGCCAACCATAGCAGGGCGCTAACTACAAGTAATTCACCTTAAGTTACAAAAAGTATTAAATAATAAAAAAATAATGTTTCTAAAAGAATTTTAGAAATATCAAAAATGTATATAATTAGAAATTACAGTGTAGCTGTTTTATACTAAAAATAAAGTTGGTTTAACACTTTGAAAAATGAGTCTTTCCTTAACTGAAAATGTTCAGTTTACACTGTGGGAGAAACTTGGAGTAGCCAGAGGAAGTCTGCATGACGATGGGAGAACCTGCAGAAGTCTACCAACACCACCATGCTGCTCTAATCCAAGTTTGATTTACAGAGTTGCCAACTGGTCAACTGGCTGGAGTGAGATTTTCAATTCAAGACAAGTGTGCACACATATGCACACGCATTTACATGTTTGTAACAGTTTTATTACTTTGTAAATAGTCTGCAGGGTTTGCAAACTACCCCAACGCTTTTGATGTAGTTAATTTTAGGTTTATAATGGAATAATACAGATTTGCTGTAAGATTTCTTGCATGAGGGTGAGAGTCTGAAAGCGTGAGTGTCGCACCAAGATACGTGAGAGTTGGCAACCCTGGATTTCATTTTGATTATGTTATTCATTTCGTCAATAGATAAATCAAGACACAAAGAGGTAAATTAATTAATTACCACAGCTGCAATGAAAACAAGCACATTCTGTAAGTCACAGTAATTGGAGTCCAGTGCACCTGGAGCAGAAAGGCCATGACTGGGACATACATCAGCGTTTCAGGAAGCTCTGCATCATGTCTATAGGCAGGGGGAAGATAATGGTAGAGTTCTTCTCTGCAGCAATGGTGTTGAGGGTCTGTAAGTAGCGGAGCTGCAGGGCAGAGGGCGATTCGGCTATCACCATGGAGGCCTCCTTTAGTGCCCTGGAGGCGTTCATCTCCCCCTCTGCCGCGATCACCTGCAGAGGGGGGAGCAACAAGAGAGGTGGAGAGAAGATGAAGTCACGGGCTAGCAGATGGCAGTTTGGGTAAAAAATGGACACCTGGCCAATAAAGTTGATCTGTGCCAGTTATGTTAGGGCACGTACAACTGTGGAACAGGGCTGACTTTGCTCTGCTGCGGATTGCTGGCTGCCAGCATGCAGAGGGATGCCCACCTTATAGTTGATGCTGCCTTTCTGACACCGTGTCATGTGACCTGGTGGTTAAAGATGGCTCGTGGGAGTTTTACTTTCCCATAAAAATGTTCTGAAGTCAGAGAGAAAAGTTATTGGTTCAGAGAGATAACCAATCAGATTGCCGAGGAGGTGGGTCCAATCAACTAGAAGAGGCAGGATCAAGACATCTGATTGGTTGGTCTGACATCTGAACAAGATCAGATTGGTTCTCTCTCTGAACCAATCATTTTTCGTTTTGCCCTCAGAACATTTTTGTGTAAGCAGAACTCCCATTAGCTTAAAGTTGATACGAAAGGCTTGGCAGTGAGTATATGAAAGAAACACACAAAGTCACCCAGGTCAGAGTAAATGATACAATCCTATAATGAAGGTTGATTATGAAGGCCACAGGATGTCTAATACTAATTGATCTTGCTGTCAGCTTTACAGTAAGTTTATTTTTTTTAATCTCTGATATCCTGTGTGTCACATTCAGTCCTCCTTGCCTGTTATTGGCAGTCAGTTTGTTCATTGAGATCCGTAAATCAATAATATTATTAAAACAATGGAATAAAAATGTGTGCCTAAAATTTTGGGGGAGAGGCATACAATAACCAATTTATGACTGCAGAAAAACAGATCCATACATGCAAGATAAATGTACCTTCTTGTGGTACTGATCCTGTAATTCTTGTGGTACTGAACCTGTAACCTTCGTAATTACAATAGAGCTTAGCGACTGTAGGGATTTTTTTTTGCTTGCCTATGAATGGGAGGTCACGTTCACAGGTAGGAGTTCCCAGAGCTATGTCTAGCAGACTGCTTTTGACCATGACCACCAGAATTCCCACTAAGTGGCAGAATAAATAAAACATAAGAGTTTCGCCAATGTGAGTATTACTGTGAGTCATTTTGCAGGATGTCCATATCGGTAGATGAGGTACTTTGAAAGCATGGCTGTACCCAGTGTGCCTGGCTGCTCTTGCCCATCTAGATACATGAGTTTCTCCGTGGGCTCATACCTTCGCTCTGGCCTCGCGTGTCGCCTCAGCCTCTGCTGCCATGGCTCTCTGGAGCTGCAGTGGTAGCTTCACGTCCTTAATCTCCACCCGTTCCACTTTGATGCCCCAGTCGTCTGTGGCGTCGTCCAGAGTGGACTGCAGAGGACAGACATCTATCGTCATCAAGGCTTCAGCGAAACTCCATGCCGATACTCATCACAAACAATGTACCTCCATATACAGTCTAGTAATCACACCAGTTCCACTACCAGTCATTACCAATAAGAAACTCTGAAAGTCACATGTTTTTTATCAGAACTGTTTGTAGATCTGCTTTACACAACAGTCGCCCTGGCATTTTTTTATACATCAGCTGCAATCAGTTCAGATAATTACAAAGAAAGGTGAAACACTCATTTCTGGTACTTACGGAAGCAGCAGGAAAAAGTCAGGAGCAAAAAAAAACTATTATATTCAAGATCAGAAGATCAACATTTTGCTAACATATAGACAAATGATCGATTAATAACTACATGAAATATATCCAGATATGCCAAAGAGTTTTTAAAAATCTAAATGTGCTAGGAATCTTTTAAGCATTCACCTGCATGCTGTGGGCGATCTCCTCGCGATCGGACAGGATCTCAGCCAGGTTTTTGGTGCCCAGCACGTTGCGGAGGGTCGTCTGTGCCAGCAGACGCGTGGCCGCATCGGCATTGGTGATGTTGGCCACCGCCAGAGTGGCATTCTGCACCCGGTAATAAACCACCCCGTCCACACTGACAGTCACGGAATCCTTTGTTAAAACCTGAGATGTGTGAACACAGACCAAAGAACAATGAAGGTTACTTGTACTGATGATGATCGATCCATCTCTGAAATGCCGAGGCAGCAAAGAGCATAAGACAGGCTATAAGCAACTCAGAGACGTGGGATTCAAACTCCAGCAGGTGACAGGGGACAATGATGACCCACTTAGCCACCGGGCCACCAGGATGATAGAAATTCTGGTGTTAAATTGGAACTGAGTTAAAATCACTCTGAAAACACGCACAACAGAGCAACGGGAATGAAGTATTATATGGTATCTCAGAGTAAAAAAACAATCGTCCTTTTGACAAGTCCTTTGTACTGCTTGTACTGCTTTTCATTCTGATTGTTAAAATTCATCCAGCTTTTTCTTTCGAAAATTTGTCAGTTTTCTCTTCAAACTCTTCAGCTGTGCAGGACAAATACAGCCATCGTCCTCATGTAAATGGTCTGAGAAATTAATACCCTTGCAGAATATCATAAAACCATTTGTGATAAGCGATATGAATAAATCATCTATTTACAGAAAACCACACAAGAGAATCTTACCTGACTGTACATCTGCAAGCTAAAATTACTATTATCATCTGACTGTTAAAACTAAATAATCCATGTCTCAATTTCAATGTATTGTTTTTACTGTAGCTTTTTATCGAGAAAGCTTGTCAGTGCATGTATTGCTGTGTGTGTGAGGCTGGATTCTTCTGTCAATGTCATGACCTACACAACGGTTTGAACACGTGACTAGACAAGAACTATTATGCATTCGGTGGCCATTACAGTAAGGCTAAAGGGATTTACTAAGGCAGAAATGCAGAGGTGACCGTCTTGTGCTTCTCACCTCCTGGGGGGGGATATCAAAGGTGATGGTGCGCATGTCTACATTAATGAAGCTATCAGTGCAGGGCAGGATGAAGAAGAGACCTGGGCGGGACACAAAGATGCAGACCACAAATTACTGAAAAGCAACCTGCTATTCAGTCAGCTACACAAACATTTTAACAACACAAACAGGCAGTAATGACGATTATGTAGGTAAACGGCATTCCTGAGGTACTGCAGCAGGCTTTCTGCATTTCATGATATTATATTATAGTATATGCTTATATCTCCATAGGAGTTCACTTGTTAAGGACAGAAGTCATGTTTGAACCTAACCTTGGAAAGTACACATCCCCCAAGGAGTTCACACAGCAGTACAGTGAATGATTTAACCCAAGAAATGAGAAACCACATATGTGCTCCAGAAGACTGTCCCTCAATGATATGTTCAGACAGCAGCCGCTGAATTCTACACATTCTTAGCCTTCTGCTAATGCAATGCTAGCTGTTAAATAACTGTCTTTTTTTATTACTGCTGCTGTTTCTAAGAAAATTCCCCATTGTGGGATTAATAAAGTCAATCTAATCTAATCTAATGTAAATCTGTGTAAGCAGTCTCCTTCGGGAAGACATGACTTTGAGAAATGCTAAGCGTTTGTAACCTTTTGTGTTAACAGGATGACTGCCTGTTTGCCGTAACCCACTCACTCCCAGAAAAATGCCGGTTATCAGCGTGAGGGCCTTTGCTTGCGTAATGCAGCGGGACTGTGTGGACAACGCACACTGTTTGTACAAGACAAAGCTTAAAAGGCGACGCAAGTGAAGCTATGTGAACTTTCATAAAGGGGAACTGCACTGAAATCCAGTTGTACACATTCACTGCTCAGCCTCACGGTACTTAAAGAAACATCAGGCCTCTGACAGAGGCCTGTATTTTCACAGGCAAAATTCCACATGACAAAACAAGCCACATACGGAAATTTCATTACAACCATGTTTTGATTAACGTTGGCCATTCTGATCATGGTTACTATTCATCCATTCATCCTTCTGCATAGCATGAACATGACCTACTTAATCGTGCAAAGGACAAGATACACTATAAAAAAATATCACAGTCTAAATTCATTAGCGTTCAAGATGCTTTATACAAGGCAGGGGATGCCCAGCTAATTAGATTCCAGTCCATTACAAAGTACGTTTCTAACTGCACAACAGCTGGAACCTTTTCAGAGCCGAGACAATTATCCAGAAGCTTCTCAATGTCATGAAAACAGCAGAGCGCATGTCACAACACAGTGCCCTAGCAAGGGAGGGTCATGACATCACTGTTCATTTGTGAGATTGAGACTAGCTGCAGGATTATAAATCACAGCGCCATCTTCGCGGCGAGCTGTCGCAGGCTGGATGTGTCGACCACAATGATACACTGGAGCACGGACAAACTCCTCTTTGTACTTTACAGAGATACACTTTTGTGCACTCGGGTCATCAAATCAATTTTTTAGACTTAAATTTTAAGACTTTTTAAAGACAGATTAACTTTGACTTTTTAAGAATTAAAAATTGTAGCACTTGAGCAGGAATATAGCTTATTTAAAAAGCCACCTCTGTAGCAAAATATTCAACGTCTTATTTACTAATTGGTTTTCTTTACCCAGCACTTGAAGGCAAACTGGGTAAAGTGAGGATAGGAGGCTACCTGGTCCTTTGGCTCCTCCACGCATGATACGTCCCAGACGGAAAATGATGGCCCGCTCATACTCCTTCACAATCTGCACGACATGCACGAAACGTATACTGGGTTACGTTGAACCAAAATGACACAAAGATTACTTTGAAACAAATACCAGAGTTGGGGACAATGAGGGTACCTTAATGCACAGCCATATAGATATGGGTAGGGTGAGCACAGTCAACAAGATGGAAAGTATCACTATAAGCCAACCGCAAACTCCTATGTCACTGTCTGGGTTCTCCAGAGCTGCAGCACATACAGAAATACAACAAACACATTTAAAAGGGCAGAACATAAGAACATAAGAAATTTACAAATGAGAGGAGGCCATTCGGCCCATCAAGCTCGTTTGGGGGGAACTTAACTAATAGCTCAGAGTTGTTAAAATCTTATCTAGCTCTGATTTAAAGGAACCCAGGGTTTCAGCTTCCGTTACACTAGCAGATATCACAGGTGTCACAGTGTCCCTCAGCTTCTTGCAAATGAAAGTAATGTTTTTTTTTTAACCAGACACAAACAAACCACTCCCCATATGCCACTGGTCAGTTTATCTTAATGGAAAAGCAGCTGTGGGGATATCATAAGGGTTTAACTGCCAATCTGCATTGTTATTAGATCAGCTATACATATTAACCATGCTATATACACAATCAGCCATAACATTAGAACCACTGACAGATGAAGTGAATAACATTGAGTATCTTGTTACGATGGTACCTGTCAAGGGTGCCAATATATATTAGGCAAGTGGACAGTCAGTTCTTGAAGTTGATGGGCAAGTGTAAGGATTTGAGTGACTTTGACCAGGGCCAAATTGTGATGGCTAGAAGACGGTCAGAGCAGGTCTTCTGGGGTGTTCCTGGTGTGCTGTGGTCAGTAGCTACCAAAAGTGGTTCAACAAAGGCCAACTGGTGAACTGGCAACGGGATCATGGGTGCCCAAGGCTCACTGACGCACGTGGGGAGCAGAGGCTAGTCCATGTGTTCCGATGCTACTGTAGCTATCGCACTGCAGCTATCGCACTGCAGCTTCCTGTGTATGGGGCTGCGTAGCCGCAGACCAGTTAGAGTGTGCATGCTGACCTCTGTCCACCACCGAAAGTGCCGATAACAGGCACATGTGTGTCAGAACTGGACCATGGAGCTATGGAAGGAGGAGGCCTGGTTTGACAAGTCACATTTTATATCATGTGGACAGCCCGGTGCAAGTGCGTTGTTTACCTGGGGAAGAGATAGCACCAGGATGCACTATGGGAAGAAGGCAAGAGGTAGTGTGATGCTGGGAAATCTTGGGTCCTGGCATTTATGTGGATGCTACTTTGACAAGTACCATCTGAACATTACTGCAGTCCAAATACGCCCCTACATGGCAACGGTACAAATGTCGGTGACCTCTTTCAGTAGGATAATGTGCCCTGTCACACTGAGAACATCATGCAGGAATGGTTTGAGGAACACGAGTTCAGGCTGTTGACTTGGCCTCCAAATTCCCCAGATCTCAATGAAATCGAGTATCTGTGGGATGTGCTGGACAAACAAGTCTGATCCCTGGAGTTCTCACCTCACAGCTTACAGGACTTAAAGGATCTGCTGCTAATGTCTTGGTGCCAGATACCACAGGACACCTTCTGAGGTCATGTGGAGTCCAGGCCTCAACGGGCTTGAGCTGTTTTGGTGGCATGAGGGGAATCTACACAATACAAGGCAGGTGGTTATAATGTTATGGCTGATCGGGGTAACTACCCAAGCTGATAAACAGAGCATCCATGCTTAGGAAAAACAACTATTCTAAACCATGCTAAACAACAATCTACACTCAAATTAAAAATACATTTTCTAATAACTTAGCTTCCCTTGAACAATGTATATACCATGAAATATAAAGATCTGTTTATTGGGGGGGATGAATTAATCCAAATTAAATATTGGGACCTTTATTATACATATGAATAATTCTCTTTAACCGGCAGATAAATTCAGGAACACACCATTAATGTTTACATAATGGCTGCACGGCACAGGGACCCAGTACAGCCCGTGACTTCGTAGTTGAGAAGCAACACGAGGAAACGACATAAAGTATTTCAGTTCATATTTCCTGTTTGACATGGAAACTATATCGTTATATTAGGGTCGCATTTTTAATACTTTTAAAGTTAGAAATATGGTCCATTCAAATGAGCTGATAAAAGAAATAAAACTGCGCATCCGACGAATGGCGCACTCGTTCCAAAAACCGCCCATGGAAAATGCTGATATTTAATAAAGGGAAAGTCCGCTTCCGCTGCGCTGGAGACGCCGCACACGGCGTCCCTGATGGGGAGGCTGTGCATCATCCTCCGCAGCGCTGCCGCCGCCGGGCCTCGGCGTGTAACTAGCTTTACTACTGCAAGATACAAGTAACCTAGGCAGAAATATTCCTAATAGATTGTCGTTTGTTTAGTCGCAAAACCAACCTAAGTGTTATAACATCAGTTATGCAAGACATTTAGTTAGTTGTTAACATTAAAGAAATTTATGTTTATCAATTAAACACCCTGAAGCCACATCTGTATCGCTACAGAAAATTTTAAGTGCATTTTTAACATCAGACTAGCCTATATGTTAGTTTTTTAATTTGCAAATAAGGACCGTATTGCTTACCAGCCTGACGTTCTCGTCTCTGAGTCTCTCGCATTGCGCTCGTTTCTTTATTGTCCTCCATGGCTTTAATGTAATATTTGCCGATTAAAATTCGTGGCTCGAGCCCCGCACTGAGACTAGCAGCTCGCTCTGCGTTACGTCACGTCGAGCCGTGAGACCCACGCCCACGCGTCGCGAGACTCATGCACCAAATAGAGGCGGGGGAGAAAGGCGCTCCATCCATCCATCTATCCTGGTGACAGGGGCAGGATTCAAGTGAATTATTTCATACTGGAAGCGGCCAAATTCAATCGATATCTAGATACAGTGGTACCTCGGATCTCGAACTTAATCCGTTCTCGACTCCGGATCGAATCCTAAAAAGTTCGAGTTCTGATGGAATTTTTCCCATAAAAAATAATGGAAAACCAATTAATTGGTTCCCGGCCCCCCAAAATTACACCTAAATATGTTTTTTTTAAGCATTTAAACACAAAATGAACAGGATAAAACAAGAAGAGCATTTTTTTCTTAATGGCTTCCAAAACGATAAAGATCCCAACATTACCCCTGTCCTGCCCCGATCGTCCGCTCCTTCCGTGTGCCACGCCCCCTCGTTAACCTCGTGTGGG
>JAODJU010000040.1:16483663-16496189 GCA_026776725.1 Gnathonemus echidnorhynchus | reverse complement strand
CCCCCCCCCCCCCCCCCCCCCCCACCCCCCCAGCTGGCCTCTCAGCTGACTGGCCTTCACTTGCGCTCTGAGCCAGTCAGGGGATCAGCCCGGTTTCTGACTGGCAAGTGGGAAATGCGGCCGTTTCTAGTGGCAGTGACATGGTGTTGGAGACGGTAAGATCCCTCACAGGAGAGCAGATTCTTTCACTAATGTCGATGTCAGGCTTAACGAAATATCCTACCTGCAGCTCCAAATGGCTGCCTATCAGATCAGATATGAGGTCCTGTGTAGGAACAATAATAATTTAATTCAACTGTTGCAAATAAATTAATTGGACTGTTAACAATAAATAATTTACAAATTATATATTAATTTTTTTTTTTTTTCTAAATGTATATCTTGCCTACAATAAATACTAAATATATGCCTGTGTTATCTCGATTTATGTAAGGATAGCATCATGCTTTTAAAATATTATAAATGTAGAATATTATAACTTTAGAATAATGTTATGTATTTATCCATTGACACAGGAAATGTAAACAGAGTCTCTCTTTTGTTCCTGTCTGGAGCACCTCACCACCAAAGGTGTGTGTTTGTGGGGGGGCGTCCCTCTGCTGTGGAAGGGGTGGAGTTACAGAGGCGGCGTCCCGGCTGCGGATGGCGCCCCATCCCGCACTGGCCTCTGAGCCGGCTCTCCACCCCCCCTCCCGGTGAAATGAGCTCTGCGTCTCGGAGAGGCCTTTTCCAGCATTCCCGGCACAGATGTTCTCTCCTGGGTCTGTGCATGTGGAACATAAAGGGGAGAGTGGATTCCGAGGTGCACAGCGGTCCTGAACGTCGCCGTCCCCCCCCCCCCGGTCACGGGCCTGACCACAGACACACACCTTCTCCCTGGAATCTGCTTGCTGCCTGGGGGTGGGGGTAGGGGGTTGGTTATGGTACAGGTGACATTTGCATTCATCTGCAAGGACAAATCACTCACTGGTTTCCTCCTTCCTGCGTTTCTATTGGTCCATCTTGAGAGACCCGCGGAAGCAGGGCCTTTCGTAAAGGGAAGCCGCGGGATTTGGGAACCGTAATTTACCGTCCATGCGTCCCAAACAGACTTGAATGCCATGCCACCCTCCGCTCCACCAAGGTGACCCCCTCCTCCAAGGTTTTTCACTAGTCTTTCCAATCCAGCTACGCAGTCAGCTGCAAATCAATACCACGCCAAGGAACAAGAAGACCCCAGGAGGCATCACTCCTGTGCCCTGACTCCTTACCGATCTCCTAGAAAAGACTCAGAAAACGTCAAGGTGGCAGAAAAGACATTCAGAACCCCGGGGCGGGGGGGGGGGGGGGTGGTTTCCAGCCAGGTAGCCCTGCCTCCACAAGTAGCGATCAGCGCCCCCTCCAGACTGATCATATCATTTACACCCGCGCAAAAAAAAAAAAAAACACGTAATGTGGCCACACAGAGAGACCCCCCCCCATGTTGTTAGCATTTAGATTGCCGAGAGCATGAAGCCTAACTAATGTGCTTCCTCAATACCACCATACCCAGCTCAGATAGGATGAAGTGATAAGGATTAAAACAAAGAACAGCAGCAGCAGTTGGGAGGGGACTGGAGAGAGAGGGAGGGAGAGAGAGGGAGAGAGAGAGGGAGGGACGGAGGGGAGACGTCCGCTTCAGCGGCTGAGCTCATTAGCGGCACTCTTGTCCGCGGCCGATGTTCACCGCGATCGGAGATTATCACACTGAGGTCCCCTAATCCCCTTATCACCTCTCATATATTTTGCCTGTCCTGGGGTCCATTCAGGTCAGCTGCAGCAGCCCCCCCCCCAGATACACAAACACACGCCGACCCTCCCCAGCCTCTCTATCCCCTAATTCTGCTTCATTTAAGCCTCATCATGCCTTCCGCTGGAGCGGAATAGGGCCTGAATCCAGGCCGACCCGCCCGTCCTTTTCATTTCCCGTTTGTTGCCGGCTTTAACGTTATACCTCTGTGCAGCCGACGCAACCCCCTTCCCCAACTGCACTTACACCCCTGCTGTTTCCTCGCTCCCCCCTCACCCCCCACCATACGCACGGGTGCCATATCCCTTTCACTTGGGCTTATTTTGCATGCCCCTGTTGGCTGATGCAGAAAATGAGATTACTGTATTTAAATCACTATGATAATAAAGAGCACATTCACAGCCCTACAGCTGTAGGATAAAGCATTATTCCTTCCTTATATTGTTTGTGCTTTGCTGGCTGTGCTTGTCTTGCTCTGCCACAATGGCAGAGTCACCCGTGAGACTCTCTTTTCATCCCTCTCCTTTTCTCTCGCTCTCCGGCTCTTTTCCCCGCCGCCATCGGTGTGGGCTGGGGTTTCCGTTACCCTTTGACCCACGCCCCAGATGCTTGTCCAGACCCCGTCAGGCATCGGACACGCTCAACCTGTTTCGGGACACCAGCTCCCCGTGGGGAAACGGAAACCTGTCCCGTCTGGGCTTCCAGAATGCGGCGGAACGAGGGGCTTAGAGCGGGATGCGCGGCAGCGTCTGGGCGCCATGCGGCGAATGCGCATGCTGCGCTTCCACTTTATTCACCATGATTGACACCGCGGGCGAACTTTGGGTGGGATGCTCAGACCCGGAGGAGAAGCAGCCGCGGTGTGAACGGAGGACCAGGGAGGGAGGAACTGCCCCTACTGTGACTGAAAAAGCACCTGGTGTCCACTCTTCTGGACTTGGGGTTCCCAACCTTTCGATTTCCGCCAACTGACTTGCGTCACGCTAACATATCACTGATTAGTAAAACGTGATAAGTACAACTTTATACATTTTTTTCAGATGAGAACATAATGTGCAACTGTGAGCAGTCATTAAAAAATGAAAAGATATAGTTTATATTTTGAATCAACCCAACCTCTCCGCAAATGCCATGCGATACTGATTATGGACCAGGGGTTGGGAACAAGGGTGTAACTTTGGGTTGAGTATTGGGGGGAGTTGAGGTCTCCACCCATTTAAGGGGGTCCTGGGGGTTGTATTGGCTGGTTTTGATTATTGGAGCGTTACAACCCCCCCCCCCCCCATAATTTACACCCATGGTTGGGAACCTCTATTATAGAAATTCACCTCCTCTCACTGCTTGGTTTGCCAGGGAAACAGCTGCATAAACCTGAGCTGTGGACCAAGACAAGAACAAAACTCAGCCGTGAGCCAACAGGGAACAGAAAGCAGCGTAAACAGGTGGAGGAAGAGTAAGGAGGCGACTGGAGCAGGCTGGCTCTGCTCGGTGTTTCACAGCACAAACAGCCTCTGTGGGACCATGGAGTCTTCCATCATCGGGGGCTTTTCCGCACTCCAGCATTGTCCTTCCCTCCCCTGCTAATATAGTGAGCCCCCCGGTGCTACATTGATCGATTAGCTGTAATCGTAGAGGGGGGGGGGGAGGTGTGATAAGGGGGGATATGGAAGAGAAGAGAGATGGACTAGCCAGGAAGTAGCGCTGGTGGCTAGGAAATGTGCATGAGGTAGAGCAGGGGGCGTGTGACCAGGGAGGGACCCGGTGACAGGGTGTGCAGCGTGGTGGCCTGCCTGGGTCACGGCCGAGAGGACAGGGCATCTCTGGGTGGCAGTGAGTGGATAGGAAGTGTGACAGCAGCACGATGGAGTTCGCATGTGCTGCAGCTTCACATATGACTAATAGTGCGATCTGCGCTAGGAAGAACATGCTATGGAAATTATTACACTTCACAGAGCAGTCCGACAAGGCCTGTCCTAATTGGCTGCTAAGTTAGCTGATTATCTGCAGTTATGGATTATTTGCCCAGGGACTCGCGTAGGGGCTGTGAGGGTATGGCAAACATCGACAGAATACACATCTTAATGATAATTCTGCTTCTGAGATGGCGTTGATTGACAGGTCATTCTGAGCAGTGCGAGTCATCACCTCGAGTGCGGCTGTCATGGGGTCAAGTCGCTGTCTTGGTCACGGTGTCACACACTGGAGAGGTAGGGTGCTGAAATCTGGGATGTGAGCACAGGGGCTCTGACATGGAGTCTAAGGTGTATGTGCGTGTTTGGGGGGGGGTGGAGTTAACATTTACTCTTTTATTTAAACGTTCCCTTTAGGCTCTGGATAAGACGGAGCACATTCACTTCGGAGAGTGTCGCTCCAGTCAGAGAGAGAGCTGATCGTTAGCAGGAAGGGCACGATGTTAATAACACGGCAGCCGCTGCTCTGGAGGGAAGCCGTTCACTCGTCACCCGGTTAGTCTTTGTTGCTGGTACGAGGTGGCAGCTGGGGGGGGGTGGGGGGGGAACCTCGCCGCATCTTGAAAAGCTGTTTGTTTTGGTTAACATGACTGTGTTTATTACACTTGTTGTGTGGAGCGGAGACTAGAAGACAGGAAGGAGAAACTAGTGCATTCAGAACATTATCGGTACATCGGTACCTGCTGGGCCTTTGGATCGGACCAATGCAGATTTTTACCCGTTTTCCTTATTTGTAATAAAACCATTTTTAATATGTAGTTTTGGGTTCAGCTGCTAATGCAATAGTTGTCAGGGTTATGGATCATGTGTAATATTTATTAATGGAGAGATTCTAGCTATGGAAACCGTACAGGAATATAAATGTACAGGAATATAAGCATGCTCAGTTGTGTATGAGTGTGACAGTGATTTTGCCAGCGGTACCTTTAGCCTGAGTGACGCCGCCCCCAGTGCTCGCCGCCTCTCCCCTTACCCAAACTCTCTTAATTCCCTTTTGATGAGGCATGCCAAATAAATCCTATTTTCATGCCTTTATTCCCTCCTGGCTCCTAAACGAGAGATCAGGGGAGCAGAATCGGGGGGCCGCCGCTGTGGCTGTGTGCTGTCACAATGGGGCCCCTCCCTCCACTCAGCCTCATTAACAGGCACTTCCTCACGTCCAGTGTCGGCCTGGCAGGGACACAAGGGCCTCTTCACCCCCGAGCACAAAGCGACGTGGAAAGAGCAACGCGGGCGCACACGCGTAAACATGCTAATGCTACATATCGCGCTTATCGGCTGAGCGTTTTATGCTAACACTAAATGCTAAAAGGTATAGCTAGCGCTGGTCATCACTGATGGCAAAACACTGTAAACCGTGTGGTGCTGGATCTACCCATACCTTTATCTTCGCCGTCAATTCTGGTAGCAGCACGATAAACTTAATGCAAAAGCTAAAGATTTACATGGACTTGGCTATACTGGGCTCGTGTCTGTCTCGGGCCTCCTGCTCGGTTTCACGCAGCCGCGCGGCGCTGAGTTCTCCCACAGACCCGTCTGCACCCACACAGCGCCCCACTACGACAGTAACAAGCTCCTTTATCTTCCCCTGTCAGCGCAGGAACGTCCAGACTTGTTATTGATGAGAACCAGCTGGGACCAGTCCAGGTACAAGCGCTGCCAGACAAAGCCCAATATATAACCATAGAATAATCATGTAAATGAGGTGCGGTGCGTGGTGTGGAGCTGAGCGCTCAGCAGTCAGGACAAGGCGCAGTGAAGGGACAGTAACTGGATTCATGCATTTCTGCGGTATATGTGAGATATGCGGCAAGCATACTAAGCAAATCAGTCAGGGTGAGGGAATCAGCGGCCAGCTACTTATGATTTATTGATTCTCTGACAGCAGTGTGGTTTTTTATTTTTTTGAAAAACTGGAGTCTAATCTGGAGTTTACAAACAAATTAGCTTCACCCTCCCTGTAGTAAGCAAATGTTCCACTATAATCTGACCAACTTTAAAGTGAAGTTGGAAGTTTTTAATAAAATTAAGGTAAAATTCAGGTGACTGTTTTTTAACGAAAAAACAGCCCACGCAGCACGTTTCTTTCAGAACGGCTCCTCTTGTACTTTTTAACCAAGAATGATCAGGTCTGTCACCCGACAATGATGCGTCGTTCCCACAAGCCTCCTCTGTTCTGGGGCCGCGTCTCTGAAGTACGATCAAAAATCCCAGCATTGAGAGTGAAGCCAGGATTTGTTCAAACCTGCCTGCCATCGCCATCCCACCGACACACACACACACATTCGCTTTAGTCTCCTCATACAACAACAGAGAAATAACAAATGGCCAGCTCACTTTTTTGGTGACTTATGACGACTCCAAAGCTTTCATTTGGCCGAGATGTTTTGCTAAGAAAAAGGGGCCGTTAATCACGCTCTTACATGTCTGCGTGTCGCTGCTTCCTCCTGCAGGAGAGGAAGTGAGCGCCGACGGCTCATCTGTAGTGCGCCAGCGTCGCTGAGGCTTACCCAGACACATGCTCCCAATTAGCTGGCCTTCTTAATGTAAATGCTTCATAAATTATCCCCAATGCTCCAGGATTAGGCTCTCATAAAGAGAGTTAGCATCTCAATAAACAGCCAGGTTGAGCGGGGAGAGCGAATTAGACAAAGGAGGGGTGTGTGTGTGTGTGTGTGTGTGTGGGGGGGGGGGGGGGGGGGGCGCGGATGAGCAGGGGTATAAGGGTACCATAGCTGGCTGGGTCACAAGGGGTTCATAACACTTTTTAAAAAATGTGTTCGGGCAATGGAGCAAATTATAGTCGATTGGTTGATTGAGATGTGGAATATTTTTTGACGGCATGGCGGAGGAGATGGGAGTCATGGTGAGCTACCGCCATAACCAGAGTGCCTGATAGTAATAGGACAGCAGTGATAAATAAGCAAGGAGCCGGTTGTTTTCCCCTTATCAGCACATTGTTCTAATCCTTATGAATAAACCACGTATTCACTTCTAAATAAGCTATCCTGCAGTTACACTTTTTCATTTTATACTTTGATGATCATTTGGTGTGGTAAATGGCTTTATTTATATAGATCTCTTCCTGGGGGGCCTGAAATACAGGTATTCTTTCTTTTGAAGTAGTTGTACAACAAATGCAGTTACTTGGGTAGTTTTGGGGGGGATTTTACTGATTGGAACATCTGGTGGTTTATGTGGATAGGCAGAGGAGCACCCCCCCCCACCAAAGAATGCTACCAGTATGTGAGACTGGGACCCTGAGCGCGCTGCACTGGCCGACCGCACTTTGGGCAGGCGAGCTCAGCGACGGCTGGTGATCGCCACGTACAGCGTCCGCCCCATAGCCGATGTCGCCGAATTCGCATGGCGCCGCGAGAAAGTCAACTAGCTTATTTGCTTCAGACAGACAAGTGTCTCTGAACCAAGAAAAGACCAGCACCCTGCCGTTCTTTAGCCCATTCTTAATTTTTTTTGAAGCTACATGTGAAGACGGACTCGAGTGCTACAGTGGGTTGTGTAAAGTCACGTCATCCTTAAAACAACAGCACACACAGATGCACGTACAAACACAGGCACACAAACAATCTCCATGTTGGGTCTGCGAATGGGCAGGAAGGCAAGATTAGGTTTAAGCCCCATATTTTTGAAATGATGGTGGACCTGCTGTCCCCAGATCAGGCACCAGATGGCGCAGTGCTGGTGGAGCCAGCAGATAATTAATCGAGACAGATCGGGTAGCATTACTTCCTATTATCTTCTAATTACTCTTCAGCGATGCGCTTATCCTTAAGTTTCTGTAAAATGATGGCACGGTGAGCCTCCGTTAGCCGTGTGGAAGGAGCCAGTTATCTTGGCTCAGCATTCTATCTGAAGGAAAGGATTACTCTCCTTCTCTTCGGGGAGAGTATAAATTTGTGCTGAGATGGGGTTGCAGACTGGTGGGTGTCAAAGGTTTTCTACACTGGAAATCCTCTCCTGAAACGGGCATGCTTCTTAGACGGCATGTTGCTACGGGTGCCATGATACCAGACCATGACCGGGCCTCAGTGTTCTAATGCCGAACACTGACGCTGGGCCCGAACCCTTTGCTCTCTCAGCCTGATCCGGTGTGAGCGCCTGTTTCTTGGATTACATACGCAAGATTCTTGGAGACGTTATGCCGGGGAAGGCGGCCATGTCGGGTAGCGGCACGCCTATGGACGCGCACGGCGGCCTGCGCGGGAGGCTGACGTGATTTAACACACGGACACATCTCCGATCTGCCCTGCAAGTTTATGAGCTGCGCAGTCATGGTGTGCTGATGCAAATGAGAAAGGCTAAATGCCACTGAGGGAGTAGGGGGGGTGAATGCCGGAGCCATCTGACACAGCGTCAGCTGCAAGGCAGCGGCCCTGGCCGCTGATGATTTTATGCACCTCCCCGAAGGTTTTAACGTATGACCCTGGTGAAGGCAGACCAATCAGAGGTCAGCAATGAATGGTAAACATATTAGCATCATTAACAAGTGCCAGCAGTTCACAACCAAAAATAAATAAATAAAATTGCAATGTTATTTCGGGCCGCCTTGCTTAAACGAGGAGCCAGTGCAAGGATGTCAGTCTGCGTCTGTGTGTGGGAGAGAACTGGGGAAGTGATGTAACAGAGAGATGAACCCTGGGGTCAGATCAGCTAATCTCAGCAACTCCGAAAATCCGAAAAGCACACAAGACCAGAATGGTATAAAAGCTCAGAAGAAATGAAAGAGAGGTGGGAGAAAAGGAAAGAGAGACGGGGAGATCATGATGCAAGGGATGATTATGCCCCCTCATTTTCGCACGCTTTGTGACTGTGTGAACAATCTGCTCCTGCTGACCCATCCAGGGACTCCCCCAAAAACAGCTCCATTCTCCTGCTGGGCCTCCCTTTTCTGAGGAGGTCTCTGGCTGGTTAATTAAAGCACAATAAAGAAACAGGTCATCAGTAAATGAGAGCATAATGGACCTTTTGGTTTACATAATCTCCTTTTTGTATGATGAGCATTTGCTTTTCTCCCTCTGTTTTTCCTCTTCTTTTTAGTCCCTTTTCTGAAACCAAAACAGCACAAAAATGGCAGAAGAAGAAGAATGTTTTGCTAGTGGTCACCGCATTTTTTAGGCATCCCCTAGATGTTGCAGAAGCAGGAGTCCAGGATGAAATAAAAACAGGAGTTAGGGCTTGAAAAATATGTACGGGACCACAAACCTGGAATGATTGTGCTTTCACAACCATGTTCACCAGGATTTATGGCTGAGACGTGATGGCAGATGAGCAGTTCTTGGCCACCAGTTTCCCATCCTGGAGGTACTTTGGCGACATGGACTCTTGCTGAGTTCTGGGAGAATCTCCCTGGGACTGCAGCACCCTGAGGGTCTCCAGGCCCCACGGCACAATGCAAGGGTCACATAGCTGAGTGGCACCCGGGCAGCTGTGCAGACAAGCTCCATAGCGCTCTGTCCTGTGATGTAATTCTGACATTCTGGAATCCAACGTATCAATTGCAAAAAACAAAAAAAACAAAACAAAAAAAAAAAACAGAGAATCATGCTTGAAGACCTGAAGTCCTGGTTCTTTAATGGTACAACTGCTTACACCACATAAATAAAGAACACAAAAGCATGCCTTCTGACAAAACAGGCAATCATCCTTCCCCCGTTTCATCTTTATCTATGGATCGTACAAGACGACATGAAGAGAGCTGGTGGCAGGCGTGAGCACAGAGCCTCGCGACTGACATCCAGGCTGTGCTCCTCCGTGTTCCGTCACTCATTAAACGGGATTCCAGATCAAAGGTGCATTCTTTAGTATTCAGGTAATGCTGCGTAGCTCACATTCCCAGTCCTCGTGTGTCATCCTCGCTCTCTTTTGATTTTCACTTTCCACCATTGCCGTGGTGACTCCCCCTTTCCAAAACATCCAGCTAGAATCGAGGTGTGATACGGGGACAGAGGGAAGCAGCACCTAGTCTGGGTCTCTGGACCATTCCCCTGGAGCACGTGGAGAGGAAGATGGCTAGGAATTAGAAAGGCATCATTTAATCCCTACCAGGTCCCCATCAGTAATTTTTGCGGCAATGACTCATGATGGAAATCTAATTTGACATGGCATAGCTAGATACTGGAGCCTGTTGCCTTAACGTTGCATTAACTGCAGTTATATAAATGTCCTTTCGTGTTTAGCCACTTGGAATGAGGCCTGTATATAAGACGCTAGTAAGTCATTGAGTGCTTGATCGCTGTTTGTTTTTCGCTTCTTGTCTGCAGCCAGCTTTAGGAAGGACGGCGTCGAAAGGTCTGTCGCTGCCAGGCCCTGACTTCGCGTACGGGTCCATGCCCGTCGTCCACGACGGGGGCGTCGCCGAAGGTGAGAGTCCTATTCTCCGTTAATTACGCCGCTCGGCTGAGGAGACAGACCAGCCTGTAATCAAAGCCGGGGGCCTTCCTCTGCTCTCCTCTGTGAGCCTCATTAGAAACATAATTTAAGCGTAACGGTGGAGTGATAGGGATGACTCCCGTGCTTCATTTTAAACCGCCGTGTCACTTCCTGTTATTTCCCTCAGGCAGCTGCCCCTTGCCTGCGGCTGCTCGACTCAGATGAACCGCATTTGGCTGCTGGGCCTTTTCGCTCAGCTCCTCTCTCCGCTGTTTTAATTATGCACCTCTAACAACCGACAAACATTGAAAATGTCAAGCTTTCCCCCGAACCCCCGTGAGCTCGTGTGGCTGTGCCAACCAGACCCAGTGGGAATGTTTCTAGAGTAGGATGAACTGTCAGTTGTGAGCCTCTCTAACTGTTTAAACACCCTGCTTCCTCAAGTTAAACCCCCCTCAGATCTGTCACTACTTACTTGAGAGACGAAAAGAAACAACTCAGGATCCATTCTTGCTTTTTAAAAAAAGGTTGGACTTCAATAATTGTGACAAGAATGACAAATGCTACGAGCAGCGGCAGTATTAATGAGCCCGGGAGAGTTACACCTCCATGTTGTCAAAGGGATGGAAATCGAGGGGAGAGGCAGAAAAAAACTGTGTCGAACCTTTCCAGAGATGTCATTGTTCTACAGCTGATAAAAACTTGCAGATGCAGACTTGAATCTTGCAGTGGCCACATTTTTCTTCAAACCACAAAATTATTTAAGTCCCTCACCAAGCGATTTGTCATTTGAATGATGGCGTGGTGTGTCACTTTACAGAGTTCTGTCACTGGGTTGTGTGTCGACGCGTCACTGATGGAGTGGATGCGGATGTCCTGTAGTCCAGGCACACTGCTGGCGGTTAACCATCCTGTGTGTGTCCACCCTCCTCTCTGCTGCAGCCATCTCCCACTGGCACCTGCCCCCTCCTCCCAGCACTGGCTCTCTTGTCCACCGTAGAAGAGTAGAGAAGGATTTCGTGGCCCTGAACCGGGAGGGGGTCAAGTCTGGCTTGGTGACAGCCAAAGAGCATTACCAGTACCGCGCCACGCATGACATCCGACTCGCCCCGTCCAAGGGAGGTTCCCGTATCTCGGCGCCCCCGCGGCTTCCCCCGGACATGACCTTCGGCGTTGCCACGCGGTGAGCGCCCCCCTGCACTGGACTACATCACCGCCCCCCCCCCCCCCACCTACCGAAGCTTGCCTGCACAGCACGCTGCCTCGCTACCGCCGTGTCTTTACTCTGTTCGCTCCTCTCCACTGCTGCTCTCCTCACAAACCAGCAACAACCTGCAAAGGAATAACACTTCATTCACGCCAAAAGTCAGAACATTAACTATAAATATTAAAATAGGTACAATTATGTGATGCGTGTGTACCAAAGTAATATTGACCAATATGGGTGTAAATTATGGGGGGACGGGGGGGTTGTAACCCCCCCCCCCCCAATAATCAAAACTGGCCAATACTGGACCCCCTTAAATGGGAAGAGACCTCAGCCCCCCCCACCATGCTCAACTCAACTCAAAGTTATGGCCTTGTGACCGACGCTTAAAGGTCACGTGACTCGATATCCGCCCTATCTGCCTGTTAATACACATGCAGTATACTCACAGTTCCCATATAGACACTTAACAGAAGCTTTCGCATGTCGGTCTCCGGGATGGCGACAGGGGAGGTGTTATTTTTAGGTATAAAGACAGGAGCCTTTATTGAAACAATATCACAACTTCAGAGGCACAAATAAATGGCGCCACTTATTCAGTTTGACTCACCAGGGGCTGCGCTATTAGCGTACGCGGGAGGCAGAGAAGCAGAGAGAATGGCCGTTAACCGCTAATGTTTTAGAAAGTACCATTAGCACTTAGCAGAATGAGTGTCAGCGTTTAGCGTAGCAGAACGTGAGGCGCCGCTAGATCGCCCCATTCATACCAGGCGCCTTGGCTGATTATAAACGGGACGAGGTGTTAGCGTAGACTCTGCTTGTGTTCATGGGCACCATTGAAGACGCTCTTCTCCATTAGCCAGGCCTCTTGGAGCCATGACAGTGAGAATCAACAGACTGCCATCAAAAGGCTTTGAATGCCTGACACGGTGCATAGAAGCAGGAGCTCACAGCACACGCCCAGGCTATGCCCCCCAACACCATCTTAATGAGAAATCATCTGCAATGAAAAAAAAAATCACACTTATTTTTATTACACCTAAAATATGGGCACCTGTGTTCTCATGAAACACCTGTAAATGCAGCCAAACATCGCCATTCAAGATGAGGCACGGCAGGGGTATGTGATTCTATCTGGCAGAAGACAGTGGTCCATCCTATCCAGGGAGTGTGTCCCTCACATCGCTTTTA
>JAODJU010000040.1:16466914-16483542 GCA_026776725.1 Gnathonemus echidnorhynchus | reverse complement strand
CAAGCATTCACGTTGGCACTGGTCAGACCACGCTACGATCTCCCCTGTTCGCCACTCGAGGTGAGGATTGTGCCTTCCTCCCCTCCTCCCTCCCATTCCCCCCATCCCATCCTTTGCAGTCATTGACACTGTTCAAAACGGAGCTGAATTACTTCGCCAATAACGCCCCTGTGTGCCATTGCTCTCCTTCTGCACCTGTGTGTTTTTCTCTCACCGCTCCCTTCGTCCCCCCCCCACGCCCCCCCCCTCCCTGTCAGGAATAGATTTATCCTGTCGGTGACGCGTGCAGAGTGCGGCTGTGTGAGAGTGCAGGTACAGGGTCAGGAGAGGGGAGGTGAGTGTACAATATAAGATAAGATCATGGCTCCCCGGGGGCTTGTTTGGCCCTGCACCCTATCCATCAAACACCGGCTCGCCGTGCCAAGGTCAGCCCTAATGAGCTTGTGCTGGGGTGTAGCTCTCAGTGCGCCCCCCACCCCCCGCACGCTGCCGCCACGGAGACACACAGGCACACGCCCAGGCCCGCGAGCGCCCACACGCGTGTTCACGTGTTTCATGTGCAAGCAGACAGACAAAACCCGTTTGTGAAGGTAATTTGATGTCACTGCGCACGTGTTATAAAATGCACAACTGATTGGATCTAAGTCAGGCAGGGATGTGCAGGGATGTGCTGGGATGTGCAGGGATGTGCTGGTCTTCCCTGTCTGCCATGTGGGATAATGCACTCAGTGCCCTTTCCATGTTTACTCACATCAGGGTGCTTCGCCACATAAATACATATATTCACATATAAATACCGCAGTACTGTAAGCTGGGAGGGGAGTGAGGCGCCAAGGGGGCTGCTCCTTGGCTGTTTTACCCTGTAGCGCTTTCCCCAGTTCTCCGAAAGCAGAGATTCCCTCATTTCTGTCCAGTTGGCGTTAGTATGTCTGAGGGCCAGGTGAAGGGGGCGCCGGGGAGCGGACGGGGCAGGACCAGTGGCCTGGCTCCTGTAGCTCTGCAGTCCGGGATGCGGACGGGCGGCCCCCCCACATCAGCGCTGTCCGATCTCATTAGGGTTTGCTGGCTGCCGGGTGGGGCGTGTGCTCAGGCATGTGGAGTGTACTAATGAAGCAATAAAAGTCACTGTAGGTGGGGGCTTGGAGGGGGGGGGGTCACAGGCTCACATCCCCGACACGCAAGTGACGAGGCAGGTGATAATTGAGACGTCCCAGGCCCACATCTTTCCCGTGTACCACGCCGATTAGCGAGCGAGCAGTATGCGGACTACTCCCAGCCCCGCCTGTACACGGCGTGTGCCCAGAGTCAGAGCCCAGAGTCAGAGCCCAGAGTCAGTAACCCGGGTCCCTCTGCTCCTTCCCAGCCCCTCCACCCCCATCTCGGAGCTCTTGGAGCACAGGTACGCTCAGGTCTGGCTGGAGGAGCAGCAGGCTAAGGACAAGAACCTTCTAGAACGTCGGAAGAAGGTGAGAGGATCAAAGGAGGCATAGACTGAGAAATATGTGACGCAGAACACTCTCTGTTATTATTATTATTGCTGTTGTTAGTGTTTTTGCTATTATTATGCTTGTTATTTTTGGTAATATTATATTTATTTAATACAGATGCTCTAATCTTAAGTGAGCTGACAGGGGACTTAATCAACCCTGAGAATGAGAGGGCAACAGAGAGCATGACTGGGCATGTCTTGGGAATGATGGGCGGTAGCCTTTGTATTATCGCATGCTATCACCAGCCACCTTCAGCTGTTTTAAGAGTGTGAATGTGTAAGCCGAGGTGAAAGACTGGCCGGCTGAGGCGGGATGGTTATGGCCCGCCTGCCCATCATGCTTGGTGTGGCGGTCTGGGTTGTTTCCACAGAGACAGCTGGGCCATATCCCAGAGACATGTACGACCCTGCTCAGGAAGTGTCAGCCCGTGGAGGAGCCGGCAGCCTTGTGGAAACTGCCCCGCTTCCAGAAGGTAAGGAAAGGCCAGACAGACAGACAGACAGGGCAGCCCAGACAGACAGACAGGCAGGCAGACAGACAGGGTGACAGAGACAGACAGATAGGCAGACACAGATAGACGGACAGACAGGGCATCAGAGACAGACAGGCAGATAGACAGGGAGATAGGGCGATAGAGACTGACAGACAGGCAGACAGACAGAGTGACAGAGATAGACAGGCAGACACAGATAGACAAACGGACAGATAGACAGGGCGACAGAGACAGACAGGTAGATACAAATAGACCGATGAACAGAGAGACAGGATGACAGAGGCAGACAGATAGGCAGACAGAGAAAGTCAGACGGACAGGCAGACAGGGCAACATAGACAGACAGGCAAGCAGACAGACAGGGTGACAGAGACAGACAGGCAGACATAGATAGATGGACAGACAAGGCAAAAGAGACAGACAGGCAGACAAACAGATAGACAGGGCAACAGATACAGACAGACAGACAGATGGGGTAACAGAGACAGACAGAAAGGCAGACAGACAGACAGGGTGACAGAGACAGACAGACAGGCAGACAGACAGGGTGACAGAGACAGACAGATAGGCAGACACAGATAGACAGACAGACAGACAGACAGAGAAGATGACAGAGACAGACAGGGTGACAGATGGATGGATGATATTGGCTGAATGAAATAGCATTCATCAAAGAAGCCATGTTGGAGGTATTATTTCGATCAAGATAATGACGCCATTAAGGATGGCTCCTTGTAGGAACGACAGAATGCTTTCCCAGGCAGTGGATGATCATGCCTTACATCCCTCTTAAGTCTGAGAGCTGATTTATTACTGTCATGTTTTTCCCCCACCATAATGGCCCCTTAGAGTTTGGGTGGGTGGGTGTGTGGGGTGGGGGTCGCCCCAGCACAGTCTGACAGCTTGTGTGGGTCTCCCTGTAGCAGCTGGAGGAGGTCTTAGCTGACCTACCCCCATCGCTTCTAAAGAACCCCGCTAGCCTGGCCAGGAATGTGTCAGGCAGGCCTCTGCTCGTCTTCCTAGCGCCCTGCGACCTTCCCTGACTTCTGCTTCTCCATCATCCATTTCTGATTTTGCTTGTGACATCGGCTAGCACGACATCTCCCTGCTTGAGCATTTCCAGCCATGGATGCTTTAAGTACACCTGGGGGGGCGGGGCGGAGGTTCCTGTCCCTTATCACGCATGGCCCACATTGTTAGCTGCCTGTTTTGGTCTGGCCCATGGGTACCTTAACGCTCGGGCCCCGTGACGAAGGGCATACAAATTAAAAGTTTCCTTCCCGCTGAGCGATCGATACGGCTCCGTGCTTGAGTGGCTCTCGTGCGGCGGCAAGCGGCTTAACCCAGAGAGGAGCACTTGGAGGGGGACATGGGGCTCGGGCTCATGCTCATTTGGGGGGGCGGGGGGGGCTTCTATACCACCGTCCTCCGCATCCCTCGCCTGGGGTCCCACCTTTACCCAGCATGCCCTTCTTCATGCCATCCCCAGTCACCCATCTTCCCTCCTCTGAGCCAAAACCTCCTGTGCCCAGTTAAATATCTGTCCTTGGAGATGCCTCAGCAGTGGTGAGGAAGCTGGTGCTGAGGCGCTAAGCGAGTCAGTCTTGAGTTAGACAGCATCATTAGCCTAACGCACCCAGGATCTCTCTCTGTAGCTCCCATTCGGGTTTCTTCTGGTGCTAAGCGAGCTCACGCGCTGCCTCTGAAACTGTAATCAGGAGGCTTGGGCTCCTGAGGGCCCTGCTGAGGGCCCAAAGCCCCCTGCACTGTGGCTCACTCACTGCTGCATCCATACAGACATACAGAGGGATGTGAGGCCAGGAGCTGATGGAGATGCTGGTGGAGATGCTGGTGGATGGCCTCCACCGGAGTGATGATTTCCTTCCCAATCCCTATGTCTCTCTGAACGATCACTGTCTTATTCTCTCCTTCTCTCTTTCTCTCTCTCTCTCTCTCCCCTTCCACCCCATGGCTCGCACAAGCCTCCAATTAAATCAAAAGCGGTTTGTTTTTATTGGTCTTTTGCGCTGACAAGTGGGCTATCATCCTGACGGCTCTACCTGACAGTGAGCTGCTGAAAATCCTCCATTGACAATGCCCAACGCTTCCAATTAGGGGAGAATCAGACTCCTGGTGCGCTAACGATCTTTCCTCCTCCCTCAAGTGCCCCCCTCCAATGTCTCTCTCTCTCTCTTTCGCACACACACATACACACACACACGCACGCACACACACTCACGCAGTGCATGCTGCTGTCTTCCCCTCACATTTTTTCCTGCTCCATTTTCCCCCATCTCTCCTTTTTTCCTGTATGTCTCTCCTCTGCAAATTACCAACACAAAACGGGATGGCACAGTGCCGTCAAGGCCTGCCGTCCAAGCCTGTCAACTTTAATGAGATGATGAAGGTTTATTTTGGCTGCATGCATGTGCTAAATTCTTTCTTGTATGACAGCTGACTGTGAAAGGCGAATGTTAACCTTATAAAAGATTTAGCAATTCTCATTATTTTCTGTCAAGTACCATATCTGATGGCTGTAGGTTAGACATTTGCATCCCTGACTTCTCCGGAGTGGGCCTCTTTCATTTCTCTCATCATTGTTTGTTTGTGTAGTCATTTTTTTATCTCCCTGTTTTTTTCCCCTTTGTTGAAACGTATGTTTTTCTTCTCTATTTCAAAAAGATATTGAGATGCCAAAATTCTTCCAAAGACAACGTGCTTATTACAAAAGAAAATATATATTTAACAAACTACTTAATAAATAAATAAAAAGCCAAGAATCTATTGTGCCTTTTCTTTCGGTTTTCTGGGGTGGTGTGAACCATTCTAAGCGGTTTCTCGCTCTTTGAATCCTCCTAAGAGCACTTTGCTACGTGTTAAATGTTAGGGGGAAAAAAACAGCCAAGCTCACGTACAGGAGTGAGTGGCTGACAGAGATTTCTGTGGGCTAAAACTTTTATATATATTTATAAGTTAGTTTTGTGACAAAACACATTTTATGATTTTGTGTCAAGATAGATTCCCAGACATCGTATCAAATCAAAATGCCTGAAGGAGAATAAAAACTTGAGTGAGAATGAATTGGTGGCACACATGAATCTTGGCAGTTCTACCTTTGACAGTATTCACTCAGAAATCCCTGAGTCCTGTCTGCACACACAAGCGTTTGGACCTGTCCTTCTCTGACAACACGTGACTGACATGTGCCAAGTAATCCTGGGCTTTTTATTTTGCTAATCTCCCCCCTTTTTAATGTACAAGGATGCATTCTGCTTTTTCTGCTGCTCACGACTGTTGCCTTCATGCTATTTATAGGTGTGTGTGAATGCATAACGGTGCACGGTGTTTGCTGTCGCCGCGGCAGTGTTAATGAGGCTCTGGGATGTGTTGGATCTGTATGGTTAAGGAGCTCACTTCCTCCAGGCCCTAGGGCCCACCTGAGAGCTGACACGCGCCTGCAGGACCATCTCGCCTGCATCTGTAGCCTGTGCAGAAGGAGCTCATGTGTCTATCAGACTGATGTTGAATGCTCTTTATGGGAACATGCCGGCCCACTTAAAAAATATGTCAAAACAGAATCAAGTCCGGTTCTCCAAACTAGCTGCCTGTTCCAAAAGTGTACCTTCAGGCCTGAGAAGGGAGACAGCAGCTGTCCGTGCACTGGGCCAAGCATTAACAGAATGCCTTACTCATAATATACCATGCCTAATGATTCATCAGGCCAGTTAGATGTGCTTTTGTCATCTTCCTGTGATAAGTGGATACTTTCTAGCAGGCTTACCTGGAACAATTTTGCTGTGTCCCTTCTTCACTGCAGGTGGGACCTGCCTTAGACACCTTCCGTGATCCTGGAGCTCGGAAGAAGGCCTTTCATGCCCATTTCTCAGACTCGGTGGCGCGACGAGGGCACCTCGGCCAGGGCACCTACAACGTGAACTAGAGCAGGCTAGGCAAAGATTGCGGGGGAGGAAATGATGGGGGAGAGTGAGAATGTGGGGAAGGGGGAGAGGAATAAAAATTTACACATATACATTCAGCTTGTTTTTGCCATATTATTCTACTGGTGGTAGGTGTAATGAAACTTTGTCAAAACCCGTAATCATAAATTTAAGCTGATTTATCCATTGCTGTATTTGCTGGTAAGTGTTATGTGGAAACAGTGCATCATAAGCAATCACAAGGTCCACACATGTCAAGAGTGCAACTTTGTAAGCTTGATTATATGCAAATCAGCACTTACCAGGACACAGAAATAAACAACTAAGCCAGTCAGCTTCCAATTGGGAAAGTTTAACAACGGCGACATTTACGTACAGTAACATCTATGGATTGTTGGTACCGGAGTTTCCGCAAGAGCAGCAGAGCGGTTTGCGGCGGGGCAGTGCTGCGGCGACTCAGAGCACAGCCTGGCGCTGCAGTGTGTGTGGCACGTTCTGCCCCCGACTCGCGTGGCATCCCCCGGTGGCAGCTCGCAATCAGACCCGGTCCCCGTGGGAGCAGGGATCAAGGTGCACATCTCCAGTCTTGCCTTCAGTTGTTAGGGCTTGTCGAAAATTCACATGTTGCGAATCGTGTAAATGATACGTGAAACAGGAGACCGCTTACTACACAGTAAAGTTTTCTCTCACCATTTTGTGACATTGCCTGCCTTTCCTCTCTGTTCAGTCATAACATAGACATCATCCGTATACGCTTATACTACCTTAATACTATGTAAATAGGAATAAACTGGTAAAATGAAGATGAATAATGGTTTGTGTTTTATATACTTCTATATTTACTTGTAAGATTTTTATTCATTAACATTCGATATTCATTTCTTTTATCAGTCAGTTTTTTTTTTACCCAGATAAACTGCATGTAAATGTATGCAAGTACAGTGAACAACACGCCTGAATAATCACAATTTGAAAAGGGAAGTGCAGATCACCAACACTTACCAGATAACTTAAAATACTGTAATTAAATTCAAAATACTGTAGTGCTATTGACCGTAAACATTTGGGTCTGGGCCTGCTAATTAATGCCCCGTGTCTTTTTTCAAACTAAAGGGGAGGAGGGAGTCTCGTGACAGGCGCTGGAGTTCCCGCCTCCTTGTGCACGAGTCATCGCCCAAAAAGCCCAGTCAGCCAATGAAATCGTATGGCTGGGAACGCACGTGGAACAGACACCTTTAAAAACTAGTTCCAGGATATGACACAAGTTTATTTTAGTGAAAGTGTCACTGGGAAGCTTTAGTTACCAGATGATTGCATTTAACCTGACTTACCTCTGACTCTCTGGATTCTTCTCTCAACTGTCCAGCGGTTTTTTATGCTGCGTTCTTGGCTGACACGTGAAAGATTTTCTTAAACAGCCCTTTCTCTTTGTTCGCGCTACTGTAGCAAATTACGTTTAATCTCATTAATTTTTAAATTTTTTTGGCTTCTTTCTCTGTCAGGCGCAGGTCATGAATTTCATTGGCTTTGATCAACGTGTCTGTCCGTGGTGCTGAAAATTACTTGGCCTCCTGATTGGAGCTATGCTATGTAATTTTGATAAGATGGGAATTATGATTGTTACTTATATTTAAAACAGCACTATGAATACGATTTAAGTACATGTATAAAAGGATAAAGGATAAAATTTCGGTTGCATATAGTTGAATTCTAAAAATCAATAGCACCGGACCTTTGAAATACTTTTATGTAGCACAACACTTTAGACAGGAGATTTAACGTAGATTTTTTTGCGCTCTCGACGAACGTGCAGATCTCGAAAAATATCTGAAAACTGAAAACCGTACCAAAAGAGAAGAACAACTGGAAGAAAGAGGAGGAATATTCTGTATCCGGCATCCTGTTTGGATTTTCCGCCTGGATAGTCGATCCAGCTCTGAAACCGCACTTCAAGTAAAAGTTGGCAGAATACAAATGGTAAATTAAAATAAAACAGACGCCACTGTATTGTACTTAATGGCAATGGAGGCGTCCAGCAACGGGTCTAGTTTTGGAATTGACTCTTTACTGTCTCATAGACCTGGAAGTCCGATAAATTCGAAAGGAGACAGTTTGATGGGCGAATGCAGATCTCCTCTGGAGTTAAGCCCGAGGTCGGACCTGGAAAGCGGCTGCTCGTCTCCCCCTTCTCCACGGCGGGATTGCGTCGAAGAAGCGGTGCAGAGACAAGGTCATGCTCTCGGACTGGAGTCCCATCTACAGCACGGGCAGATTTCCGCCGGTTCTCAGCCTCGGACAGTCACTTCGTCCTTCCTCATTCGAGACATTCTTGCGGACTGCAAACCGCTCGCTGCCTGTGCCCCATACTCAAGTAATGGACAGCCAACTCAGGAGACTGAGAGACTTGCCTCTAAAATGTCAGACGATTTTATAGACAAAATCCACAGCAATTCATCTTCGGACAGCGAATATAAGGGTAAGATTTATGTGAAAAGGTTACAGAAGGTGTATTTTCTATCAAATCGAGTAAGAATAGAATATTTTATGACTACGAATTATAATAGCACGTAGTAGTAATGACAATATTGTTATTATTATTATTAATATTAATAATAATACCAGCGATGATTATTATATGAATAATATAATAATAAATGTTAACGTTACCTTGGCACTTGGCATGATCAATAAAAGTGTATAATTAAATATTCTATGTTAAATTTACTGTAGAGCGATATGTGCTGCGGGTTTTTGTAAAAAATAATTTGCAAGCGCAGTTATTAGGCCTATTACATATTCATACATATAAATATACTAATATATGTGTTTTAATTAAAAAAGGCATATAGGTACACAAACTGTTACTTTTTATTGCGTTTTTATCCTCTGTCATAGCAAGTAGTGTTTTAAGGTAAATCGCGCTTTATATTCTCCAACGGAGATCCCCGTAATTGTAGTTAATAATAGTTAATCAGAAAAGTTCATTCGAGACGTCGAAATTTCGTAGCCTACGATAATAAGTGAAACGACCGAAATTAGCAGTACTGGTTAATTTGGACAGCTTTGCTTGTTTCTTTTATAAAAAAATTGAAATTTAGACTGAAACGGTTTACGAAAACTTAAGAACTGCGCTGTTTGATCGATATGTTCTTTAATGAAAATGTGTTATCAGTAAACATATAATTGGACGGTTATTGATTCAATTAAAATAATCCACTGGTAAACATCAAAACCTAGTACAGAATAAATATCAATTAATACTAATATGTAGAACATAACCACCAGATGATAACATATTTCCCATTCATTTGAATTATTATTTCTAAACTGATGTCACAAATCTTTTAAAAAATGCAATGCACTTAAACTGTAAGATTATTATATTTTGTCAGATTTTTTAGACCCGGTCTAAATATAGTTAAAATATTTAAGATGTCAAACTCTATATTATGTGCAATATTTACAGTAATTTAGTTTTCTCGTTATATTCGTAAGTTGCGTATTTGTGACGCGGAGTTATCAGTCAGGTGTTTATTACGATTTTATACCAATAATGTGAAGTTTGGCCAGTCATGCTCAAAAGGTTTTTCATCTCGCGTGGCCCAATTAGACGGTTTATTATGCTTCATGACTGTCCAATCAAGTCGTTACCCATGCACGTCTTCTAAATGCCCCATTTACGCCAAACTTACAAAAGAAATCATGGGTTTTATCAGAGTGATTTAAAATAAAAACATTATTTCTTATAATACCAGTCCTTTTAATTTGCGTACGGTATACCTGTGTGTTTCACGATAAAATCTGTACGTATGACACAGGTAGGTACTTAATATATTTTTTGATCATACAACACAGATATTTCGCCAACATACAAAACAAAATATACACATGCATTTTCATAAATACATTTTATGATCATATATATTTTAATTGGAACAATATGGACACAATTCGAAAACAATCGCTACTTTAGTTCAATATATAAATATAGCCTTGGAGTTGCGGCCTTTTTCTTTGTTTCTATCATTCAGCGTCGGTTATGGTTGTGTTTTTTAATTTGTAGTGTTTGCCAACGGTTCAGTGTTTTTTTGGGTTTCAGTGAAAGAGGAGGGAGACAGGGAGATTTCGAGCAGTAGGGACAGCCCACCAGTTCGGCTCAAGAAGCCCCGAAAGGCGCGGACGGCGTTCACGGACCATCAACTAGCCCAGCTGGAGCGCAGCTTTGAACGACAGAAGTACCTGAGTGTGCAAGACAGGATGGAACTGGCGGCGTCGCTGAGCCTTACCGACACCCAGGTCAAAACATGGTACCAGAACAGGAGGTGAGATCAAGAATATAAACACGCAAAGCTCTATGTTCGCTTACATTTCGACGTTCAATAAAAACAGATGGTTCAGTATCTAGCAATTTGAATCTGCCTTCAAGTTTTTAAATAGGCCTGTAGAGTCTTGTTAATCATTTAGCGTACGTAATCTAAAATCCATGGACTTACTAAAAACTTTTTCAAGAACACAAGGATTGTTGGGTGGTAAACTTAGTAAAAAATACATTTCCCTAGAGTACAGGTACATGTATTAATGTATACCCAGACACACAGACACACACACTTATCGAATACGAATAGAAGCGTTTTTTTTTTTTTTTTTGTAAATTAATGTATATTTTCTAAAACATGCAATCCACATTATTATGTAGAGTACTCTTATTCTCTATTTTTTAATTTAACACATCGATATGCCTCCTTCTCATACATTTTGATTAGTATAATATTTTTAGCTATTTATGTATATAACAAATATGAGGAGCGTCGCCTGTCCCAATTCATTCTTTATCTATACGGTCACGGAGCATTAAAAGTCAAAAATGCATTTCCTGCACGTACCAAAATAGAAACTGCAAAAGCCTGCATCTGTGTTTACGTTGCCCTCACTGTGAAGGTTTTATATGCAAATTTCAGTTCTGCAACCGACCTTTAGGGTTTTTACTTTCCATTCGTTTCTTAAACAAATTATATCGCATACGAATTCGTTTTTCATGATTCCACTATAATATTTTAACGTTGATATTTTAAAAGGAACGCTATTCAAATAAGCAACAAATACAGCGCAACACATTTGGTGATAAATAATAAATTAAGAGAGATGTAAATAATTTACCCACAATACTGTAAGAACACAATTATTATCATTATTAATTATTTATCCATAAGAATGGTTTCCTATTGTCCAGGAAACTCTGGTTGGTAACTAAAAATGAATAACGAATGAGGGCCGCTTTAAAACACTTAAAACGCTTTATCTAAAGTAAAGGAAATTAAACACTTAAAACGCTTTATCTAAAGTAAAGGAAATTAAACACTTAAAACCTTTCATAGGTTGTCAGAGCGGAATCGAATTACTACAAGTGTAACAATTCAGCTTTAAAATCAGCTCCAAGTTTACATTTTATATATTTATAACGTTGTATGTGATTATGTGATCTAAACAAATGTGTACAAAGTAAACGATCACTTTTACTCTGAACTGAAGAACGTCGCAAAACGACGCGTTAGAAGCATCTAAAAGAAGTGAAATTAGTTGCTATTGAAATACTTCACGTAGGTTAGTTTAGAGCAATAATGTTCACAAGGCTAATAAACAGAAATTAGTTGTATCCCGAACTCCCGAACGTAATAATAAGGTACAAAACTTTTTTACTATGAAATACTACTGATACTATTCTTCTTCCTGGGAAAGGACAAAGTGGAAGAGGCAGACCGCAGTTGGACTGGAACTTCTTGCCGAAGCCGGAAATTACTCTGCCTTGCAAAGAATGTTTCCTTCGCCGTATTTCTATCCACAAAACCTGGTTTCCAATCTGGACCCTGGAGCAGCCTTGTATCTGTACAGGGGACCCTCCGCGCCACCACCGCCATTGCAACGACCCCTGGTCCCACGGATCCTTCTCCACGGATTGCAAGGAGGAAACGAGCCGCCGCCTATGTCATCTCTGTCCGGCGTGCTACCTCGGACGACGCAGCAACGGTGAGCCGCACCTCCAGATTCAGAGCCAGACAACGCCAACCTCCACGCGAACGAAACGGAGCATTTTAATGAGAGTGACCAGTAAATACTGTTTTATTTAAAATGAACTGGGATCTTCAGTATATGAACTCTTGTTTGATTCTAACACGAATAAAATGCCACTGTTATTTATTTATTTATATATTTATATATCGAACAGTTTTCCTCGCTAGAGGAACTGTCAGAATGAACTAGAGATGTTTCACATGATTTCTTTATGTCTCTCCGGGAGAATTGCAGAAGAGCTATTCGATTTCCTGTATGGTTTCTCAAAATAGTACTTCCAGGAAACGAAGTTTATTACGTGACAGCAGCACTTGTCAAATTCGAATCATGCATCAGACCCTGTTTATATGTGGAACGTGCGGAAAGTGAACATGACTTATGGAAAAAATAAAAAAGTTTTTTTTGTATGGAAAGCCATTAATTCGATCTTCTGCCCAAGAATGGATTCATATGATGAAACTTGTATGGACTGTTTATGTACAGTAAACACATAATGCACTGTAAATAAAGTATTCATCTATTCAAAGAAACGTCATGATTTTAAGTAGCATTATGAGTAATGCATTTTCTTTCATTCAGACCATTGACTGAAAGTGACCCGCAATGGCCATGACGAATCGTATAGACACGGTAATTTCATTGGACTGTTTTCAAACTGTATTCTACCTACATAATAAACTTGAAATGGTGTCAGCAATGTCATTGTCTATAGTGCCCTCATTTTGCTCCTGCTTCGTCAATTGCAAAAATTGAGAGAAGCAAAAGATGTACAATACAATTTGGCTGCAGCACCGCGCATATAGCAATTAATTGTTGCATACATAATGATACATTTCGTTGCTAAACGACAGTAATATTCGAGGCTTAAATATTTATTTTTACATTTCCCTCAATTCAATTTAATGTCCTTTTAAGATGTAAGAGATACGTATTTATATTTGACCATGAGTGCAAGAACAAAGTTATACTTTTCAGAAGCTCGGTAGGCGGCTATAATTTATTGTTCGGGAATTTAGAAATAATATTGGTAGCACAATTTCCTCTCACGGTGTAGTGATTTGAAATGAACTTCGCATTGGTATCAGAAATAATTAGTGCGATTAGATACCAACAGATTGTTGGCATATTAAAATACACGAAATAAGAATGGCGTCTGTCCTTTCGCTATTCTGGGACCAGAGCCAATAGAAGCACCTGGTGTATTCTTCTCGAGATTGCGCAGATACTTCTTATCATGCAAACACTACAGGACAACACTGTAACTCCTTATGGTAGAAAATGTATAGTGAAACTACTTGTGAGATTCCTCATATCGTGAAGTAGTTGTATTATTTGATATTGCCCCCGCCCCTTCCCTTGATGGTTCCGCAGTTTTAAGATAAGGCCAGAAGCCAGAATTATTAGGAAATGTAGGAATAGTTTTTTTTTTTTTATCATATTATGTGTAAATAAAGTTCTTACACAAAGCAAAGTACTGTTTCAGATATGTATGCTCGATATATATATATATATATATATATATATAAAGGGAAAATGCAACGTGAGATTTATGCGTTTAACAATACTATTAGGCTGGAAAAAATATTTCCCATGTGCTCAAGAAAACTGTTACGCACTGCCTGATTAAACCAGCAGTGACAAGTTCCGTAATTCCGACTCAAACGAACTGGGTTTTGTTTTCAGACGTTGAAAATGTTTTTAAGTAGATAAGTTGCAGCATCGGCGCGCATTTCAGAATTTGTTTCTGGAATACGCTACTTTCTTGGGTAAAAACTAAGCATGATGCAGCACTCAGCAGCAGGCATAGGTCATGAGGATTTTCATCGTGCCAGAACTTAGGCGAACTGAGTTACACCGCTAACTAGATGGGTCTTGCTTTTCCCGGAAATCGCAGAAAATTGTTAATAATGCTAATTGACAGAACACGAAACACATTAGAAAAAACTTTTCTATATGTATCTAAAAAGATTTTTGGCATTTTAAAAACTATTTTATACTGTATTCTATAGGTATGCGTCGATTAAATATTCTAGCTACTATTTTTCTTGAGTTACGTTAAAGATATTAAATAATCATTAGCATTAAATCTGTAATTTTTGGACTGGATCCCCTTAATCAATCTATCCAATTTGACAACCTTGTTGCTAGAAGCCCAAACGTCGAAATGGTTCTTTTAAAGTAAAATTCTCATATCTGGCTTTCGGACAAAATATTTTTCTTCATGACTAAATAATTTTATACATTAATTTCTATATTTATAGAGTGACATATAACAAAAATAAATGAAAAAAAATCAACGCACGTTAAAACAAAATTAATTTTACTGTTATTGCACGGTACACTATAAAACAAAATTTAGAAAAAAAATTTCATGATAAAATTTAAAAACTGACACTAATTGTTCATATATATATATATATATATGTGTGTGTTTGTGTGTGTGTGTCTCGACAAAATATGTCCAGGTCATTGAAAACACTGGTTTAATTAAGTAGTAGCGGTGGCACAAAACACTGGCTGACAACCGCATTAAAGGGAAACAAAAGATGCACTCGAGTGAATTGTTTTAAAACTGAATATAGCGCGATTATTCCGTTTTATTACATTTTCATAAACATTAACTCGATGAAATATTAATAGCTCCCCAAGTGTGTAATTGTTTAAGTGTCTTAAACGATCCTATTTGGAAATGGATTGTTTCCACCTTTTTTTTTTCTTAAGAGTGTTGGTTGTCTGGCCTTCGCCAAACGGCTCCAACAGCTGGTGACCGGGCGAGACTGACTGTGCGTCGGATCAGGCAAGCGGACAGCTGGTCAGCGGTACGGCAGGAGAACCCCCCCGCCTCCTCCCCGTGCGCCTGTAGCCTGTTATAAAAGCCCAAATATCAGTCCCTTTCCTACCTGGGGGTTGGGGAGTTCAAGCTGACAAAGCTGAATAAAAGGGTCGCGAGCGATTAAACAAAAGACATTAATGGCTTTAATCGGAAGTCGATACATCGATATGATCGCTCAGTACCCCGCTGCTGCATCCGCACCGCACATGTTACAGCGCGCGCCTCGCCTCCCCCTGACCGCGGGCTCTGCCTCGCGCTGTCGGCTCGCGCTATTACAGACCGCTTCATTCAGATTTTAGCAATTGCCACTTTCTCGAGTGCACGGTCCGCTGTGCGCCCTTTAAACGTCTATAAACGGAGCCCGCTTTTAGTTGGAGTCACAAATGTATAAAATACTGCTGAGTGAAAATAGATTACGCGTATCTAGTTTTCTATTCCTGCCGACCAGAAAATGATACAACCAAATAGTATCAAAAGGATTTGTGTCCGGCCCGAATGACGAAGATAGCCTCTCAATATTAATGAAAAGATTCATTCGTGCGAAGTGCGCAACTGATTAACTGAATAGCTACGTTGTCTTGTTGAAAGGCGCACAGATTTTTGCATGTGAAAAGATACTGGTAAACCCCAAGATCATACCGCGGATTGTCCCCGGCTCAGGCTTAATGAAGTGCGGATAGAGCCTTGCTGAGCTCCCAGCAAACAAAAACACAACACGAAGAGACTTAAACCCAGAGGATCAGTGACTCTGATTAATCTCATTCAGAATAAAACCAAACAAAACAGCCTTCAAATCAAATTAGGAGTCAATCAAAGGCCAATTTGCACTGCGGACTGTGAACCTGTCAGTGGAAGAAATGCTGATGTTCTTTCACAGTGCGCCGAAAAGAGAAGCAACGTGATTTGATCTTGCGGTATATTACAAATTACCGAATTCAACTTTTTTCCGCTAAATATGCGGCAAACAAAAGCCTGCTTAATATAAACATCTCCAAAGGCCACCACTAGCGAAACAGTACAGACTTTCTGCTTTCACAGATAATCGTTTGATGTGATATTGGATCACAACTGAAAAAGAATAAACTAAACGCTGATGTTCTATTTACTAGTCAAGAACTATAAAGGCAACCTAGAAAACATATTACTGCCGACACAACTGCTTGTATCGTGTATTTAGTAAGGAGAAGGTGAAATAGATTATTAAGGTCTTAAGTTAACTCAGGGTAACCCTAGGAAAAAATGCAGACATTTGCGCGCTATTCCGGCAGTATTAGGTCCACTGCTCGATAATTAGACACTAATCGTTTTTAAAATGTTAGCGCTCTTCCAACCCCAGGAAACCTATTACGCGGCACATACATCTCCGTTAACAGGCGCAATGAGGGCTCTGAAGAAATGCCATTCCCTGCCACTAGGATTTAGGTGCTAAAGCAAGACACATTTGGCAGTGCAATCCATCTAGAGTTTGGCCTCTGGATTTAGGAGCGCAAACCCTAATCTGGTGCTGTAACCATCAAACTGTCAAGTCGACGCCGCAAAGCAGTTCATGTTTACTCTCCATGTAGATGATCACGGTAAAGATAAGATGACATACTATCTATGCTGCCCAAGTAAACAAATGGACATTTTAGGGGATGCTGTAGTCGCGGTCATGATAGTAGGCAAAGGCAGATAACCATTACCGTCACGAACAATCTACCAACGCTACCGTTTAAATATTAACGTCTCACTATAAGTTCTGGGGAACTGCACCCGATAAGGGAGAATCCAATATTCCCTTACAGTTCGAGTTTTTAAATTTATAT
>JAODJU010000040.1:16424929-16448136 GCA_026776725.1 Gnathonemus echidnorhynchus | reverse complement strand
GGGGGGCTGGTGGGGAGGCGCATACCGGTCAGCTTCATCCAGGATGAGCCAGCGCACAGCGCTGAAGGCTATGCTCAGCGTGTTGTTGATGTGGTCGACCAGCCGGCCAGGAGTGGCAATCAGGATATTGATGCCCTTACGCAGCCTGGACGAGATAATTAGGGAAAAACATTCATTCGGTTCAGCAATTAAGACCATTTATAATGTGCACTAAAAGGCTCAAATTTAATAAAACCCGACTTACAAAGCATGTCCATTCAAAACAATGTTCATTTACCTTCATCTTGATATATCTCATTTAATTTAAATCCCAGAAGAGTCCATATATTATAACCAAAAAAATGTATACTACAAGAATGGTAATAAAATCCTGCAAAATCAGCGCATTTCAACTGCAAGAAGATATTATGAGTGCTGCTATGCATTATTATTGCAATCATCATGATGATGATGATGATCATCATGACCATCATAATCATCAGCCGGCCTTAGATATAGAAAGCCTGCAGAGAACAGAGTGCCCAGCACTGGCTGAAGGGATCTCAGCATAATGAAATGCTTGCTGGGGCTCCAGGTTCCCGGTTAACCACAGAGCCTGGTTTCACAAACGGTAAAATCGCCAAAAATCTGTGTGCAGAACCAAAAGGAGGTAATGAGATGTGGAGACTGACAGCAGAGCTGCTCTGCAAACAAGCACGCCCTTCATGCCGCTTGACAGGGAGGAAAAACGTCAGTGTGAGTGGACACCTGCTCACCGGATACCAACAATGCAGGAGAGGATTCTGGGATTGAATATCCTCCTGTATGAAACGCTAAACTGACACCTGACTATTAAAACCTTATGTAAACATTCTGCACTGTAAATTATGTTACATTAGATTGGTCTACAAGAAATCTTTGAATGGTTTCCAGATTTTGGGGGACACCATGATATTAACAGCTAGCAATGTGATGCCTGTGATTTTTTTCCTGGAAAGATGGCCAACCCATATGACAACACGGCGTCAAAACAATGCAAGAGCTCCAACCTGGCTTTTTCAGATTTCCTCTTTTCTCCTCCCATGAGGACTCCGGGCACAATCCAGGTGAAGGGCTGACAAACACCCCAGGAAAATGAAGCAGATGCGAGGAGACGTTACATTTCTCAGTATGTTTATGGTGCTGGGCGAGCGCTGATGTCTACAGCCAGATCTCACCTTCAGCAGCTTCTGGATGATCTGGAAGCTCTGCTGTGCCAACTGAGGAGGAACAGCAATAAATAATGTAAAGAGAGGAGACAGATAGTGGCCATGTTGCATGGACAGCGGGGACAGCTGCTGGATTATAGCCCAACAGTGACAGCAAAGCGATCGCTTAGTGTTTATCGAAGAATGACGAGAGAGGCTAGCAGAGTACGATTCAACGTGAATCAGGAAGAGGGAGGGGCAAGCAGAGGCGGCCTCGTCACAAGGGAGGCCCCCACGTACCTCTCTGGTGGGGACCACGACGACCGCAAACGGACCATCCTCCCTCTGCAAGACGGAGGAGAGGGAAGCATCAGCAGGTACATTTCTGAAAGATTCTCAACTGACGTGCATCATCAACCGGGCTAAAAGCCACCGTGTCCCCGCGTGTTTATTAACTGCAGTATTGAAGGAAACGAGTCGAAAAGACTCAGGGGAAGGATAACAGAAATTCAGCACGCGCACGCAGTATTTTTCATACATATTTTGCTGCGATTTGTTTTCCGGCATCGTGGCAATCACGCTGACATGAAAGGGTGCTTCAGCGTTCGGGGTAAGGCTCAGTGCCCGCCTTTCAGTGGACCAGACAGCTGTCAGTGTTTTTAGCGGCGCTACACTGGGGACTGGCTGCTCCAGGAGACAGGAGCAGATCAGTCAGGGCTCCTTATTACAGCCCCGCTAATCCAGCCCCACTGGGTATTTACTTTTATTTAGTGGTGCTCTGTCACTATTTAGGGAAGAAAAAAAAAAAAAGACAAAGACAGGCTTGAGTGAACAACACCAAACTTTTAAAGGCATCGCTCCTGTGCTGTGCCACCCAGTCTGGGCATCTACAGGTACTGTGTGGTGCCAGTACCGGTGACCAGTACGATCAACCCAGTGCCTCTCTCTTGGAGACAAGGGGGGGTTTTAAATACAGTCACTTACTCATTGAAGTTACATTTTTTTTCCAGTCGTGTTAATAACCATACCAGGGGTGTATGAAACATTTCATTTGACTTCATTCAGCCATAAAAAACAGATTTTCACATTTAAATTTAAGCTGTGTCCCCCAATACCAAACTCTCTCCTTTGCCACTGAACCATACTCCCCCAGCCGAGAATAAAATGAAGTGCTGGATATCAGTTTGGAAGAGGAGGGGGATATTTAGATTTTTAAACCAAATTTATAAGCACTGATTCGCGACACAGTTGTTCACTAAAAAAGTTTTTGTTCCAGAGAGTACCCTCAAAGGGGACTTCTGTCACAGTCTAAAAGTCTCGTATGCTGTTCCTTTGGCTCCCTGTGGCACGAATAATGCTTATTTCCATTTGTGCATCGCGGCAGGTGGACGAGTGCCAGCGTTTGGCGGGTTTAACGCAATTCCCAGGAAGCGAAGGGTTTCCCGCAAACTGATAATTAGGTAGCAGAAGACAGCCTGTTTTGAAAGCCCCACTGCTATCACTTTACCCTCCGATTTAAATTCCCTCTAATTAGCAACAAAAGTGCTGTGTCTATAAAATGATTCAAAAAGTCACTGAGACACTGAAAAACTACTGTCGTTCCTGTCTTAGAGTGATGATGTCACTCATCGCCTGATGCATTCGCTACAAATCAGCCATGTTTTAATTGTCATTGGTCTATGACAAACACATTCACTACTGAAGCTGAAGGGACACCACAAAGACCAACTACTGAGGAAGACCTACTATTGAAAACAGACAACGTAGCCTTACGAAACACACCTGCCATACTAAAGCCATACACCAAAAAATAAAAAATAAAAAATTGAATCACTACACCACTGTGTCCTAAACCAGTCCTCAGGGCACATCCACATTTTTGTTTCATCCCAGTTCCCAGCACACCTGTAAGGTATTTAGAGCTCCCAATTGCCGGGGGTCAGGTGTTCTGGGAACTGGGATAAAACAAAAATCTGAATCTGTCCGGTGTGCCACGAGGACTGGTCTGGGAAACGCTACAACAGCCATTATCCCAAACACAAATGATATGACACTTACAGCTTTATGTTATAACACAGCTGCACTGTGAACCAAGTTCACATTTTGAGTAAAAATAGCAGGACTTGTACCACAATAACATAAAAAGACTTAAAAAAGCAGAACACATATATTGACTTTCTTTTATAATCCAGTTAAAACTGGAAGCCAAATGTCTGTTTATGGTATTAGGCAGAATTATTTTTTGAGTTTAATCCCCATCTACCCAGAGTGACTGGCTTACCTTGATTTTCGGTTGGACTGCCTGCAGAGACTGAACCAGCGGAATCCCGTAAGCCAAGGTCTTACCTGCGTTCGGCACGCAGAAGAAGAGCACTGTTAACTCCGACCGTGGTTCCCCTCTAAACTACATGCAGATTAGATGGCAAATGCAAAAGTGAGGCGTCCAAAGAAAAAGACAGAGCGAGACCCCTCACCTGACCCCGTCTGGGAGCGTACCACCGCATCCCGCCCTGCCAACAACACGGGGATCGTCTGCTTCTGAACACTGCGAACCATCATGGACGAGGATCAACACAGAACCAGGAAGCAGTTTCATCTTCTAACGGCAGCATTCTATGAGCCATCTAAGCACAGTGTTCTGGCCATATTCCCATTTAATGCGTTTATGGGATAAAAGCACATCTGACTACTTTCTTAAAAGATCTGATAGACCTAATAACTAAACAAAACTAAAATATTGGGGCACTTTTCCACTACACCAAATACCATACTTTTGGTACGGTACTCTTGGTACTTTTGCTTTTCCATTGACTTCCAGTTGAGTACCAGTACCAAAAGTTCCAGTACCTAAAGTACCAAATCAGCTGGGATATTTTCCCGGTACTTTGGGGGTTAGAAAAAGTAATAATAATAGATGTGTGGCTCAGATTGTGATCTGGTCGGAAAAACAGATACAACGAGATCAGGATGACATGACAAGAAAAAAAATAAAGTATTTAGTATAATATACTAGGGCAGCATGGTACTGGAAAATATCACAATGTAATTTTGTTTGTAATAAAGATTGGAAGGACGCAAGGATGAAAATTATTATGATCGTCTTGAAGAATGCATGCAGCACTCATGCAAAAGCAACAGAGGTAAACTTTAAACATATGCTAGATAATCTTGAAAAGGAATAATCATTAAAATTGCAAAGCTTGCCAAGTTTTCTTTTCCTAATAAAGTAAAAATGTTTGGCAAAACTTAAACCCCCTGCACTATTGTGTCCATAGAGTATAAAAGTCTGAAAAAGTCTGACCTTAATTTAGCTGACTAGCGGTGTAAGAATTGCACGTGCATAACACACAATGTTGGTATTAATATTGCATGTTGCCCAGTCCTATAATACAATATAATATAATATACCTATTTTTCAAATTCAGTACAAGATACCCCACCTCACGTTGTGATGTCATTCAGTGCCGGTACCAGTTTTTACACCAGTGGAAAACCAACACCTAGAAGAACCGTACTTTTGGTCCAGTACCTGGTGTGGTGGAAAAGTGCCCTTACAGTCTACTGTTTAGAGGGCAAGTAGGTCCAAGAATGACAGAAACATACCTTGTCATGCTTGTCACCTTCAAGACATTATTCAGAGTTGATACCTTAGAAAGAGAAAAGACAGCCAGGATAAAGTCAAACAGAGGCAGGACATCAGCAATGAGCACCAACTGAGGTGTGAACTATAACCCTCACCAAGTGTGGATGGAGATCAAGATCAACAAAGGAGCTACTGGTGAAGACCTTCTCCCTTAGCTGTGTCACTGTAGGTCTAGGGAAAAAGAACAGCCCAGATTCAAAATCACACACAATGTCAGCTATCCTTCTCAGCATCTCAGAACCTTTTCAGACAGAAATGATCATTAAATCAGCAAAAGGCCGGCAGACCGCCCCAGTTGCTGCCTGATACTGGGACTGATACACAGTAGCCCACCTCTGCATCTCTGGGATCTCTGGGTTGTGTTTGAACAAGGAGGAGGTCTTGATGAACTCTCTGTCTTTCTGTTGGCCATCTGGGTGACTCTTCTGACTGACCTTAGGGGGTTTTGGCAATTTCGAGGCACATTTTTCAACCCCCCCTTGGTTCTGCGGCAGACTCTTGAAGTTCCTTTTTTTGGGGGGGGTCTGACCCTGGTGTGGTGGCTGCTGGTCAGTGTGGGCTGGTTTCTTTTCGGGAGTGACGCATGTCTTTTTGAAGGGGGGGCTTTTTTGTGTTCCCTGCAGAGCTTTCCGCTTCTCTGCTTTTCTCATTTTCTGCCATGGAACAAAATTAATAGTTATAAGTAAGAGTCCACGGAAGGATACACCAGCAAATGGATGACTACGTATGACCTAATCCACTCTGACGTTCATGGAAATTACCCAGATGGCTGCCAGCAGTAACAAAGATTTCTGGATCGGTATGACAGACTCTCCCCAAAACAAAGTGCTCAGGCCCTGTCAATTTTGAAGACCCAGCCTACCAGAAGCTCTCCGTATGTCCATCAATAATAAACACAAAATAATAAATTCCCATTCTATTACTTTTTCAAACATGACAGTCAAACTATTTTCTGAACAAAAAAAATCACATAAGAATTAGGTTATCGTGTAACCTCTGGTCCCTACCACAATACTGCTTTCAGAGCCACAGCATAAACAAATAAGGCTATATATATATAAAAAAACCTTTTGGTTGAGATATATATATATACATATATAAAGGGATAAATGAACAGTGAAGTATTAAATGAACTAAACCCTTAGTTCAGAGTGTGGTAATGCTGTGAGGAGTGGTTTTTGGGCCAGCAAGTGTATTAAACAGGATGTAATAGTCTGAAAGCCAGCAACAGGACAGACAAGGCAGTCGAAGGCCTATGTACTAAGGGCAGCCGATTACATAGTACATTGCAACAACAAATCTGCTTTATTTGTGTATTCTGTTTTTCACAATAAAGTGAAAATAAAGGTCTTGTGTTTATTAAATTCTCTTTGTTGATATTAATTACATTAATATTAATTAATTACAACACAGTAAAATAAAGGTAATACATTTTACCATGCTGGGGGAGGGGGGTTGGAGGGCCCCTTGCAGTGTATGCATGCCCCTAGAGTCCCTAGAATCGCCTCTGATAATAGTACAAATGCTGACAATGCACATTAGGCCACTTCGTACCCATTTGTCCGAGGTCCTGAACGGTGTGTGCCGCTTCTTGTGCGTGTGGACTGCTGGGGTTAAAGTCATATTCAGCATCAGCGTGTCTTCAGCCATGGTGAACGTTCACAAGTCCTCTGCAAAAGGCCAGTGCACAACAACACTGTTACGATCCGGAGTGATACGGTATTCGTGTCTATAGTTTTGACAGAGTATAGACAGACAATCAGTTTTAAAAGCAGTGTAATGAATTTATAATCTCGGTTCTAGACATTTAAGTATACTAGAAAAACGTCAGATTTATATAGCTAAAGTTCTTGCGGCATTTGCATTTCAGATGCAATGCAAACATTATGATAATGTTAGCAATGGGACTGGATAAGAAGAATCGAAGCAGTTTCAAGTAGTTTATAGCATGGCTTTGGGCTGGTAATGCGCTGCTGAACGCAAAAACACGACTTTAGCTTAAACAGCTTCCCACCTACCTTGGATTAAAGCAGAAGGTCTGGGTGTCACTGCACACGTGTGCGACCAAGCAACACCGGATTCAGGCGTCAATCCTTCAAAGGTCTCTGCGTTAACCACTGTAGTAATTAATTACACTCATACGCCCCGCGGTTTTTTTTATACGATACTTTTCTGCTTACTTTATGTACATTTAGGTCAAGGTTAGCGACCAACTCGTGGTGAACACGCGTGACTCGTGATACACATGGCTGATGGCTACTGTTTATCTAAACATGCGGTGACGTAAAAGCATCAGTAAGCGGCGGAAAAAGATCCGCGGCCGCCCGGCGTCCCTGAGTCCGCAGCTAGCTGCAAATCGCCCGTCACTTAACGCCGGTATGTGGATCCCGGCTGGCTGCTATGATCCGGGAAGCCTGCGTGAACCGACGGCACTCGGACAACGGGGATGCCTGCCTGCTCTGACCGACGGCGCACGGATCGTGGGGATCCCTGCCGGCGCCCTTTCCCTGGCGTCCGTTGCGTAGACCCGCCCCGAATCACGTAACTTCCTGCTCGCATTTTCCCAGGGAAATGGCGGCCCTAAGTCCTGATCGTGCTCCAGATGGAGAGACCGAACCCGACACCGAATCCGAACCCGAACCCGACACGGACCCCTGGGTCGGGCTGGGCCCGATCGTTAAGCGGGAGCCCGTGGTGAAGCTCCCGAGTCCGGTGAGCGGCCTGGAGCCGCTCTCGTGGTCCGAAGACCATCGCCTGTCGGCCTCCAGTACCAGCAGCATTTCTCTCATGGAGATCCTGTGCGATGTCCACGGCTGCAACCAGGATCTGGTCATGCAGCGGACCTCCATCCCCTTTCCGGACAGTATTTGTGAACTCAAGGTAAATCCTGCCTGACGAAGCGGCCGCATGTCGCTTTGCTGTTCCATCGCTTCATTGTTATTATTTTGTGGCTGATCTTATTGTGGTTATGTAGCGATAATTGAGTATCTTTTACAGGGGTGGTGTAACCTTACACGCCGCTAACTGGCTATAATCTGGTCGGGGAATGAGGTGTTTTAATCTCCGTTTTAGGATGAATGTCCGATTTATTGCGGCAGTGTTTACAAACCTGCTGCTGGATCCGCCTGTTCCGCTCGGGTATATAACAACCCACGGACTGTAACCAAAATGTATGGCCTAAAATGTTCTTTTTGATAATTATTTATTTATAAACGTGGTCTTGAAAAGTAATCTGATAAAAGGTCATTTTTATTGTTATATTTGCATCAATATATAATGAGTAGCATAGTTGGTTAATTTGTTACAAATTTTTCCAGAATTTTATTTTTATTGTTTTTGTGAATATATTTGCATTTTATCTGCAGGTGGGCCTGGAGGAAGGAGAATCTGAAGGCGGGGAAGGCAAGGAAACACTCGATTCACCAGAGAGCCAGTGTTTGTTGGATAGTGTGAAGACCCCAGATGCAGCAAGTGTTCCACCACAGACTGGCTTCAAGTACACCAGCTGGTCCCCCTTGGGCTGTGACACCAACGGACGCTGTCTGCTGGCCTCCCTCACGCTGGACAACCGGCTCACCGTCTACGGCAACCTCAACCGTCTGCAGTGGACGGCTCTGGTGGACCTGACCGAGCTCTACGGCGAGATGCTGGAGGAGAAGGGCTACTCGCTGCCGGGGGCCGAGCCCCCCCTGGGCCCGCTGGAGGACGTGCCCGAGCGTCAGCGGCGCCATCGCATGCAGAGTCCCGTGCGCATGGAGTGGTCCAGCGTGTGCACCACGCAGCAAGTGCAGATGAACAACGAGTGCAAGGACGTAGGCACGGTGCTCCTGGCCGTGCTCATGGAAAATGGGGACCTGGCCATCTGGCAGTTCAAACTCCCTTTTGAGGACAAAGATTCGGTGCTTTCCTGCAACACTATCCAGTCGGGGGTGTCTGCACCCAGCGTGCTGGCTTGGTGGGAGTATGAGCATAGCGGGCGCAAGATGAGCGGACTGATCGTGGGCAGCTCAGTGGGGCCCGTCAGGATCCTTCCGGTCAACCTCAAGGCCGTGAAGGGCTATTTCACGCTACGGCAGCCTGTGGTACTGTGGCAGGAGACTGACCAGATTCCGGTGCACAACATCAAGTGCATCTCGCTCTTTCACCCCTACCAGAAGTGCAACTGCAGCCTGGTGGTGGCGGCTCGCGGTTCCCACCTTTTCTGGTGCCTCCTGCTGATCTCCAAGGCCGGCCTTAACGTGCACAACTCTCACGTGACCGGCCTGCACACCACACCCATCATGTCGATGACTGCCAGTCGCTACGGAGGCTCGATTTTCACGTGTTCGGCCGATGGCGTGGTCAAGAAGCTCACGCCCATATTCACTGACATGGCGGTCATGTTCAAGCAGGAGCAAATCAACATGCCCGAGGGCGTGATTGGCAGCAGGTTACATGGCGTAGCTGTCAGTCCCAACGGTGCCTATCTGGCCTTGGTCACCACAGAAGGTGTGACCAACGGCCAGCTCCCGGTCAGCCGGGCGTTCCAGGTCCAGTTTGTCACGTTGAAGACCCCAGATGACGCGGCAGCAGAGCTTCTGGAGTCCATGGTGCAGAACCTTTTCAAACAGACGGACCTGCTGGATCTAGTGCGCTGGAAGGTTCTGCGGGACAGGCGCATTCCGCCCATGCTGCAGGAGGAGCTGGACGACAAAGTTCACGCCACAGGCTCCACCTACCTGTGGCGCTTCAAGCTCTTCCTGTTCCGCGTGCTCTACCAGTCCCTGCAGAAGACGTCGGCAGAATCGCACTGGCTTCCTTCGCACGAGGACACCAAAGTGTTCATTGTGGACGAGGAGGGCGACGACAATAGCGAGGATTCCCCTGCTGGAGCCTCTGCCTCGGGGGGGGTGGGATTAAAGGGACCTGGGGGAGGGGCCTCAGACGAACAGATGAGTGAGGTCATTGCCTGGATCGAGGCGGTGGAATCTCACCTGACACGTGAGCATATGAAGAGGGTGCTGGGGGAGGTGTATCTCCACACCTGGATCACCGAGAACACCAGCATCCCCACCCGTGGTGTGTGTGACTTCCTCATGAGTGACCCGACCTATGAAGACAGGGCTGCCAGGGTAAGCAAGGACTGCAAAAGCAAAAACACTTATTCTCCATTTCAAATGTGGTTCTCAGTAGGAAATGGCTGTGTGTTAAAGCATAATATTGAAATGCAAGCTGCGGTTAATGACACATGAATTATTGCCAGAATAAGTGAAAGTAAATTAGAAAGGCGGTGGATATGAAAACCATTAAGAATTAACAACAGCAGACATGCCACTGCGCCCAGGGTCATTTTTAAAAATGCGGGACAGCCAAATAAAAAGAGCTGCTAATGATTTTAATTTCATTTATGATTTTGGCTTCCAATGATTATCAAAGCAAAATAATCTAGATAAAACAATAATTGTGCTACATTTCATTTCGCTGTGATGCTCCTGTTCTTGTTACAAATCCTGCGCACCCCTTTCAAACAACTTTTTTTTTTTTGTTTCTCAGTTGAATAATGTTTAGGGTTTAGGAGAAATCCACTGTTAAAAAGGCAAGTTTTTTCAAAAGTTCAATCAGTGCATGATATTTCCAAAGTCAATGAGTAATCAGTGTTAAATAATCATAATCGCAATATTGACCAAAATAATCATGATTGTGATTTTTGCCACAATCGAGCAGCCCTGCCGGTGGCTGGAATTAGGATAGCATAGAAATCTGATGGGAAAGACTCTGCATCAACCAGCAACAACTGTAGGTAAATTCACATACTCACTGTGAAGCTGCTTCAAAATGCAAGAACAGACTCAGCAACTCACCCAGCTGAGTGCAAATGTCAGTTTAATTTAATGAATTGATTATTTTGTGAAAAATGTGGTCGTGCAGAAAGATCTCGCTATAGACAGAACTGACTCATCATTCACGCTGTTCTCAACAAGCAGATGAGTCTGTTTGCAGTGTGCAGCAGAAAAGCCCTACAGGCTCGAGTCTTTCCCTGGGGTTTCTTTCAGTGGTGTAGCGTACATTTTGCTAGTGTAGATGAGCTTTGCTTAAGCTCTTAGTGGGCAAGTTAAACACCAGTAAACACGAAGTCATCCTGGGTGATCTGTGTTGAAGCATTTCTGTCTTGATCGGCAAAGAATCTTCCAAAATGGCAAAACCCTCACACTCAAGGAGTTAATGCCATCATGAGGGGCTCAGCGTGAGGTGGGCGGCCGGGTGTTTGAGGATAACGGTGGACAGTAGGGGGGAGATTGGAAAAAATGAAGTGGGGCTATTGTACTCAGTCTAAACTTGGTCCCAAATGAGGCAGCTAAGGTTACAGACAAGTTCCTAGGAATTAGAAACTATTCCTCTTGCCCAGTTTTGATATCTGCGGGTCTTAAACCAAGTGATTCTCTTGATGAAGTATGGAATGATCTGATATTGAATTTTTTTCTCATTCGGTAACCATGGCATCACCCCCGAAGAAGCGAAGGCTCTTCTGAAGCTGATATTGACCTCCTTTGGATTTCCTCTTCCCAGGTCCTCATTGGGCACATCTTTAAGAAGATGAACAAGCAGACCTTCCCAGAGTACTGCAGCCTCTGCAAAGAAGTGCTGCCCTTTACTGACCGCAGGCAGGCCGTGTGCAGCAACGGCCATATATGGCTCAGGTATCTGTGTCCTTCACCTGCTTTAACCAACACAGTCTCTCTTCTCAGTGTAGAAGGAGCTTCAGCTGTCAGATGTACTGTATCGTTTATCCAGGCAAAACTCTGTAATATGAATATATTCACCCTTATTTCATAGAGCCTAAAGCCTTCATAAGGGTTGCATAGCCTTGTGCATTTTCTTGAGCTATTCCTATGATATGAATACTTGATTGAAGTAGTATTTTCAATAACTTGACTCATTGGTTGGCATCTGTACAGTGGGCTTTAGCAGGGACCCACAGCAGACGTGGTACTGAACTGCCCTTTGTCAGAATACCCCAGAAAGCCAGGTCCAATAGTTCAAATGAGCCGATGTTCTGCTCTAATTGAGCTGCAGAATAGCAAGCTCTCAGCACCAGTGAGAGTCTGGAATCACGTTAAATAACCCACAGCTGCGAAAGTAAAGCCCCTTTGAGGAGTGGCAGTGATATTATTAGATAGCTACCAGACCAGTCGTCTATACCAGTATTACACTTGGCTTGAATTCCTGCAGCCAGCAGTAATCAGTTGTATTATAGATGTAACTTTGCTAGCTATTGTAGGAAGTGCCTAAAGTTGGTCAATTCTGAAGTTGACACAAGCTCTGTTATAGTTGAGTTTTTTGCTCGGTAATTATTTTGTCTGGCTCTGGTTTACTGACTGTTACTGACTGATCACGGCGCCAAGTACTAAGCACGTTTCTAAGCTGCTTAGCGCCTCGCTAATGTGATGGCCCACACTTATAAGGAAGCCCTACAAGGATTCTTATGCTAAAATACCTAGAGTGTAGACGTCATGCTTTTTGTACTTTCCAATACAAAGCAGTTCATATTAAGCAGAAAAGCTTCCGTAAGTAAAATGAGACATTTATGAATTGCTGCTATGATTTTGTCAAGCCCTTTGTATCTTAATGATCACTGTTCTTGACTGTTGACATCGTATACTGAGGCGTGTAGCTCCGTTCGTTGGTGGAACTTTTAGCCCTTTCAAACTGGCTCGTCTTAAAGCTGCTCAGTTTCTTCTTGGCTCACTAATGAGTCCAACAGGTCCATCTGTGGATCAGAGCAGATCTTGGCGGCTGGCATCCCAGTAATATATATAGTGTGAAGCTATTGTCCTGTTTGCTGTTGGTTATTTATTTGCGTTTTTCTGCATTAAAAAAAAGCTCTCTCGTGCTATGTGCGTTTATTATGGAAAGCTTGACATCGCCCCCCCACATTCTCCATTATCTGTGTCATGCTTGTTTGTGGTCTTGCCCACATGAGACCAGGGTATATTTTGCACACGGTTAATTTTCCTGTTCCATCTGTACTCCATGTTAATGGCTTTCTTCGAAAAAATATGATGTGATTCATGCTAATTAAAAACCACTGTGTGAATGTCTGTATTGCAAAATGACCCGCTAGATCATTTGAGGTAGATCTTCTGCGGTTCTTGAATCTTTGCATTCACTCATAATTATTTTGGCGCCGGCAAAACACCAAAGTGAATTGATCTATAAAAAAATTCTGCCTTCTAGCTCATGGTGGCACGGGCCATGCAGAGATTTTTCGAAAGGCAGATGCTCAAATGGGTGGGGGCCCCCCTTGGTAAATTTTGCTGCCTGGGAGGGATCCTTTTGGTAGATGTTGCGTGATCATCGGGTCATCAAAAAGGGGGAATTAGTACCTCATATGGGGGTCACTTTCACCCATTTGGACAAAAAGGGAAAGTGTTCAGGCACCAGCAGCCCCTGGAGGCGATGCCAGCCCATTACTACATGCAGTTTAGGGATGCCACTCTTAACGACGGCATATCTTTGGACTGCGGACAGGAACCCGCACCACACAGGGAGGACTCGCCAACTCCACAAACGTAGAGTGGAGGAGAAATTCAAACCCGCAACCCTGGGGATGTGGGGAAACGGTGCTAGCCACTGTGCTGCCCTCCTTTTACAAACCTCAGATTTTAAAAATATCTGGTTTAACATTTGCCCTCACCTTAAAAAATAATATTACTGGACAGAGTACAGCTTCAATTGGGAAATGACCGATTTGCTATGGTAAAGCTTATCAGGCTTGGTGACATGGCGTGTGGGCTGTAACTGAAGCAACCCAAGCCCAAGGCGTCTGAAATGAGTTGCCAGGCCCAGAACATTTATTTTCACCCTGGATAATTATGGTGCAGGTGGTGCTGGATTTGACCTCTGGGGGTCGCCGTACGGCCCATTCCTCCTCGTCCCCCACTTAGTGCTCTTGTTTCTGCGATTTCCTTGTGGTTTTTAGCTCTTATGCTACCACCCCCTCCCCCCCGCACCCCCAGTCTTCCAAGCTTGTCCTTTCAGCACTGAAACACGCAAAACTGTCATCTTATGTGGGCTTTGTTCACATCAGGGGCTTGACTGTGTTTTAATGGCAAACACCTTTTTTGTTGTTGCATTCACATGTGGGATTTTCCAAATAGTTCTTCGTTTTGTTGTAAGGTATCCTGGCCTATTAAGTGGCATGCCTCGAACAGCCAGGGCTCGCTGGTGCCACGAGTGTGAAACGTGCTCTCTCTCTCTTTCTCTCTCTCTCTCTCTCTCTCTCTCTAGGTGTGTGCTGTCGTACCAGGCCTGTCAAACGCTCACGTTCAGACGCTGCCTCCTGCAAGACAGCATTGCCAGATACCCCGTGCCTGAAGGTGCGTGTCCCCCCCCCCCACCCCAATTTTGGCTTTGGTTTCACTTTATGCCGTTTGAACTCGGAATGGCGGGGAGCTAATCCGCTGTTCTCGAAGGCAGGCTTTCAAAACACAAAGGACAGAGCTTTCCGTGTGTCACGAGTGCCTACGGTTTTTATTCCTCCTTTTTCTTGGCACCGACGATAAATGTAAGCGTGTCTGTAAGTTAGCGCGAATCGACTAGCTAAGTGACGGACGGCTCGTGATGCGCGTTTGCTCAGACGGGTCAGGCAGCTAAAAACTAACTGTCAGCTTCTCCTTCTAAACCCTCCACAGACCCCGACTGGATCAAGAGGATATTGCAGGGACCTTGTACCTTCTGTGACTCCCCACTCTTCTAGCTAGATAGAAGACAACGGCTGCATTGTTTCAGGCTGGCACAGACCTGCTCAGACTACATGGACTCTATTTTATTATGTAAATGCAGCTTTTTATTATGAATTTGATTTGGTATTGTTTATTAATTATTGAGTATAGTTCCCTTCCTCATTCTGGGGAAGTATGTTGAATACTATCCTTTTTCCACAATGTACAGAATTTCAGCCTGGGTAAAGGCTGTGTGGTTCATGTTCACTACGTACCTCTGTCATTGTTCCACATCTTGTGTTCAGCACAGGACCTGAACCAGGTAGCTGGCCCCAGCTTCATTTTCTTATCTTGCTTTTCACATTACAGATCTCCATATTTATATATAATATATATATAAAAAAACAGAGCAATGTAAAGTTTTAGGCCTTTTATTTTATTTTGTCGTTATGCAGTTTGACAGGATCATCATAATTTCCTTGCGCGGCATTGTTCAAATACATATTTCGCTAAATTGGCTTTGGAAAATTCATGTCCGACGCTCCCTTAGTTATGCAACCCTTCCTTTAAAGACCTGAGACAAGGGCTTCATATAGATGAGGCGAGAGACGGGCAACAGAGAGATTCAGTCCCTCCCAAGGGTAATGCTTCCTAATGAGATTCCACTGTAATGAGGGACAGGTCCTGCTGGCAGATGTGAGACTAATTTTAATTAATGAGGTTAGAGAGCATATTGTTAAATATGATTAACCCTTTTCGGAGAACAGCGGCTGGGTGCAGTGTGTCTGCACTGGCCCCGTATTCCTTGCACCTTGGCTGCCCGACACGGAGGTCGGCGACTCCTGATCAAAGACCCGACTGGGCCTCTTGAGAGACCCCGAATGATCGCCGACTCCTCGGCCGCCTGTGCTCAGCCACAACATCCACACCCTCACCTCGTCTTGCGGTGGGCTTCGGAGGACCGCCCTGCCCCGTTTGACACTTGACATGTGAGCGTTCTTTTTTTTTTGTTTTGTTAAATTTTAACAGCGTATCCAAGAAACGCTGCAAACCAAAAGCGCCCTTCCATCTCAACGAGCTCTTAAGACAATGCAAAGTTGAAAAGAAACCGGAGGAATTTATAGGCTTGTAGTGGATGTTTCTGCACTTATTTCTCGTCAGCTGATTTTTCTGAGCACTGTGGTCCTGACACTGCACAGTGGATTATGGGAAAATGGGTCAGGGAACACGTCTGCCGTTTAAATCCAAAGTATTTTCCTTAATTGCATAAAATATGCTAAGGATACACGATTATATCTGCTAATTGTTTTAACAATTCATTGATCCAAAACCGTTGATGTCCACTTGCCTTTTGGTGCATCGTCCCGTTTCCTTGGATGGTGAAAGCTTCGTACTTAATTAGGGACTCCCATAATCTTGCTCTTTCTTATAACATAGGAAATCCTATAATCGTTTATTAGATATAGCTGAATAACAGTAGTATTTATGTGAAATTAAAGCTGGTTGTCAATGGAAGACTTTTTCACAGATGTATAGACGGCTCCCAGTGGTCCTGGTTTAATCTCCAAGCCCCGTCTACCCCGTAAATAGTGCTGTTTGCCAGGATGTGTGTAATGGTTCTTACGTCTGGATTCAGCCCTGCCTTGCTGCATGGTCTGAAGAAATGTATCTTAGCCAAGAAACTGTATGTGCTGTTTTTGTTTTGTTTTGCTTCTTTTGTAAATAAATTTTTAAAGTATTTTGTACAATTATTATAGGGTCACTTGTCTCCATGTACACGTGTTACGAAAAATACGACGTCTCAGTACATAGTAGGTATTGATGTATGTCGTTCCCTGCATGTTCTGTGGTTTTTAAAGCAGGAAAACGCTGTGAAGATGCAGCTTTGGTCTGTATGTCCACAAGCACCGGAGCCCAAGGCGACAAAATCAGCCTTAAGATCCAACCAGCTTTACGGCATGTTTGTCTGCTGGTAGCCATACCGCTACTTTGTATTGCTCTCCTAACCATTGCAATGTTTACAAACAACATTTATAAAATGTATATGAAGCACAGACATATGGAAGTTCATATAGACGAGATGATAGATGGGGAGCAGAAGCTGTCTGGATGGTCCCGGTGCACGAGCTGGATGCGGAAACGGCGTGAGTGCAGCCCGTGGTTCGAAAAGGGCCCAGATGTGATTATTAGCTTCTTTATCTCACGTTTTGAGACTCAACACATGAGCGCGTTTTACATTATAATTATCAAACATTTAATGCCTGACATTAAGCCGAGCTGCGGCTGCTAAATAAATTAGTGAATCTGGGAGCAGGGTGGGGGGGTGGAAATAGATACCCTGCAAATAAAAGGAGCCTAAACTTTCATCAAGTTTACATCCCTCCTCCTTCGCCGCTTTAATGAAGATACTTGTCCCCATGCTGAAGCAGGCAGCAGGCTGCCACGGCCCAGACCTCATGTGTGGTAATTAAGTCGATCCGGGGTTGTCATAGAGATCCATCTGAGGGGAGTTTTAAATGTGTCGGTTAACATGTTTTTCTAACTGCTTTACTTAACTGCCCCGTCCCGGTGGGAGGGGAGCAGTGACCCGTGACGGGAGGCGCGGCTGGAGGAGGTGCACTGGCAGAAGATGTCAATAACTGCAGTGCTGCTTCTTCTCCAGCATGTGATCACTGGAGTGGAACTAATACCTCCCTGCACACAAGGCCCAAACAGACTGTATTTTACTGCTACATTAATTAAACAAACTCAGAATTAACGAGGGTCCTGTCTGCCTCTGTGACAGCCGAGGGTCAGGGGGCTTTAGGCTGGCAGTGGGGGGGGTTGTGTTAGAGGGCGATTTTTAGTGCCTTTTTGCAGTGTTTGTTGGCTTCTCCGGAAAAAAAAATGAATGGCTTCCCACGAAAGCGTGGGACTAATGGCTGCCCTAACAGGAAGTCTGTCCTTTATGATTAAATACAGACAATGGGATATGTGCAAAAAATTATTCAAATAAACCGTATATGTCATATTAATGCAATGAAATAACTCAAAGCTTGGGGAGAAATGTTTGGTTATGTTGTAACCAAAAATGCAATAATGTTACATTTTCAGTAAATCTAAAAACCTGTAATTAACATTTTTTTTTTTTTAAATGAGACTTTAATAGATGCAGTGCATTCATGGAAGAGCTTTATTTGAGGGTAGGTTGTCATTATGCTCCTGCAGTATGTGTGCTACTCCCTTGCATTCCTGCTGTATGCCTGTTACTCCCCTGCACTCCTGTTGTATGCCTGTTACTCCCCTGAGCTCCTCCTGTATACCTGTTACTCCCCTACTCTCCTCCTGTATGCCTGTTACTCCCGTGCTCTCCCGCTGTATGCCTGCTACTCCCCTGCACTCTTGTATGCCTGTTACTCCCCTGCTCTCCCACTCTACTCCTGCTACTCCGCTGCACTCTTGTATGCCTGTTACTTCCCTGCTCTCCCGCAGTATGCCTGCTACTCCCCCGTCTTCTCCCCAGAACCAGGCTCCCGTGTGCCTGGGAGCACAGAGTAACACTTTGGCAGGCGCTCTACTAGCCGACTCTCCAGCGTCTCAAAAATGGCATGGGGGTCCTGGTCGGCGTTGACGTGCACAGCATCAGGGTACATGGCTTTCAGGGCTGGGACTTGAACTGAATAGCAGCTCAGCCGGTTCAACAAGTGGGCCTCAGAGTCTCGGGGGTTCTGACAGAGCCGGGCCTGCACCTCCGGGCCAGGGGCCGGCTTAAACAGCGAGTGGTACCTACAGGGAGCGCAGGGTCAGGGACAAAAACCATAAAATAAAATGAAGAGCAAGGAATCCCAGACGTTCAGGTACACTGAAGTGCTGTTGCTTACCTCTCGCCTGTGACATGATCAACAGCCCTCAAGGTGACGACCTCCTTTACAGCGTCGTCAGGCATCTCCAAGAAGAAAACCCTGCAGAGGAGGAACACCAGAAGAATCAGTGGGAGGATGAAGCAGCCTATGATACTCCTTAGGTCAGTGTTTACCAATCTGGTCTTTGGGGACCCACAGACAGTCCATGTTTTTGCTCCCCCCCAGCACCCTACCTGGAGCAAAAATTTTGACTGTTTGGAAGGGAGTTTGAAGGGAGCAAAAACATGGACCGACTGAGGGTCCCCAGGGACCGGATTGGGAAACACAGGCATATTGATTTCAGGGAAGCGGATGAGGGACAACCAGGAGTAGTGAGGTGGTTAGGTTTAGACTGTATTATGGGAAGTATTTGAAAATTCCCCAACTTCTCTGCAAATTTTATTGGCAAGTACTGGAATACCGTGGTATGTCTAGAAGCTATGATGGTATTAAAAATTAGATACTGTGCAAGCTTAGTGGATGCTCTCAAGACTAAGACATCATTCCACCATGTAGAAAAGGGTCCTGCAACATTCAGCCTGAAGCACACGTTTATGACAACAGGAGTAATGTAAGGCCAGAAGAACGCAGTGTCCAGCGATCGCTACAGCCTAATTCTTCCGGCTGATTCCAGCAGCAACTGCTTCATTAAACGGCCCCAAATCATACTTCTACCCATCTCTGCTAATTAGATAAAATCACCTGGGATCAGATATGAGATATATAATTTATATAAAATGAATCAGGCAAGCCCTACAAATTTTGCAGCTTGATGGCTCTATCAGACTGGGATCTTGTTGCCTCCATACTCAAGCTCACAAGCAGGAATTCCATAACTTCTTGCACACATCAGAAGAAACATACCAGTCTTCTAGGTTTTGCTTTTCCCTTCAGGTAGAACATGTCCAAATCGGTGTGAATCTGCTTTAATAATGACAGCGTTAAACACTGGATCTGTCTCAGCAGTGCGGGAATACCTCCGCTTTTCTGAAAATCTTTCATATGACACTTCTGATATCTTTTTATTCCTCTCTTCCACGTGGATGAGATACGGCGAAGACAGAGATGATGTGTGTCTCCATTCTGTATTTCAGCTGCATGAAAGGAAGATCCTCTTCACTTCTAGCTTAACGTGAATATGTTAAGACACTGGCATGTTCTTGGCGTATGTACTTAGTGTAAGTAGTATATCTTCAGCAATGTACACTCTTAATGGTGGAAAATCACAAGGTGAGCTGCAGTAATACAGGTAAGAGTTTTAAAAAAGCAGTTGCCGGAGACGGATGAGAAAGCAATAAAGGTCCTCGCTGAAGGACTGCGGATCCTTGTAGGAAAGTGCTCCTCACTGTGATGCTATCCTCTCAGCTCACTGATGCATGGGCTATCTGGACCACGCTCAACACACGGCCTCCCAAACATGCTGCAAACTTCACAGGGGTTTCAAAGTCAAAGCCCCCGCGAAAGGTGAGCCCTGCACTGCAACTGGCACGTTACCGATGGCTTTCACCTTTATATTACAAAACTGCATCCTGTACTGAGACGTTGAACTTGGGGGGGGGGGGGGGGAATGTTCCCCTCATCTGTTAGGATGCCAGAAACACTTTAATGATGTTTGATGGATTCCTGAGGACTGCAGTAGGGGATTGTCTGACTGAGATAGGTTTGGGAAGACGTAGGACGAATGCACTGTAATATTTATTTACAACAGTTACAAAATCATCAACAGTTACGCCCAAATATTTACAATAATGTAAATGTACCCTGTCACAGAGTGCAAAGTGAATGGAACTCTTGTGGGTTTATTTGTCTTAAAGTTAAGGTTTTTATTTGTGTTTTTAGGTAACCTGGTAACTGCAGTGTGAGAATATGTAATTATTTCAAGAGAAACAGTTTCCTGAAATTTTTATGAATATTTGTCTTGAAAAAATAAATAACTACTGTGCAAAGCTATTAGAATTAATATTTATGCCATATTATGAAATATTCATAAACCTAATAGAAAAAAAATGATTTGGGATGAGTTGGTGTGTTGGGTGTGCTGTGTGCTGTATGTTATAGCTGGGGGTTCGGGTGCCTTAAAAGGAATTCATTTACAGTGGATACTTTTACCAAGTCGATTTGTGCTAACTTGTGATTATCTCTCAGGCTTCTGTATCACTGGCACTGCTAACCATGATCCTATACATCTCTACTGTACCTGCAGTGTCCTGCACCACTGCCAGTACTAAGACAGATCCTGGTTCCTGCACCACTGACAGAGCTGGCACTAGCAAATGACACAGTATATAGGGGAGATGGGGCATGTGTCTACGATGGATAGCGGGGGGCACAGACTTGAATGCATTGTGCCAAAGTCACTTCTTCCCCATTCTTTGGGCTGTCCTTCCTCAGTGAAGATGATGTGACTGCCCGCATTCGCCTGAAGCCCCTTCCTTGCCTACCACAACCATCCAGCCCCCTCTACTCCTTTTCCCTCCTGTTCCATCTACCTAAATTAAGAAATTAATGAGGGATAGATTCTTTACAGATGGCCCCTGCAATGTTTACCACTGATTAAATTATAATTCAGGCCCTGTTGTATTATTTATAAGCCAATTAGAGGAAGTGTTGCTTGATTTGATGGGGAGCGGACACACAAAATGCATTTAACTAATAGAGAGCGGGAGAGTACTGAGCAAGCAGACGGGGGTGGCGTAAGATGGCCGAACCTGGCGATTGCCCGTAACTCTCTAGGATTACGTGGCTAATTGCCCTGCTTTATCTGCCTGTCACGGATTTCCATGCATATTTCATTGTTCCCAAAGACTTTGATTGTTTGCACTCGTGTTGCGGCTGTAACAAGCAGAAGAGCAGCCAAACTGGAGTGTAGTTAAAGACGGGCAGCAGGCGGGGTGGGGTGATAGGGGTGGGGGGCCGCTTTCTGGGGGCTGCACATATATCAGTCACCCCTTATTAAAGCAAGGTCATGCGGACAACAGGCTAAACGCTGCATGATGTCCCGGTGTTTCTGCACACCAATTAAAGGCAATGAAATACATCTGGTCATTTCATTCACTCAATTAGGAGATAATGACAATATTACGGTTTTAATATTGTGATAATTATAATCAATAACAGTAAAAAGAGGACTTAAATGTTTTTCTTTTTTTTAAAATCTCATTAAATTCTGGGAACATAGTGACAAACTGGTAAAAGATACCATTCTACCAGGACCATTCTTATTAACATACACAAATGAGGTGCCTCTAACTGAAAAACATGACATTTGCACTTAAATTTAGAACTTGGAAGTTTACTCTATATACTCTATAAACTTTAATTATATAGTTCATTCAGCCTGAAACTCAGAAATTCAGTAGAAAAACATGTGATCCAAGCTGGTGACCTTCAGCGTGAAGCTGGTGACCTTCCCACCGATATGCAGAGGGCAAAAGTTTACGAACTTCTCTGACAACCAGCAGCTCTGCGAAGATGTCCGCCTGCTTTTATGTGTGTTCTGTGTTGTATGAGTATGTTCTAGTGTCTCTGGTTTTTAATCTCCGCATTGTGTGAGTTGTCCGACTTCTATCGTTAAGTAGAAGCCAAGGTGACTGAGGCCTCTCCGCTTACATTAGCGAGGGCCGTGAGTGACAGCTCCCAAGGGCAGGGGCCAGTCCAGCGGAAACTGCAGGACAGTATCTGCAAGTGATTGATCAGGTTTTGAAAGCCGATCGGACAGTTATGCAAAGGAGGAAACTGGAGCGATTGCATCCTTAATTATCTGATGAGGGAAGTTTATCTGAAGGGTCTGTTTTCCTTTTTGTTTATTTTTCTTTTACAAGGATTGGGTGGCGGCTTTTACATAACAAAGCACCGAAGAGTGTCTTGTATTTAGTTTACCTGAAACTACCTTCATGGGTTTCAGTCTGTGTTTGGAGCCCGGCTCCTAAAATGACACCCTGGGCTTCTCCACAAAAACCTGCCACCTGCCCTACAGCAGTCACAGCGCCCCTGCTGGTGATAAGGACACGGGGCGAGCCTCCGTACAGCATGCGGGAGAGAGCGAGGGAGAGACGTGAGGGCCAGAGGTCCCGCTCTTGCCCCTGATACAGCTGCTGCTTTTCGAGACAAATGAGCTGCTACAATAAGCTCATCTCAAGCATTTCAAGTCAGAAAAAATATTCACCAGATTCCAGCTTATGCTGTTCTTCTGGAACATCTGCTTCTTGCTGAACTTGTTACACATTAATAACAAGCCCTGCTCAATTGGGCTCCCGCCTGCCAGCTAGCAGAAATATGAACATCTCAGCTCAACCACTCAAAGCACAAAGTCTGCACTTCCACAAGCTCTTTGGTCCCTAACTGCCACGGGCGCGTTTAAGGTGAGTACAACCTACAGGCACTCGGCTTTCGGATTCCGATGCCGGCGGCGGGTGCGTGGTTCAGGATACGCGCTGGTTAGAGGAGCCCTTCTAGGAAATGAGGAGAGGGATCCTGGTGCCTGGCAGCGTGTGCCAGCTCACTGTGACGACCTTCGGAGAGGCACCCCATTAAAAGCCAATGTGCTGGCACGTTACACCATCACTGGCTGACTTATTTATCAATTTTATAGCCCAAGTAACTAGATAGCTGTTAATTAATAAAGCTGTCAGGTAGACTGTCCCACTCGCCCATCGGCATCCCATCAGTAATATTATCTCCTCATTCTATCACACCAGGTCCAAACATGGCCCTCTGGCTCAATTAAGATAATGTTATGCAAATGGGGTCTCCTGCCATTAGCTTCAGCGCCAGAGGCTCTTTGTGGAGTAATTGAGCTTTTGCGGATGGCAATGTA
>JAODJU010000040.1:16402935-16417137 GCA_026776725.1 Gnathonemus echidnorhynchus | reverse complement strand
ACACCCCCCCCCCCCCCCCCCCCAAGTTCCTGAAAATGTATTCCTGGCCAATAAGACGACATTAAATTCTACATATTGAGGAACCTTTCCCCTATGCATTAGAAAAGGACAAGGGTGGCAGCGTCCAATCAAAAAACAGAGATAGAGCAAATTAATAAAAAAGGACTCTGGGACATGATTACAGTGAAGATGAGGGCCCTCTGTAGGCACTCTGTAGAGTTCTCCAAAGGTTCTCCTAAGGTTCTCTATGAGAGCGGCCCGCCCTCGGCCAGCCTCACCTCGCCTCCCCCGGTCAGCGCCCCTCTCATTAGGCCCGGACTTGGCGTGCGGCGGCGCTGGTGGAGTGGCAGGTCTCCGCGGGATGTTTATTAAATTAATAAAAAGTTGCTCAAGGCAAATGGCGCAGACGGAGGCCCAGGATGGCTCAGTGATTGGCATCTGCGTCAAGGCGGGGGCCTCTCAGGGGGCCGGGGGGGTGGGGCCGCTACGTTCGAAAACTGACCGTGACGGAGCACAGCGGGCCGGCCAGCTCTGCCCCTCCCGCTCTCGCCACACAGCAACGCCATTATGTGGGATAAGGGGCTCAGGGCTCCATCAGCAGAGGTAAAGCCATAGAAAAGGCAGCGGTAAGGAGCATTTTCACAAGGGAAGTGACAGTCAGAGGGAAAACTCATGGCTTCAGCTTGTGCTCAACCAACACGCGTGTAATTTAAGGTGTCACCCCCCCTCCCCCTCACACACCCCTGGGAAAGAGACTATGATTAGGGGACAGTTTGGGTGAAGCTCCGTTCCTGTGACACCCAGTTACTCAAAAGTCAGAATCCACATTTGGGCCAAGCTGTAGGATTATTCGTCTGTCAGTATGAAGAATGGGTACAATGCAGCTCCCTCCTTCAATAAATTGTTCATGGTACTGTCGTGTGTGTGTGTGTGTGTGTGTGTATAGATTATTAACTTAATTTATTGACTGATATAAGCCTGACTAAATATCAAACAAGTCATGTATTTAACATGTGCTACTTTTCACCCTGAATTTTGAGCAACCATTTATACAATTAGGGTCATGGCACTGCACAGCCTATTTGAGGAAACAAAGGGCGTGAGCAGGTGGTGGGGGGCGTGGCCTTCAGCCATCTCTGGGGGGAGCGCCAGGTGAAAGGGGTTATTCACATAGATTAATTCCACCTGCCCCATGCTCTCGGAGATATGTATAAATTGGTGTGCTCCATTCTGTTCTGGCTCTGACCGCCCCAGTAACCCGGATACCACTATGACATCAGTCCCAGCACCCATAATCTCCTCCCATGCGATGATTTCTCCACGCGTTGGTCCCGTGTTCCTTTATTTATGTCTTCACCTGTGAATGCTGCTCCTTGTTTTGGTCCAATCAGACTGTGAAAAAATGTCACATGGTTCCGTACAGCCAGGAAGGGGTGCCAGTCTAGAACTGGGTGTTCACGCTAACATTCCTATATGCTTGCGGTGGTACTGAACCACCTATTCACGAGAACTGTGGGAGCAGTGGGACTGAACTGGCATGAACACGGACATGCGACATGCGACAGGCGCAGGGGTGGCGACAGCCACATCCTAACAAAGCCAGAGATGTGCAGCAAGAGCCACACCAGCCAGACTCTATTTCACACATGCGCTTTCACTATGAAAACGGGAGGAATGAAATGAGAGCCTCAGTGAAGAGAGTTCTGCACATCTGGCTCATGCTTAAGCTGCAGTTTCCTGGTACTGAGGCTTTCCAGTAGAAAGGCCAGTTTTACCCAGAAGACCACGCTTGGCTTTGCTGGCTGACCTTCTTGGCTGTGGCATCAAAGCCGTCTTACTCACAAAAAGAGAGCCACTGATCTGGAATTTACAATGGATAATATTGGGATTACAATGACAATAAAAAGCGAAAACAGAATATGGAATGATATATGAATGACTGATGAGAATGGAACACACAGTTCAACACATTTTTATATCCAAAGAACACACCCTGAATATGGGTGTGCGTCTACATACATTCCCAAATGCATTTAATAATGATATTAGTCTGCACTGTCCTTCCTACAAGTCATTATCTTATAGCTAAACATAAACACGAATAACTGAATTCCAAATGGTTGATGTACAACCCCGATTCCAAAAAAGCTGGGATGTTGTACAAAATGTAAATTGATTGATTGATTAATTCCCTTTATTGCTATTGCAATTCACCATGTCACTAGTCACAAGTACCAGAAAATAATAAAAATGCGACGATTTACAAATCATGCCCATGATTAACTGACAATAGAAAAAAGACAACATATCAAATGTTGAAACTGAGAAATTTTATTGTTTTACATGACAAATATGTGTTCGATTCGAATTTGATGCCAGGAACTTGTTTCAAAAAAGTTGGGACAGGGGCATGTTTACTACTGCACTACATCACCTTTTCTTTTAATAACACTCTGCAAACATTTGGGAACTGAGGAGACCAGTAGCTGGAGTTTTGTAAGTGAATTCTTGTTCCATTCTTCAACTGCTCAACAGTTCTGGGTCTCCGTTGTTGTATTTTTTTGTTTCATGATTGTAGGCGCCGGGACTCTCCTACCATGGAACCATGCACGCGTGTAACGCGGTTTGGCATTGTCCTGCTGAAATATACAAGGCCTTCTCTGAAAAAGATGTTGTCTAGATGGCAGCATATGTTGCCCCAAAACCTGTATATATCATTCAGCATTAATGTTGCCTTCCCAGATGTGCAGGCTACCCAAGCCATGGGCACTAATGCAGCCCCACACCATCACGGATGCTGGCTTTTGAACTGATAACAAGTTTGATGGTCCCTTTCCACTTCAGGTCAGAGGATGAGGTCTCCACAATTTCCAAAAATAATTCAAAATTTTGATTCTTCAGATCACAAGACTCTCCATTTTGCTTTGAGTCCAGAGAATTCAGTGGTGTTTCTGGATCACGTTTATGGTTTCTTCTTTGCGTGGTAGTGTTTCATCCTGCATTTGTGGATGCAGTGATGAACATGTTCACAGACAGTGGTTTTTGGAAGTGTTCCTGAGCCCATGCATTGATTTCCACTATAAAATCATATCTGTTTTTAAAACAGTGCCACTTGACGACCCGGAGATCATGGCTATCCGATATTGGTTTTCAGTCTTGTCCCTTGCATACAGAGATTTCCCCAGATTCTCTGAATCTTTTAATGATATTATGTACCGTCGATGATGCAATTCCTAAATTCTTTGCAATATTATGTTGTGGAACGTTATTTTTAAATTGTTGCACTAGTTGCCCACTCAGTCTTTCACAGAGTGGTGAACCTCTCCCCATCTTCACTGCACAGAGTGGTGAACCTCTCCCCATCTTCACTGCACAGAGTAGTAAACCTCTCACCATCTTCACTGCACAGAGTAGTAAACCTCTCCCCATCTTCACTGCACAGAGTAGTAAACCTCTCACCTTCTTCACTGCACAGAGTAGTAAACCTCTCCCCATCTTCACTGCACAGAGTGGTAAACCTCTCACCATCTTCACTGCACAGAGACTCTGCCTCTCTGGGAGGCTCGTTTTATAACCAGTCATCTTACTGTCCTGTTGCTAATTAACCGAATTAGTTGTGAGATATTCAACCACATGTTTTGTTTTAGCATTACACAACTTTTCCATTCTTTTGTTGCTCCTGTCCCAACTTGTCTGAAACGTGTTGCAGGCATCAAATTAAATGAGCATATATTTGTCATAAAACAATAAAATTTCTCAGTTTCAACATGGTATGTTGTTTTTGTTCTATTTTCAATTAAATATGGGTTTACAGGATTTGCAAATCACTGCATTCTGTTTTAATTTACATTTTACACAGCGTTCCAACTTTTTTGGAGATGAGGAAGTACTTTGCCGTATTCCAGAAAAAAACCAAGCCACATGATTAAAACATAAACTTTAAAATAAACATAAACAAAAAGCAAAACAAGACTCTTTCTCAGCTGGGGAGTCTCATAGGGGGAAGTCGCAGCTAAGTCATTAGCATGTAAACTGGGGGGAAGGATTGTCATCGCGGAACATTAAACGGAGGGAAGTGAGAAGAGTCCATTTTCATGTGCAAATGAGAGTCGGGCCGCAGCCGTTCATTATTATTTCATCAGCGGCTAGATGCTGTCGCCTGGTCACACGTTTCACCCGCCACCTTGCCGGACACTTCCATCCTGACCGTGCCAGCAGGCTGTTTAGGCTCAGGCTGTGATGGTGTGAGCTCCAAACCATCATGAAAAGCGGTGGGGGGAGGGGGGTGTCACCGATCCATAAAAAGCAGAATTCCAGCTCTGCACAGAATTGGTGTCGCATGCGCAAATTGCTTGAAATTCTGAAGTGTCTTGACTAAGCTTCACTTTTGAGTTAAAATAAGTGTTTGTGGCCTGCGACATTTTACAGCCTTGTGAGAATGGATCATTCCTGCATGGACGGCAGGGGCAAACGGACCCCCCAGTCACCTGCATGTACATAACCAAGGCGGTTTTCCCAGCTAGACAAAACACAACATGTTAAAAACACAGAGAGTGGTGGGTATTACGCTGTCCTGTTGATTACATCAATTTACAAATTTCTGTAAGGCAAACCTCAAAGTGCTTGTGGACTATCGCAACACACAGGTGTAAAAGACACACTATTGACTTTATGACAAAGGAAGGTGGCTGAGCACGGAATTATATTGTGTTTGTGACCGTTGAAAAAATCACAGTAGCTCTCCACTAAGCAGAAACAGGGTGTCCAATATCCTTTCACGTGACACTAAGAAACACCACCCAACCCCCCGCCCCTCCCGCTCCGCAACCCCCTCAGACCTTCTTCGTGGCTGTACCTTGCTCTCCAGATGCCAGGTAGGGTTTAATGAGCTCTCCCATACTTGTCTTGTCTGCAGAAACTGCCTTCAGAAGCTCTCCGCAGCAAACTACAAGGGAGAGAGAGGTTAAGAAAGAGAGAAAGTAGGATATTAAAGTTTAAATAAACAGAATATGCAATGTAACCTTTCAGACTGTGAAAGTAAACAGTACAGGAAAAAAAAGAAATATCCTATGCTTGTTATTGGAGTAGTATAACAAAGAGTATGTATGGCACAGAGGAGAATCAGAGAGAATGAAAATTATTGGCAAAATCTGGACACAGGCCTGCTCACCTCCGAGACTCAAAATAAAATATTTACCATGTAAATACCTGACGCATGAATTCTAAATCAAGATTAGATCATCTCTCAAATTATAGCCATGACATTTCTTGAAGAATAAAGCGCAAACAGTTACAGATGCCAAATAATTAGCATAATTAAAATTTGTGCACACCTGCCCTTAGAGATACTGTAGCTACCTGGGAGCCATATGGCGCAATCACACCCTCCAAATCCACAATGGTGGGGTAAAGAACGGGCAAGAACACGGCAATGAAATCTGAGAATGAGGCTGAATGACTGAGAAAGCTGATAAAGATTATGGGTGGGAAGAAAGAGGAAAAGGCAGAGGATTTGTTAAAAAGGTGAGCGGTAACCACTGAACAGAACATGAAGGGCAGAGGTAAGTCAGAGAGGAAAACGGCTGCGGCGAGAGAGACGAAGCGCTGGAGATAATTGAGAGCTCACTGTTGACAAGGTTGTATTTCTGAGAGATCAGCTCAGCCTGCAGTCTTTTTCCAGAGCCTGGGGGTCCAAACAGAAGGACCCTGGGCGTGTAGGGGGCCAGGGACCGGGGCCAGTGCTGGATGTAGCTCAGTGCTATGGGGACAGATAAAATGAAAATGAAATGAAAATAAAATGAATGAAATGATGCTTGATTTATTTGCCATTTGCACAAGAATGAGTACATGTAGATCTCACCAGTACGAATGCCTGCAGATGGTAACGATTACATGGAGGGACCAAAGAGCGAACCGGAAACATTCATTCCAAAAGACCCGGAGGAGAGAGCATCCCACAGGCCAGGGTGACGGCAGGGCTGACAGCGAAGGATGCTCTACATAGGGCGACATCGCTCTCAGCTGGTCTGGGTGCTTCAGCCAATCCTAAGGACCCGCTTGGGTGCAGCGCGGCATCTAATGACACGCGGGCGGCGGGCGTCACCTCCGCCGCTGCTCTGAATTACATTGCCGGTGAACTACTTTTTTTTGCCTTACTCCCCTAGCCTACCTGCAAAAGGGAAATTCTCTAAGGGCAAAGCGTTATAAATGTCTCTAATTATAATCCCCCATGTCAAAAACAAAGAAGCAGCAGATGCATGCAGTAGCGCGCTGGGGTGCCCTATCCCTTCAGCGAAGATTAAAAAAAGACTTCAATCGGCTCCTGAGAGCACTATAAATCTGGGGAGGTTGCTGCAAGAGCCTCCCACCCCCCCCACACGCACACTGTAAGGGGGGGGGGGAGGCCTTCATCGTGCAACCTGAAGACGAACATCACGTTAACTCCTGCGCGCCTATCCACGTGAAGGTAAAAAATATTAAATATAAGTATAAATCCCTTATCAGACCAAATAAATCAGCGCTTACAAGGAGCAGAGCAGCCTGTACCAGCCTGAGTCCCTCACATGACAAACGTGGCTGGCTAATCTGGAAGTTAAGCAGGTAATCAATAAATGATGAGAGGCCCCCCCCTGACTCCAGGGGAGCGTTTGTTTGTAGTGTGACCCTCTGAAGGGAGCCAACAGCTGTTTCCAGTTGGGTTTCGCTACAACAATGCCGTTATTCAATATGATGGGTTTCTTCTTTAGTGTATAGTAATTAACCACAGCCTAATTAGAACTAATGACTCCATCTCTGGGCCCTGCATTGCTAATTTGTATACCAAACCACAAGCGGTGATAAACGGTGTGAAAGATGGGGGGGGGGTGTTAATGTAGAAAATGGATGAGTCAGAAGATTGGGGTGATGTCGTCTTCAAACAGCATTATTAATTAGCGGTAACCAATATTCAAGGAGACAGTTTGATCACAGTTTGTATTTCAATCCAGACCCATAAATACTTAATGCTAAAAAAAGCCCACCAATATTTTTATTCGCACTGTTGAAGGCAATCAAGCAAATCAGATGTTATTAATTATAAATTGAGCTATTACTGCTAAGCCCAAACCTCACATTTGCAAATCAAAACACAAATTCATTAAAAAATTTGAATGAAACACTCACCCTCGCGACTGGCTAAAGTGCTATCGGTGCCTGATGTTCATGTGGGGTGTCTGAATCTGGATTTTCTCACTACATTTCTGAACAGCAGCTATTACAGGAGAATGCTGTCAGTGTCATATAGCAGGCCAAATATAATGGCAGCTATCATGATTTCATTGCGAATTTCCATTAAGAACGTCGAGTGGCGGCAGGACGAGTAAAAAATTATTAATGATTGCATACAATAATGCGACTGAGTGAAATTGGGCAGGATTTATAGTCGACCAAAAGGAATCTGTGACGTATAAGGAAACTGACTAAGTGCCCACTAGGAAAATCATACACTTGAGAGTTGGCCAGAGAAGGAAATTCAAGAATAAGGAAGAGCTGGAATTATACAACTACACACCTAAAGGATCCACAGTCAACACCTGTCTCATTTTATAACAGCGGAGACAAGAGCAGAGCAAGTGACAGAATTATTTTGTCAAGTGAAGTGGAATAATACAGAGACAGGTTGTATTCAGATGACTCTAATGGCCTTGTTGACGACTGTTCATCCTAGCTAAGGGCCACACGGGGCGCTCCGTGCCTGTGGCTCTGCCTAGGGCAATCCCCTCAACCGTCAGCATGGGTGACAAGGAGGGTAAATCTGGCCTCCCAGAGGCTTTTTGGCAATGCTGACCTCCTACCAGCAGATGGTGCTGTAAACCATGCTGAGTATGGCCGGTTGACATTAGTGGTAATTTTGGCATACGACTTACAAGTGTGAAATCGTATATACTCACAAATTTGAGTATATACATGTTTGTGTGTTTAACGGATAGAAGGGTTTGCTGACCTTCTCTGCTTTGAAAGTGTGTCTCTGTGTGAGCAGCCAGAAAACAACAATGTTACCTTGAGCGAAGACTTCTTCATGGGATTGGTCTGCTTTAATAATCTTGAGACAGTTTTGAAATGTTCTTTGCAAAGCAGACACTTCCTGGTGGTATTTTAATAGCCGGGTGGCAGTGTTGTCATCTGAGAGAACCCTCTTCTCATCTGGAGAACAAAGAGAAGCAGAAGTACGCGATACATTAGAATGCCGTAAATTTGACTGATAATTGAATTTGACAGAACTACTAAAGTACAAATCTGGCATAATTTATTAGCAATAATTAGTTGCAACATTTGTATTATTTGCTAGCAATGTGTGAATTTGTGGAGGTCAGTTTAAATAAATATTTTCAGTATTACCATACTGAGATTCTTCAGAGCCATCTGCAGAGACGGGCAAAATGAGATGCCAGCACAATGCAAACTGAGATGGCAATTATAGGATACAGCAGCCTCTCACTATAACAAATCTGTTGGGACCCAAGGCTTTTGTTCATTATAACTAGGCTTCGCTACACCCAATGGAGATTTTTATACAGAGAGCCTTTGTTGGGACTCAGCAAACATGTTCAATATTGCAGAGGGCTGGTGATAATGAAATGCATTACAACAAGGGTGCACTTTAGCATGTAATGCGGCTCCCTGACTCCTGCCTCCCTGTGCTGACGATAACCATCTTGTTAACGGTGAGCCCTCAGCTTTACCTTCTGAGGAGGCGCTGACCCTCCTGCACAGGCTCCTTCTAATCAGGATTTCATCAGGTGCCTCCAGCATCACTAGAAAAAAAAGTCCTCTCATTGCCACACTCATGTAGCGTCATGCGATGGGAATGAACGGCGTTTTACAGACAGGCCAGAGTCACTTAATCTCGACGAGCAGGACTAGTCAGTACAGAAATGGACACTATGTCAAGGACAAGGCTGTAGATCTACTCCTAAGTTTAGCCCACATACCGTTACTAGGGCATACATTAATTCAGACATTTAACTGACTGATACTGCATACTGGAGAGATATCCTCACTGCGATTTGACTTAAGAGCCCTCATTAGGGACCAGTCCGCTGTGGAACCGGTGCCAAAGGCCTAGGCTTACAGAACTCACCAACATGGTCAGGGGAAATGCCAAGCTCCTGCAGAAGCAGGGCCTCCTGTCGACTGTGCGGTATCCCCTCCAGCACCCAGCCCTGGGGGTGCACAGGGACACTAGTCAGTGACATGAAAATGTTCAGGTGCTTAAGGCCATTATACCTTACATAAAACTGTGGGTCACCTCTGCATAGGGGGATTTAGGAGCTAAGACTGTTTAAAAATGTGCCGTGAAATGACATTCCTATACAACGCATCCTTGCACTTTGATAAATGTGTTGCAGACTTGTTTATATATGCACAAGGAATCAATTCCACATATGGAAGTTCAGCAAGGTCTTGTCTCTGGTACAGGGGAGAATCGTGTTAGGAGACAAAAAAGTTTGCAAATACATTTCAGTTACTTTAATTCATTAACCAGATTTACCTTCCCAGATTCATCCCAACACTTTCAAATTGAGGATTTCTGTTGTACTCAGGTATTGTGTGATGGAAGTTACATTCTGTGAAGCAATCTAATTATCTGCTAATATAAGAAATAGGCCTATATCATTATCATTGTTTTCCCTGGGTTGAAAAAAATGACAAATTTCAGAACATAAAGTATAAAAAAGCTGTACAAAGAATTATAAAACAGAACGGTTCACGCAAGGATTTCTTAATCCCCAAGAAAGCAATGCCAAATCACATCAATGATGGGTTACATTAGATCTTTACAAAAACACAACACATGTAATTTATACATTAAACATAGAAAACTATGGCATAAGGAAAATAAAATATGCCAACGTTAAATCTTTTGGATTTGAGATGATAGCCTCTTCAAATAGCAAATGTGCAGTATATGTATTATTTATTTGCAAATGAGACAGAACATATCTCAGCACAAACAACGAAGAATGGTACATTTTATCCGGCAAGGAATGGGGAGGGTTAAATTAATAAAACCTTGAAAATGTGCCTAATTTTCCAGTTCCTATCCTCTGTTCCCACTTAGCCATAAAAAGAATATAAGAAGGAGGAACACAGAATGCATATCATTCATTAGCTGCAAATAAAAGAAATTCTCTTTAATAGTTCCCCAACTCCCAGAGCTTACTGTGCAATGGAGCGGGAAAGTTAAAAAAAGGGGGGGGGGGGAGCCATTTCCCTCAAGTGCTTGTTAGGCCCAACTTATTATCGCAATGAATAATCTTAGAAATAAATAAATATCTCAAACAAACATTTATAGATCTAAGTATTATCAGAGGAGTAGCAGGCTTGTTGCTCGGCTCCCTCGGCGTGTTTGAAATCCGCCTTTGTCTCCCGCTTTGATCTTCGCCTGTTAACCTACCCGACGCCTCACCTGATCTCACACGCGAGCCATCCCGTGCTAAAGCCGCCATTAAGTACGCGTCTACCCGGGCCAGCAACACTGCGCGGCTGCCCACGCAGCAAGCGCCGATCGCGGGACGTGTTGCATTTCGATCCGACGGCGGCGACCTGAAGCTGTGGAGGTGGGCCGGCCTGGATAATAAGGAGAGGAGGTTCGGACACATTTAGAGGACAGGGATCTTCATTTGTTAGGGTGTATATACTTACGGGCCGTCATCTCCTCCGGCACTGAGGCATACGAAGACTAAGCATCGCCAGCATTTATAATAGTGTCCTATTATTAGACTTTTTCAGATTATAATCTAAAAGAACAATGTGCCATTTATATTCAAAATTCCATAATGGACACAAGATATGGGGGGTGTCGAATTTTGTTGGTAAGCACAGGCAGTGTGGGGGAATTCTGGGGTATTATGGTGAAGAGCCAGACAGCCAGTCAAAGGACAGGAGCAGAGACACAACGGGCAGAGAGAAATATTTTAAATGTAGCAGTGAGCAGTAGGTTGTGGGCATTTCTCTGCAGCTCTCCCAGTGTGTGGTGTGGGGGTGTCCCAGGTCCCAGTGTGCGGTGTGGGGGGGTCCCAGGTCCCAGCCCAGAGCCGAGGCTTCATTGAAATTCTAATGAACTCGCACTCACAATCGCTCTACTCTAACTGTCCTACGCATGCACACACACACACACACACACGCACACACACACACGCACGCACACGCACACACACACGCACGGCCCTTGAGCCTCCAGAGCCCCATGGCAGATCACTCCATTCCGTTTTATCACACATCAAAAGGGCCGGGGCTCTGGGCCCAGACAGGACCCCGGGACGGTAACATCTGCAGCGGGGTGCTGTATCACAGGAGGGACACGCGTGGAGCAGATGTCGCAGGGAGCTGAACAGCAGGCTGGGGAGGCGACGGGGAGCAGAGCTTGACAAGCTGGAGAGAGACCCTCCCAGGCTGCTACGCCTCCCGCGTGGAGAGCGCTAACCCCCAGCTCTGGGGCTCACTGCCGGCCCCCCTTTTGACTGTACAATTAGGCAATTAGTCACCCGGCCGCTAATCAGCTAATCATTGTCTGTGTGTTTTTTCTATTAAAAAGGCATGTCCTCCACAGGCGGTCTCTGAGGAGATGCCTTTCTCCTTCACAGTTCAATTTCAGCCTTTTCCTGTTTCACTTCTATTTCAGTTAATTATCTCCATGCAGTTGGTAGAAACAGCGAGGCACCGAGCAAGGGACAAACTACTGTTAAGGGCCAGACTTATGTAAGAACTCTCCAGAATATACAGTCAAATGCAGCTATTTATTAAGCTGTGCTCTGGATGCGTGTCCCAAAGTTGTGTCCCAAAACAGAACACTGAAAAACTTTTTTCAACATCATTAATACAAATATGAAAATTTTCCAGTCATGTTTTGTGATACATAAAAATTACATATTTTATATAACAATACCGATGTGGTGACTTCATACCAGAAATACATTTTAATGCATGAATTATGAGCAGAATTACAGTGTATCAACCGTGACTGTAATGCATCAATAATCAAAGCCATTGAATAAAGGATAATTACCAAAATACAGTATAATATACAGAACATACTTTCAGGAACCAATTACTCATAGTTTTTAATCTTTGTCTTGTACTGAAACTAAAGATAGAATTATAGACATCCTTTTAGTCATATGTGCCTGAATGCACAATGTTCTGAGAAATCTCATTAAACACATGAATGACAAAGGTCGCTAGCTGCATTTTTTGTATTAGTGGTTGTTGCTAATTTCGGTCTGCCTGTGTATGAAGGTAGCTGTTATTTCACTTCACCTCTCAGCTCACTTCATTATAATGCTTCCTACCGTTTTCCCTCTTCTGTGATTTCCCGGTAGAATACCAGTCGAAAGTTTTACAAACAACAGCCTCGTGAGAGAGGAAAAAGACACATAAAAGTTAGAGAAGTGCTGCCAGACAGATGAACCCCGCGACCTAGATTAGAAATGATCAACATTCAAAGTTGTTTAATTTGCAAAACAGGTGAAGAGAGAGAGAGGGGGGACACACAAGCAGGCGTACACACAAACACAAATGCAGACGAACAACGCAGTAATTAAGCAGAAGAGCGGCGGCTGCAGTTCCAATATGACGCCTGGCGAATGTGTGCGCGAGGAGGCGGAGGGAGATGAAGGGCTTGGAGTCTCTGACAGAGAGGCTTCCGCCCATAAGTGAAGCGCGCTGAGTGGCTTTGTCTAGCAGGTGAAAGTGCCCTGCAGCTATGCAGAAATAGCCACTATTTCAGGCCGAATCCCCCGCATTTATCCACGTTAATGAGAAATAAATTGATAAATATCATCAGACATGTAGCCTGAAGGGATAAACATCCATTACTAGATTAAAGGAAATTATACGCGTAAACTACTATGCCTAAAAGATGAGAGTTAAAGGATGCCAAGTGAAAAAGTTTAGTAATTTATTCAGCTTGAGCAAGGCAATTTGCAGAGTTTAGAAAGGAAAAGGACCGCTTGCAGTTTAATGATATACATACTTTTTCCCTCTGGCTACACAGAAACTGACACTTCAGAAAGAAAAAAACCTATCAGGAAAATTAATTTGGTGTGTTTTGATTGCAGGCATATTAATTGTAGAATAAGATTGCAAGATAAAAGGCTGATTATCTACTGTGGAGGAGTCAGTGAGGTGTACTTACATGGGATACCTCTGGTTATGGACTGTGGAGGAGTCAGTGTGGGTACTTTACATGGGGTACTTCTGGTTATGGACTGTGGAGGAGTCAGTGTGGGTACTTTACATGGGGTATTTCTGGTTATGGGCTGTGGAGGAGTCAGTGTGGGTACTTTACATGGGGTGCTTCTGGTTATGTGCTGTGGAGGAGTCAGTGTGGGTACTTTACATGGGGAATTTCTGGTTATAGACTGTGGAGGAGTCAGTGTGGGGACTTTACATGGAGTACTTCTGGTTATGGGCTGTGGAGGAGTCAGTGTGGGTACTTTACATGGGGTACTTCTGGTTATGGACTATGGAGGAGTCAGTGTGGGTACTTTACATGGGGTACTTCTGGTTATGGGCTGTGGAGGAGTCAGTGTGGGTACTTTACATGGGGTACTTATGTTTATGGGCTGTGGAGGGGTCAGTGTGGGTATTTTACATGGGGTACTTCTATTACATTTACTGCTAAAATCAGTGGGATCAAGTATATGTATGTAGTTAAAGATCACATTAATAAAACAATCAAATAAAATCAAAAACCTGTGTGTTGATTTGCATTACAAAGGTTATAACAATCCCAAATCACATGCCACTCACAGGATTGTTTTCCTAATTGTCGACCTGGTACACAGTATGAACCAATACCATTAAATCTCCTATAACCTCCTTTCATTTGATCCCAGCTCTGTTCTTTGGTTTCCTTACACTGCAGTGAGTTATTCAGTGGGCTACTGGATTATAATTAGGAGATTCATTAAAAGTGCATCATTTACAAGTTTGGGCGAAAACCTAACACAGGATCTTCTTGCTTAACACCTACTTCACACTGTTTCTGCAGCCTGCTTTTGACTCAGGACTTCTCTCTCTCTAACACACACACACACACGCACACACACGCACGCACACACACACACACACACACACACACACACATACTGGTTTTTGTGGTTAATAGGGACTTTTATTCCAAACCGGTCTCCACGGTGGTTTATGGGTACTACCCTTTCC
>JAODJU010000040.1:16390301-16400644 GCA_026776725.1 Gnathonemus echidnorhynchus | reverse complement strand
TGTCCTCAGAGTGTCGGTACGTATTCAGGTGAAATGTCCCCATAAACCACATAGACCAACACACACACACACACACACACACACATACACACACACACACACAGGTTTGTAATTATATCTTTGTGTGGACTCTCCATTCATTTCTGTGGGGAAAACTCTAATCCCAGCATGACGACCTTAACCCCTACCCAGCCCTAACCTTACCCATAAGTAAAAAAAACAAAATACAAGATTTTCGGCATTTTTCAGGTTTTTGACTGAAGAGGCCATTTTTGTGTAAGTGAAGCCTCATGAGAGCCACTAATCCAACACAAAGGAGCTCCTCCCTGCTGCTCACCCCTGCACCAAGGTCGCCATGATTGGGGGAGGGGGGGGGATTTCGGCCAATTCCAAGAGACCCTGGGTGACTGGGGCTCTAAAAAATTTAGAACATGATTGGACTGGTCTGGGTCGGGGGCCCAGTATGACATGCTTTCAGGAGACACGGCACCTCACACTGCAGGTGTCCCTCTCGACCCCCCAGTGTCGACCCATCGACTCCCTAACCATGCTTCCTCCATCGCAGGCTCCTGTGGCCGCTGCAGCCCACTGCCTACCCTTCGCTGGATACTTTGATCTTTGCTCGGCCCGTATATCAGCATACACACATGCTCCTGATGATGAAGACCCCAGCTCCCCAGTTTCCCAGTGATCAATGAGGGCACCAGATGAAAGGGTCGCATGGTATGCCGCTTGATTCCTGCACCACGCATCAGCGCACAAAAATACCCCTTAAAAGGTGCCCATCTATGCTGCCTTAGAGATGTGATGTACTTCGCTGCTAACTGCAATTGCTGTTGATGCATTTAAACAACTAATTACAGACACTCAGAAGTTAGATGCTACTCATAAATAACCCATTATATCTCTGTATTATATAGTTATAATACTATTTCTATAAGCCCATGACCCTGGCCAGGATAAGTGGTCAGAAGACAGATGGATATAAGTACTTTAAATGCAAAACTTTGCATAACTTAGTTTTACCCAATTAGACAGAAACCTGCTTTAAATAGCCCGTTCAAAGGTACAACAGAAGTAACCCCCCAAGAGACATTAAGCTTTTTTGGTGCAACTCCTTAATCACACTCCTCCCTGCTGCTAAAGTTAAAAATGCCGGCCATATAAGAGTTCAGGCAGCGTTCATCCCTACCAGCGCCAACACTGAGAGAGTATGTTCGCTGTGAAACCATTAGCCAACTGCAAATGGGTTACCCCGGCAGCTTTTAGTCATCATGGGTGATCTCAATCATGCAAATCTCGAGTGAGCTTCGCATATCACAATGTTAACTTTGTAGACAGAGAGGTGAACACACTGGGCCTTGTTTATACGAACATCTGCCACACATACAAAGCTACAAACTGCCCCCTGCCTCGACCACTCAGACCACATTTCTGTAATGCTGATTCCAGCATCCAGACCGCTGATCAAACGTGCTAAACTGGCTGTGAAGAGTATCAGAATACGGCCAGAAGGAGCTACTTTGGCACAGCAGGACTGTTTTGCTCATGCAGATTGTTCTATGTTCAAGGAGGCTGCTTCCTACGGTCACCTCAGAGCATGCAGCATCTGTGACTGGATATACCAGCGACTGCACAGATGATGTAATGGTCTCCAAGTCCATTAGTGCGCAAGCCAACCCGAAGCCTTGAATGACCACATAGGTCCACGTGCCGCTGAAAACCTGCCATGTCTTCAGATGGGACTGTGAGGGCCAAGCTGTCCTGCACCATCAGGGATGCTAAGCATACATACAGTACACATGAAAAGTCCAAGGTCACTTCCAAGACAACAGGGACACGCGGAGCATGTGGCAGGGCATTCAGACCATCCCTGACCTCCCGATGATCAGGTACTCAGTCTATCCATGGCTGATGTGAGGTGAGACTCCCTAGCTTACAGTTTCCATATCACCCTAAGTGGTTCACCAAGAACACCCTCCTCTGGCCCTCCCCTGGACCTGACTGGATTAAAAAAAAGATACGTATGCAAGAAAATTCTTCTTGGAATGTATTTCAGCAAGAAGATAGAGAAGGTGAACCCGACCAAAAGACCTCAGGCAGCGTGGATTGGCAACATCTCCATACCTCCACACTGGGAACTGGCACTCCCCAGAGAGATGCTCAGGCCACTGGTCATTGTTGACTCAGAACTGCACTGCCCAGTTCAGTTCAAGCTATATTGTCAAGTTTGCTGGTGATACTGAGCATGGTGGGCCTCATCAGGAACAATGATTAGTCAGTGTATAGAGTGGACATTCAGTGGCAAGTGGGCTGGTGCAAGAGCAACAATTTCTCTAAAGGTGGATACAATGAAAGAGATGACTGTTGACTTCAAGAAAGCCCATACTGATCACTCGTCATTCTCCATCAACAGATCTACTATAGAGACAGCCAGAAACACCAAGTTTCTTGGTAAGTACATCACAGATGACCTCATTCGGTTCTTCAACACCACTATTCAAGCCAAGGGAACACAACAGCACCTCCATTTCTCCTCAACTGAATAGAACTTCACTTCATGAAAATTATTTTTTTTTTTTTGCACAAATTTGTCAAAAATTGCTGTTGACTAGGTTCTAATTCAAGATTCAAGATTCTTTATTCAAATTCAATTAAAACTGTCACAGGAGTTGGTGGGACCACCTTGTGTCTACATGTAATTAATTGAACTTGTCCAATGAAGTCACTTGCTATTAGTGTGTCAATTAGTCTTAAATATATTAAAGGAAAAAAAATCCCAAGACTCTGGACGATGGATGGATGATGGATTCACACTATACAGTAAATAATGAAGCTTTAATGACTTTAAATATTCTAATATATAATGGTTTACTGCTCAGCATCTCCAACAAAAACGAATTGTGCAGAGAAGCTTGCAAGTCGTTTGAAATCCACCTTTCACTATCCCGATCCTTAATTTTCACTGACACAGGTACCAATTTAGAGAAGCACAAAAATGAAAAATAAATAATACACTTATGAGATGTGTGTGTATGTGTAGAAGACCCCAGAGGCTGGAAGTTAGGGGCAGCCTTACTTGTCGAATGCAGTCCACTTTTGAAAGACGCTGTTGAATCAGTTTGACCCAAAGCTCACAAGGGATTTCCTAGAGAGGAGGAGAAGCACAATACAAAATCTCATGCCATGGAAGGAAATCCATTTTTGTGGTATTGCCTGTCAATCCACCTTTATCCGCCCTTTCTTTCACATGGGAAGACATCATTGTACATTTCAATGCTGTAAAATGCTGCAGCTTGACTTTCTCAGCTTGATTTGGTAATGAGATGGGATTTAGTGCATTAAGGGCGAAGGGGTGAGGGTCCCTCAGGCCAAATGGCGTGAAACTTGGCAGTAACCTGGCCCAGTGGGGCGCGAGGCATGGGGCTGAAGCATGATCAGGAGGGGCCTACATGCCGGCTGCCAGGCACACGCTGTCTGTGAGCCACTTTGAAGTATCACCTTGAGGAAAGAGCTCATGTCCGGTAGCAGGGGAGCTCAGCCACGGGGGCGGGGCGGGGGGCAGATCATCAGACGTACTGCCAGGCTCTGCATTCCTGCTTCCCTCCATTGAAGCTCTCAATGGCTTTGCTGTTACGTGAGGTCCTCTCTGTTCAATGCAATCCTCTCATTTACAGACTCTAATCTGCGATCAAATCCTCTGAATTGTTTACTATTACCTTCTGTCTCTTTCTGATTGCTTAAGTTCCTGTACAAGTGTAGCAGAGATATTTATGTGTTTCGAACCAGAGAATGGCTTAATAAGAGAAACTGACCAAAGTGATGGGAGTCCATGATGTGGGGCAGAATGCATTCGCAAATACACAGATGTACACATGTATTTTTAAGCTATCGCACCAGGCACAGGGACACATAATAAAATTACAGGTTTGAACTCCCCCCCACCCCGAAATTTGTTTACGCTCCCTGGTTGGTGAAATCGACCCGCCAGAAATACAAAATATATTTCTGGCTAAGGGCCTGTTCCACATCTGAGTCATATGGCACTGAATTCTCAGAGCCACTGTAACTGTTTCATACAGCAATGAATCCCACCGTCTCCTGATTCATTGGGTAGTGGACTCTGAGCTACTGCACATGATTTATACGCCAGTGAATTCTCAGAGCTACCACAACTGATGTTTACAGCAATGAATTCTCAGAGCTACTGCAACTGATTCAAACAGCACCAAAACCTCAGAGCTACCACACCTGATTCAAACTGCAGTTAATCCTGAGCTACCACACCTGATTCAAACTGCAGTTAATCCTCAGAGCTACCACACCTGATTCAAACCGCAGTTAATCCTCAGAGCTACCATACCTGATTCAAAACGCAGTTAATCCTGAGCTACCACACCTGATTCAAACCGCAGTTAATCCTGAGCTACCACACCTGATTCAAACCGCAGTTAATCCTGAGCTACCACACCTGATTCAAACCGCAGTTAATCCTCAGAGCTACCAATCCTGATCATTTCAGCAGAAAGTGAGGAGATAAAGCACCAAAGTTCCCCATCAGAAATGTCAGTTTTAAGTCTGTTGATTAATTCTGACACTGCTGGCCTTTTATCTTTCTCACCAGCAGAGTTTTTAATCAGATTAACCCAAACCAGCATCTTTTAAAGGACCATATTTATTTATTAATTTTTTTTTTGAGGGGGGGGGGGTGGAATCAAACAGAAGATGATAATTAAAATAATTAAACCACAGGGATTGGCATTTGTGGTTCTTCTCTCTCTTCTTTATCTAGTTTTTTCTGGGCTCTTCTTGCATGCAGATTCAAAGTAGGGAGCACAGCAGCACCCTCATTAAGCCACAGCGTCTTTCGCCTCAAACGTCTAACTAAACAAGCCTCTTTTCCCTGTGTTCAGCCTGATCTCCAGGAGCTTGTGGACTGTCTATATTGGAAACTGGGGGAGGGCAAATGTACAAACAAGCTTTTTAAAGAATACTTATCTAGGCTATTTTAGAAAAAATAAAAACAACACTTTCTCTTCAATCATTATTTATTCATGCATTTTTAAGCTTTTAATGAGGACAAATTAACTAATTTTTAAGACTGTCAGGAGGCATGCTTGCTAAAAAGTTTTGTTTTCCATGTGGAACAAGCTCAAAGCCAAACCCCCTGACATCACAGGTCAGATATCTTGCAGGAACTATGTAATATTTAGCATAGTATAGAAAGTCTGCCTACATATTGTACTCACAGTATACATGGAACATGTAGTCATCTTTACAAAATATACAAAATAAGTTTTTTTTCATGCTTTTAGGAAAGTAATTATCCGCCCTTCTCCCATAACCAATTCTCCAGTACAGGATCATGCTTGCAGCCTATCCCAGGAAGCAGAGGGCATAGAGCATGGCCCATACTGGATGGGATACCAGTCTATCTCAGGGCCCACATTGGCCGGGATACCATATCTCATGGCCCACACTGGTCGGGATACCAGTCTGTCTCAGGGCCCACACTGGACAGGATACAAGTCTATCTCAGGGACCACACTGGTCGGGACACCAGTCTATCTCAGGGCCCACACTGGTCGGGATACCAGTCTATCTCAGGGCCCACACTGGATGGGGATACCAGTCTATCTCAGGGCCCACACTGGACAGGATATCAGTCTATCTCAGGGCCCACACTGGATGGGTATACCAGTCTATCTCAGGGCCCACACTGGATGGGGATACCAGTCTATCTCAGGGCCCACACTGGTCGGGATACCAGTCTATCTCAGGGCCCAGACTGGATGGGATACCAGTCTATCTCAGGGCCCACACTGGATGGGATACCAGTCTATCTCAGGGCCCACACTGGTCGGGATACCAGTCTGTCTCAGGGCCCACACTAGACGGGGATACCAGTCTATCTCAGGGCCCACACTGGATGGGGATACCAGTCTATCTCAGGGCCCACACTCACACACACTATGAGGAATTAAGAGTGCCTAGGGGAGACCTGGTTAAACATGTAAAGAAGACGTAGATGCCACACAAGCGCAGAATGGGGAGCTGGAATTGATCCCACAAAGTTACAGTAATTGATGAACCCAGAAGGTGTTTTAAATAAGATGGCAGAGGCTGCGGTGCATTCTCATTTCAAACACAGGTCTTCCTGAAAGGGGCTGTATGTGACACTCGGAGAGTCAATATATGTGCACATGTCAGCCCCCCACCCAGCCAGCTTTCCCCGGGCCCCCGGCCCTGCCTTACCTGTAGCATGTCCGCATGCCTCTTCGCCTCCCTCGCCAGTTCCGTCTCCCCCTCCAACACGCCGGGCTCTGTGATGTGCACGGCTCTGGTGCGCTCACACAGCTGTCTGGCCTGACGGAGCACAAAAGAGACAGCTGTCACTTCACAGCTGCGGGCTCCAGGGCTGCCTGCGCACCGACTGGCTTCACACGGCCACTAGCTGGGACTCTTCGCATTGACTGTGGGTATGATTCTTACAGACAGCGAGTGGGGATACACTTCTCCCGTATGCTGAAATTAGACCATGGGGAATTTAAGACTTGCGTTTGAATGCCACATTTAAGTTATGTTCTCGCATTCTGTTACTGTCAGCAATCTCCATATTTATTTCTTGCATATTAAATGAGTCGTTTTTAATACAATACTTCTCTATTAAGACATTTCACACCTACTTTGCCAGAATATGCATTTATACAATCTTCCTATATATGCCTCTTTCAAACCTTCTTTAAAAATCTTCAGTCACAGAAACATCATGCAGGCCTGCATGTTACCAAAGAGAGCTGTAAAATAATTGAGTAAAATTTTGAAGAAATTTCTTTAATAGACACCTCCCTTGACAAAACTGATGAGAGACATTCCCTTCAAAGCCAAATCCACTTCCAATACAAAGCGTGTATAACTTTATATAAACTCTTACCATTTATTCACAATATTTTTAAAGAAGTAAAAAAGAGGAAAAGAACATGAATTCCTTTTTATTGCACACATATAAAATTTATACATTTCTTTGAAAAAAATCTGAAGAATAATTTCACATTTGTCCCAAGATTCAATTCTCAAGAATACTCAAATTCACAAATTAGCCTGAATTCCCTTGATGACCAATTATCTTACATCAATTCTCTAACCACTAGTATACTTGTAAATTAATCATACTTTTTGACTCAGTCACTAAGGATGCACACTCCTTCAATAATTTGGTAAAATAACATAAATTTCACTTACAATGGTTCTTTTGCCTGAAGCTGGGGGACCCAGCAGCATAATCCTCGGAACTGGAAATGAGCAATCACTGTTCAGGGAATCAAAAAGGCATTCTCAAACTGAATCCTCATTCATTTGACAAAAATCAATGTATTGTATTAAGAATGATACATTAATAATATACACATGCCTGTGTAAGATTTGGTTGTTGACTACTGAGTGCCTGACAAGCCCCATTCACCTGATGTACGATGCCCTGCCCCAAAACATGCTCTGTTTCTGTCAACAGAACCGAAGAGCCAGAAAGGGTGGAAACAGCAGTAACAAGGGCACTGTGTGAAACACTGTGTAAAGAGGCATACATACATCAGACATGCGCAGAACACAGTGACACGCATGGATGAAACATACCTCTCCAGGAATCTCTGCAGGGTGAGTATTGGTTAGGTGGGACAAAGGGTAAACTGGGACACATATGTTTGATACTATATATATGGTTTATTATCTTAAGCTCTGTTCTTGAGCTTTCAGTAATACTTTTTGGTTTTAATACTTATAATTAGGATCATATATTTAAAGTGAGCGAGAAAGTTAAAAATTACAAAAATTGTCCTGGTTTAACAATAGCCACCATATAGGAATTCAATGTTTAATTTAGTTTAACGGCAGAGAAATGCTGTGATGGCATAATCCAGGAGGTAAAAAAGTCATTTTAAAAGCTTATGTGTGTCATGCAAGTGTGGCATGCAATTTCTTTTTCCTTGAGCTTCCGTTTGTCATTACTTATACAGCAACAGACAAAATGGCTGCTTAAATGAGAACTTCCTGTATGTTATGGTTTTGTTTAACCAGCCCCTTAAACACACCTGAGAGTGATGGCTGCACCTGAGCACATGCTCTCTGCTTCTGACACTGTACTTTGCATGTGAGTGCTGCACATCGATGGCAAGAAGTGAGTCTTGCAGGAAATTACACCAGTCACTTTAAAACTCCGCAGTGCAGCCAAAACTGACCAAAAGCATTACGTGGCAAATGCCCAATCATAAAGAAATCACCTATAAATATAAATAATCAATATAAATTGAATATAAAAGTTTAAGGTCATTTTCATACATGCCATGTAGGATTATACACATTATGAACTGATGCACATTCATATACACAAAATAGAATGTATACACAATTAAAAATGAAAGTGAAATATATTTATATTACAAACATTTCTATTTCTAAGACTCCTATTAGAATATTAACGTGAAACTTGCATTAACAAAGATGTTACAAAGGAACAGATTTCACTGACGGAGACTTTAACAATTGCAAGGTTTATAAGGAACAGAGTGCCACCTGGTGGCCATCAAGTGTGTCTGTACCCTGTTGTTGACAAAACTGTATTAACAGCACAACTATTAAGTGTTAAACAATGATGTGGATTTTAACTCACCTCCAATACTGTCTCTCTTCAGCAAAGTAATCAGGTACTGAATGGGATCTTCTGGTTTGTCCACTATTAGATTTCTCAGCATAGACTAAACAGTAATTCAATAATTAGACTTATCATTATATTAATCTACCTACACACACACACACACACACACACACACACACACACACACACACACACACACACACACACACACACACACACACACAGCATAAGCATGATCCATTCAGAAGTACCATCTTCCCTAACTGCATGTTTTCTGTACGGGATAGTTAGCATGCAGGTTTTCCTAAGTTGTTTTGGGATGTTAAGTTACGTTAGGCATTTTAAAATAACCAACATATTTTGCTCGTGTTTGACAATTTTTAAAAATTGTCTTTTTATATTTTATTTATATATTTTTTATTTTTCAATAATCAAATAACATTCCTCCACCCCAACAATGGAACTATTTTTCAGGCTAATATTTTAATTCAGTAATTTTCCAGAGACAGCCAGAGGACGTATATCTGTTGTACATGATTTTGGCCCTTACCTGCATTAAATCAAATACTTCGTGCTTTTCGGCATATAGTAGCATTTCGGGAGGAATCCTCAAAGTGTTTGCTGTCGGATCCATTTCAGTTAAATAGTTAACTACTATATTACGAGAGAAAATAATAAATAATATTTTACACGATGTCAAAAGTTAGCAATAATCTTGCAATTAATCAGCAAGATTAAACTGCCTGTATTCTGTTGCTAAGGCTAAGGTTCAGTCGTTGCGTCGCCGTCGTTAGGAACACAGACTATCGTTAAGGGCCTCGTCATTATTGTGCGCCATAGAGTCGGACAAACCACAGCCCATACAATATTATATCAGCGAACTAAATACATATAAAATAATAGACAGTTTAATATCTGATGTTTGGAAGGCTAAGTTAATAAATCTGTAAACAGAAAAAATATGTTTTTTTAATCTGGCCATTACATACACCAACACATTTTCCTCAGCCAAAGTCGCAGGAAATTGGACTAGTTATGTTGCCTAGCAATGGTACGAATTCCGTAAATAATGGGCTTTGGGGGGTTACATAAAAAGACCGGATGATAGTAGTCACTGGTTTGCATGCACGATTCACTTCTGTTCAAGATACTGAAATGAAAATGCATTTATTTATTTTCTTTCTTTTCCTGCATATTCTACACAGCAGCAGAAGTATGATGGTAATTTTTAACAGTAATTTTTAACAGAAAGCAGCAGGGATCAAAACAGCATGACATGTTCAAATCTGATAGATTCACCATTTGAGAATAAAACATGTAACAAACATAAATACATAATGTGTTTATAGTGGGCTCGAACCCTGAGGCCAGTAGTTTAATTACATTACTTCTTGGCATTTCAATGAGGCCATTAACTCCAAATCCTCCAGGGACACTGGCTGGCTCCACCCCCACGTTTGCTCACTTGTTGCTTTTGACACAAATACCTAATAAGTAAATAGCATAGTACAATAATGGACATAAAAAAGTTGTGTATAAACTCAGACGTTGAAATCACATCATTGATTTAGATTATTTGTGCTCTTGATCACAGGCTACCAAGGCAGTCTGTATTCTTCCCGTAGTGATCTTACCTGGAAAAACATAGAACTTAGTAAAGAAAGAGAAATGTCAGACCAATTATGTATTAAGA
>JAODJU010000040.1:16369594-16382692 GCA_026776725.1 Gnathonemus echidnorhynchus | reverse complement strand
CCCAAGGTTTCTTCCTTCTAGGGAGTTTTTCCTTGCCACTGTCGCCTATGGCTTACTCACTGGGGGCTTTGGGTGGGAATAATGTAAAGCACTTTGAGATGATGTAATGTTGTGATAATGCGATATACAAAAATAAATTTGTCGTTGTTGTTCTAAAGCTCTAACATTCTGTCCTGGCCAGAGAGTGATGGTGAAGGAGACCCACGAATGACATCACCGCGGCTCGCAGGAGGCCTCACCTTGACGGACAGCTGGCTCAGCTGGTGCCCCGTGTTGCACACCCGATTATTGGCCCTCTGCAGCTCGGCCTCCAGCTCACCTGTCCTCCTCTGACACTCCTGCAGCTTGGTCTGGTGACATCACATTAGACAGAAGGCCTGCACTCAGCTTCTGGGGCAGCCAGAGCTTCCAGTCAGGCATGTAGCAGCTGTCATGACACCTCTGTATTTAGGCCTTTACACTTATCTAATGCTACTTGCAGGCACCCCTTCGCAGTAAGGCCATCACACCCGTTTCCACAGCTAGACATGCTGCGTAACCAATGGCAGCGGCATGCTGCGTAACCATGGCGATGGCCGTGTACCTGCAGCTCCTGGTGCCTGGCGTAGTGCTCGTCGCGGCTCTGCTGCAGCTGCCGGACCTGACTGTGCAGCCGCGTCACCACCGACTCCCGGTCCTCCCACAGCTGCTGGTAGCGCTGCTGCTCTACCTGCAGGCTCGCCTGCAGCGACTGGATCTCTACGTCCTGCAGCTTCAGCTGGTCCTTCTGCGGGGGGGGGGGGGGAGCGAGCAGGGGGGGGGATGAGCAGCTCGGTAGAGTGCTACAAGAACAACTGAAACGCTCGATCATTGCCAAGAGGGGAAAAAAGACCCCGACTTACAACCTACGAGACTCCCACATCCAAAGTCCTTTAAAAAAATAAGAATTAAGTAATTTTACACTCCTGGAAAAAGAAAAAAAAATTGCACAACATTAAGCTTTGGGATATTTTTCTTTTGCTCAGGAGTGTTTTTATATTCTGAGTAAATGTGGGCTAAAAGCGCAGGCAGCACTGGGCCGCCGAGACCAAACGTTACCATGGCGATATTCTGCTCCTCCAGCGCTGTGGCGTTGATGATCCGCCGCAGGAGGCGCCGGTTGCGGACGGCGTGCTGCTCCCGCTTGTAGCGCTCGTACAGCAGCTGGCTGTGCAGCAGGATCAGCTGACTGCGCAGCGTGTGCAGCTCGTCCAGGGGGGCGGAGCCTGGCCCGGATCACGAGGAAAGAGCAGTGGAAGCCAGCTGACATGTTGCATACTGACCCAGGCTCTCCCAGCAGGGACTGCCTTCACAGAACCGGCAAGCCGGATGTGGAGATGCCTATTTATGTGACATTTGCGCTGAGCACTGATAAATCAGCTCCGCCACTCTAGTGTTAAACACTAGAAGCTAAAAGTCTATGTAAATACGCTGATTAAAAATAAGAAACTCGAACGGGTATAAATCCACATAACATTTTGGGTTTGGGTGTGCATTCGAAGCTGCAGCAGTGTAAACAAAACATTCCCATAATGTTTGCTGATTTTTGCAATACCTTTCACTTTAATACTCTGTTGTTTACCTCCAAAGTGCGTCCAGTCAGCTGACTTGCTTGGCAAAGGTAGTCTGGAAGAAGTAACCGTGAAAGAGTGTTTAAGGGAGGGGCCTGTGGTATGCAGCCAACTATGCAACTGTAAGACAGGCAGAGCAGGCTAACACACACCCCCACACTGGCTCTCTTATGGTTCAGTCCTTCTCATTCCTCAACAAAGGGGACTGCACACAGACACCTCTTTGCACAACCCCAACTCATTCAATTTTATCATTAAAAGGAGTGATGCAAGTGCCCTGTTTTTCAGGGACAGAGAAACAGCCAAATCAGGATTGTAAGTGGGAAACTGAACAGAAAAGCCATTGTTGGGATTCCAGGCTCGTTCTCAACACCATGGGGCAGAGAGGACAGTATCTGCAACTGCTTTTAAACTCCAAGTGATTCGCCCAGACCACGTCCAGGGAGTGCTTTCCTGGCCACACAGAGACAGATAGAGCCGCAGAGAGACTCAGACAGAGGCACAGAGATGCACACAGGTGGAGACACCACAGAGACAGATAGAGCGAGAGAGAGAGCTGTGTCTCTCTGTATTTGTCCGTGCGTCTCTGCACAGACAGACAGAGAGAGACAGACAGACAGACACACAGACTGACACAGAGACACAGTCACACACATAGACAGAGATATAGAGAGAGACAGAGACAGACTCACTCACATACCCACACACACAGGCAGGGCACACCCCCACAGTTGCCTTCCTCTCCAGCCCCCCCAGCTCACCTCCTGAGCACCTTGTCATGGGTGTCACTGCCCTGCTGAATGAGCCGGTCCAGAACTTCCAGGGGCGACGTGGCTGCCACACCCTCCCCCTCTTTCTCCTCCGGCTCCACCTCTCCTCCGGCTACCCTCTGGGCCTCCGACGTCCTCCTGGCCACATACAGAAGGGCGGCCCTGGGAAGAGCCAGGTCAAACAGGCTCTCGTAGGCCGGGACGGCACCCCCCCGGCATGGACTGGGGGTCAACAGCTCACACTTGGTCAGGCCCACCGCCTCCTCATCGGGGACCAATGGGCTGTGGGGGGCGTGGCCAGGAAGGGAACGGTCGATGGGGGTGAAGGACCAAGGCACGTGGCGCTCAGAGGGCTGGGGGAGCCCATCGGGCCGGTCTGGGGTGGAGGCCGCATGCCGGAGCTCAGCGGGGAGGCCGGGCAGCACTGGAACCTGCGGCTTCTCCCTGATGCCAGTCAGCATTTCTGTAGTGCGGTAGAAAGGGGAGTCGAAGCCCCGGAGAACGGGCGGCTCGCACTGCTCTGCCGTTATCTTCTGCAGTTCCTCCGTGATGGCGTCTGTAGAGTGCGGGGGCAGCGTGATGACAGGGGCAGATGGGGGGAGGGGACAACTAGCAGAGCAGGGACACCTGTTTACAGAAGCTGTTCGCTAAGCATTGCACAGCCATGCTAAGCAGGGAAGCAAGCACTGTCACTACCCACACCTGGCAGAGGTGCTAATGCATGGCTCACACTGCCGTCCCCCTCCCTGCCACTAGGGGCCGCTCACCCTCTTCTCGCTCCTTCTCTGTGCGCTCTCGCTGCTCCAGCTCCTGCTTCTTGATGAACATGGACAGCTCTGGCAGGGTCATCGTCTTCATGCTCTCTGTGGAGCCATCTGTCAACAAGCAAATGGTCTACAATATTCCAGACAATCTGGAATATTCTCCAGCCATAAACTCTTCCGTATATTCCAGAAAACAAGCCTGACAAATTAAAACAGTTCCTACATATTCCAAATCATATAAGTATTCACTGCATAAACTATTTCCATTTGGAATTTGCTGAAAGGGCTGAAGAGGCGAAGCGAAGGTTGTTCAGCAGCTGACCTCTGGGGGGCAACATCTCAGGCCTGCTCTTCTCCATCTCTTTGACAGGCTCTTGTCTCACCAGGCTGGGTCTGGGGTGCTCCATGGCTCGCCCATCCTGCAGATGAACATGGGCTTTAGACCCCTCAGGCAGTGTTGGGGATGTTACAAAGCTAATCCATGACAGAGAGGTGGAAAATTCAGGTCTAGGAAGTAGAAATCTAGACAAAGGTTTTGTTTCAACTAACCACCTGAGTAATCTGTGCTCGAGGGACTCTTGGTTGGTTGAAACAAAACCTTGGTCTGGATTTGTACTGTTTGGACCTGACCTTTCCACCTCTCTCCGTCATAGAGTAGTTTGTGGGTAACTTCAGTTACCAGAACACAAGCCCTCCTCAGGAGCATGGAAAGTAACTTGAAACAAGTCCACTTCAAAAAGAATTACATAAAAATGGACCACTGTTTTTCAGGTAGTACAATACAATACCCTCACCAACAACAAGTGTTAAGACACACATTTCCAGAACACTTACTAATTCTGTTAAATCTCCAGCAAAGTTCTACTTTGCGAGGCCCTTAATACTCTTCTCCAACACCCCCCCACCTGTTGGCATGCAGTGTGAATCTGCACTGTACCTTGTTCGGTGGCACCGCTACACTGGGTGCCAGAGAAATGTGTATAAACTCATCAGAGAGCGTTGGCGTTGAAGAGGAGGTACCCGGGGTACTGGAGCAAGGGGTGCGTTTGCCACCTGCTGTCAAAGGGACTCGTGAGGAACCCGGACATGCAAACATCCATGCATTAAAAGTCAGAAGCCCATGAGACTGGCTACAAAGGGCTCACCCAGCATGCCGTACACACGGCCCTGAAGGTAGGAGGCACTCTGGGACAGGTCAGTGATGTTCGTAGGAGAAATGCCACGGGATGACGGGGGCGTGGTCATGCCGCAAAGAGAGGAGGGGCTCCAGATGAGGTCCTTCCCTCCAGAGGAGGTGCCAACATCACCATTCTGCTCCAAATGTGGCGATCACACAGGCAGACAAAACCGATCAGAAACGAGCAGGACACAGAGCCTCAGGAATCCAAAGCTGAATGGCAGCAAGTCACGTGACACAAGACGGCGGTCATGCGGTAATAAGTGTTTGCGTTGCATTCGCTCATTTCATCCTTTGTGTTCTTGCATAAACAATCCAGTGTTCTCATATAGGAAGGGAGAGAGGAAGCCTCCCTCTGTTAAACACACCTCACTCAGCAGCACAACTTAAAAGAAAATCATGCGGATCACAGTCTCACTTAAGGTTGGTTAATATTAGCACCTAGCCAACAAATCTTTAGAGAAAATAAAGAAAAAGAAAAAAAAACACTTGTGACTGCTTTCAGGACAGAACAGATACTGGCAGGGTTTTTAAAATATCGCTAGTATGGGAAAATGGAGCTCAACAAGCTGCATGAGTGTGTCAGTGCGCCAATGTCATTTCCAGGATCTGTCAGCCAAGTGGGGAAACGACACTTGAATATGTGATTGAGTTTGGCAGTGGGGGAAGATTAGCACTAAATCTCCCACTACATATAACAGACACTTGAGAAGGAACTAAAAAAATGAAGAAAGAAGATGAGAAGCGTCAGAGTAAACAAGAGAAGTGTCAATTTCATTCACATGGCAGAATACCAGGCTATCACACTCCTCAAGAATTAATGCTACTGTACTTCCGAATGCTACCTTCAGTCTTGACGGACATTGAAAATTTAGAGGAATTTACATAACACACTTTTACCTATAACATCTGTCTTCATGACAGATACGACAAAGTAAATCTAAACAAAAATAAGATTTAAATGATAAAGTATTAAAATTCTAAACACCACAGTCCTTTTAGACTGCTAGTATAGCTATATTAAGCTGAAATTCACAGCCCAATGGTGAGCATTCAGGTCGTAAGCAGAACTGCCACCACATCATCACGCCCTGCAAGAAAGGCCTATAATATGGTTTGGTCATTTCCACCCCTGTACAGTGGGGAGGGGGCTCTTACCTGCCGGCGAGAGCTCTGGGGGCTCTGATGGAACGGTAAGGTCAGGGGTTGGCGTAGGGCAGAAAAAGAAGTTGAGGAAGAACTTCCTGAGGAAGAGAGAAAATAAGGAAGGAAAAGGCAATTACTACAGAGGGAGGTAAAAGGCACGGAGCTTTCAGGTGCCGAGGATTGTGGGTGAGGCCTGACCGAAGCTGGTGTGGAGGTCAGAGTAGGGGCTGGGGGTGCAGTCCAGATAACGAAGCTTCAAGGGAGGGTGACTGCGTTCTGGAATGTTCACGTAGCCCTCCTCACAAGAAGCCTCCTTAGGGTCCAGGGACACCTTGGCGCACTCGATGACGATGTCATGGACCTCGAACCGCTTCCACCTGCCAAGGAGCACGAGGAGCAATACGGTTCTGAGAAAATGAGACTCGTCTGGCACCAGAGTGCTCTCTTGACGGTCAGGATCAGCGTGTTGCTCACCTTGTGGGGTCGAGCTCATGGTCCTTGGTTCCAGTCACTAATTCCGGGTGTATCCGTACGTGTTCCAGCATGGGCTATGAAGTAAAAGAAAGCACAAAAACGGAGACAGAATCATCATCCGTACCTTCACTAAACATTAGAGAAGGAAACCCATCATGACCGTGTCTGCTGAAAGTGAACAGAGTCCAGCGTTTGCGTTACGTTCCTCGAATGGCCTTATGTTGCACTTCTAGTCCCTGAATAGTCTTACTAGGTTCTTGCTTTGTTAGAAGCTGCTGTGTAGCTCTAATTCCAATACTGCGTACACTGGGCATTCACTGGAAGTTCAGCATAGCTGCTCCTTGACAGCATAAATGTTATTTGCCTCTCTTGCTCATCACTTTGGAGAAAAGCATCTGCTAAATGTATAAAATGTAAAATACCATTCTGCCATGTTTGACCACTCTGACTCAGGCTTTGCGCTCACCTTGACCACCTCCTCGAATGTGTCCATGTTCTCCTTCATACTGTAGTGAGAGCGCAGGTAGGAGACGAAGTTGCAGGGGTACATGCCATAGAGCCGGTGAAGAAGCGAGTAGACGCTGGCATGCAGGTGGATCAGATAAACGTCTGTCACGTGACCTGCATGCAGCAGATGGCCAGAGAGCGAGCAAACATCAGCGTGCCGCCTTGTCTCGTATTTCCACTATAATCCCACCATCATCCCCCGAAATCTCCTCCTCTCTTATACAGATTATGTCCAAGCCTTCGGTTCTACGGTCCAAAATAAGGGCTGGCAAACTTAAATATGACTTTGACACATCACCACGGCGACAACATTAAACCAGAGTCCCAGACCTTGATTTTTTGGACTCCAGGCTGCCAGGCGGCCGAAGATGTCGAAGAACTCGCAAAGATGCTGTTTGCCGACCTGCGGGACTATGGGCAGCAGGGTGATCAACACCAGGACCCCGGTTATAAGCACTACGATATTGGAGTCCGTCTGTGCGACCGAGAGAAAAGGAAAGGCACAATCACTGCCATGACAACAAGAGAATGCGAGACAGTGATTCTACAAGATTCTACAATAAATAAATAAAAGATCTTCCCCCGTAAGCTGGTCTCTAGCCGACCAGTGTGCTTGTGAGTAGAAACCTTGTTCCTGGTTTCACACTAACTTTGTTGGGACCTTTTCACCCCCAGGACCTGCGTACCTTCAGGCATTTCAGTAGCGAGGAGAAAAGAGGGAAGCGCGCAATCTTGTGGATCCAGGGAGGCTGCTTGCGGATGATGTGTCCCAGCAGGGTGACCGCGTGAAGGCGGCATGCCTGCTTGTTCATGCATTCATTTATCTTTTCCAGAAGATGCTAAGAGATGAAAAGGAGGGTGTGGTTACTGGCCGGGGAAGCTGGGGTCGTAACTGGGAGAGGTGGCAGCAAAGCACCGTGACAACTGTAAGCCCCTGGAGGGATGCTCTGCACTACAAGGTTATTTTTGGTGTCCTGGTCCCTCCTCATGAAGGCGACGACCCAACTAAGAAGCAGGTGACTGGATGGCAGGCCGCTGACTGTTAATTACCTTGTCGTGTGGTTCCCTCACAGAGGACAGGATGTGCTGGGTCTGAGGGGAGCCCGTTTCTAGGTAGTAATCGACCAGGCTGTTCAGGAGCACAGAGCCACGATCTGTCTCACACACACACACACACACACACACACACAGGATAAGACAAAAGAGGACCCAATGTTAAACAGCGAAGTTAACGATTGAATTATCTCAAAAGCGAAGGAGGAAGAGCACCGACCTGTGCTGAGGTGCTCATTAATTAAACCCTTGATCTCATCAAGTTCGTGCAAGTCGGAGGATTCCAGAAGAGGGAGGACATCCCCGATGTTGAACTGCTCCCGGGACATGGCTCCCGAAAAGGGGGGGGGTTGAGTAGACGCAAGAGCAATTGTGGTCAAGTGAACTGTGGGGTGGGTGGAGGCTCCAGTCCTGCAGCTTCCTGTCCCACTGGGGCGAGTCCCAGTCCCTGGGCCAGGCACCACTGCTGGGATAGGAAGTTAAAAACACAGTCAACATGAAGACTGCTACAGCCATCAGAAAGGCAATGCTTCCACTCCAGTGCACCAAACAGGCAAAAGCGAGCCTTATTAATTAATGATCAGTTAATAATCCAGTTATTAGTTAATAAGTTAAAGCCCAGAAAGGATGTTATGCACATAGTTAAGTGAGCCACGCTTTTCAAGCTGTAAAGATTAAAGGTCACAAATGCCAGTACAAGGATTTCATTCTTAGCAGCAGTAGGCAAACAGATTTGGAAACATCAGAGCAGAGTTGCTCCCAGAGAAGATGCATTATAAACTCCTAGCATTAGCCTAGCGCTCGCATAGAGCATTACCAACTTCAGCTGCCAATTAGCTTCAGCCATACATGCCAGTGTATTCAACTGTATTGTTCAACACAAGAACAGCAGCAGGCAGCGTCTCCACCGAACAGCAAACTAATTTTTATGGACTAGTATTTTCACAGATTTCTTAAATTCTCTAAAAAGAAACATTATGCTCAGCTTATGTTATCAGTATTTTAATTGCATAATGGATGTTTTTACAAATTGTCACCCAAACATTACAAAACACATTAATCTACATATTCTCCTGTTTGCCAGAGGGGGAGACAAACACCTCCAAATAGCATAATGTAAAGCGTGCTCACCTGGAAAGCGAAAAACTTTTTATCCTTCACAAAAGCGCAATCACACGGCAGCATTTAATAATAACCAAAAAGAGAGGACAAGCATCTTGGGGTTTGGGTCAATAACAGCACATCAGCATTCATCCGTTTTCTATACTCACTCATCCTATGCAGGGCTGCAAGTGCCCTGATCACGGAAGCTACAGGTGCAAAGCACGGAATAACCCAGGATATGGCGCCAACCCATCGCAGGACACACATGCAATTTGGCAGCTCCAATTGACCTTAGCATGTTTTTGGACTGTGGCAGGAAAACTGGAGAACCCAGAGGAAACTCCACAATGGCACAGGGGGGAACATGCAAACTCCACATGCATGGAGTCACAGCGAAGACTCAAACCCCACTCCAAGAGGTGTGAGGCAGCAGTGCTAATCACTGCACCAACATGCCAGCAGATTAAGTATAGGTGATAAATGGATGACAGAGGCCGAGCTGGAAAGAGAACATCAGATCAATCCCCAATAAAAGTTCGTCAGCACCTTTACTCCCTAAGCCGCCTTAGGAAGTGGGGGGATCAGCTAAGCCACACAAACAACCTTCGATCACAATAACACCGAAAGGGTCCTCACCAGAAGTATTACAGCATGGTATAATGAAGCAGCAGCTCTGAATAGGAAGGCCATACAGAGGGTGATGAGGTCGACCAAGATGACCTCAGGGACCAAATCGCCTTCCATAAACTGCTGTAGCAACAAAGCAAGAAGTATATTATGGGAACCTAACCAGACCAGGCATGAGCTGTTCTCACCCTGGTAGGATTTTCCACAACATTAGATTAGTGACTGCCAGATTTAAGAGTTTTAACAGTTTCTTCCTCCAAGCAGTCCACATCATCAATAGCTAAACCTGGACCAATCGAGCACTACATACCCCTGCCCTGTATGTGACCTCTATAATTTTTCCTTGCACTGCACTATTGAACTAACTGTATATTTATTATTTGTATACTGATGGCCCTTTATACAGTGTGTGGCTGGGCAAGATAGTATTTCAAGACACTTGCCACACACAGCCAAAGAAACATCTAAAATCTAATAACTCTCAGTCCAGTTTGTCTTAACTTATTCATGCACAAATGAGGAAGTAATGACAAGTTAAACCTTGGTTCAAATTATTTACCAAATATGCATAAATCACATGCTTCATTTTCTGGTTAAATTAGGTCAAGCCACTAACCAGATAACTTGACTCCCTAAAAATTGAGTGCCCTTTGACTCCACATTCACAGTAAATTCTCAAAATTAAAAACTGCTTTTGAATAAGACCAGCCCAGTTGTAAGGGGTTACTGAAAGCTCTCCTCTGAATGAAGCCACACTAGTGCTTGAACAGGACATAAAATATATTGATTCATGTACTTTAAAAATAAAGATCTGAAGGGAAGCAAACAAAGTGACAAGCGTACCTTGGAAACGTAGAGGATCCTCAATTACAAGTAAAAGACAATGGGACACTCCCTCACGGAAACACTGTAATCTGAAATTTATGCAGCTGCCATATTAAAAACTGGATATGCACATAAATGTGGCACCACATACATCAAGTACACTCACATATCAATGTTTTAAAAGCTAAGATGTAAAGGGAAGTCAAAGTTTTAGCCATATTAACACCCCCCCCAGTCAGTTTTCACCTAAATATGTGAACAAGTTAAATTTAGTTTTGTTAATGCTCAGACCCTGACCACAGATTAGAGTCCATCCTATTTACCTTCCTACCACTCACCCTGGACAAGGAAGCAGGGGAGTCTGGGGTCTAGCCCAGGCAGTACATGGTATAAGGCACATAGACGCACATGCGCACACGCACAGCACAGTACAGTACAGGACATGGATGAACTTGCAAACTCCACAAACTCAAACCTTCAAGTTTGATGGAGTGATGCAACAATGCTACCTACTGAGCCGTCACACTGCCCACATGTTCGATTCTGAATATAAAAATCATAATATTGAAAACACTATTATTTCATGTTGTTTGCAGGGTTTGCTAGAGCCGGAAGAACTGCTGTAATGTTAGTTTTAAATACAGAGAAATCTTATCAGTGGGGACTGGTAGCTCCAACCCTTTGGAATGGAAGTGAATACCTTAGCTGTTCATGTTGTTATTCTTCTGAGATTACGCACCTTCAGGTTGTTTTAAGCCTTGTGTATACTGTGGACCTCTACAGCTGGCAGTGAAGGTGATTAATGCAAATTCGGTACAGTTCTCAAATGTTTAAAGTTTGGTCTATACAAATACTAGAACTCAATGTGCAGACAAAGGCCTACGAACCCAAAAAGAAGTTCAGTGGTTTAAAAGACACAGATGCATAGTGGATCGATGTTTTTTGGCCTCTGTAGCTTCAGCTGTATTGTATCAGGTTAAAGATGGTGTTTCGGTTTGTAATCATCTTCTGGGATATACCATTATTTCAATCGCTCCTACCTGCACAGGCTCCTACCTGTAATGAGTTACACTGTCATACAGAAGAAACACCGCGGTAATTATCGATTTGCTTTAACGCAGCTAGCTGTCTCTTTAAGTAATGAGAATTAACATTAGGTATGGTACCTAAGGAATTACTTAAAACTGTTGGGTCAATAAAAAATGGTTGCTCATGTCGTTTTCACGCTTATCAAAACGGGCTTAGACATTGAAAATGGGTGAAAAGGAGAGTAGAATAGCCGAATTTTGCAGCCAGTTTGACATTAAAAGGACAAATTAGAACTGACCACTTCGCATTGCTACAACTAAACAGGAGTCGATACGACGACACGTGATGCAGTAAATAGTTAACATTATTCAATAGATTTCAAATAGTTTAATTAATTTTGCTTTGTTTTGTTAAATAATACAGAAAATACATAACTTGCTTCTTTGTGAACTACAAGCATTCCAGCTGACCTACCAACGCTATGCATTGCACGAGCCATACACAACATCTCATAACTGAAATTAAACGGTTTTTACCTTTAAAGAAAAATATCGTGCGTTTTAGCTTGTTAACTACAGTCACTGCCACCTAACTTGTTTCGTAGCCAAGTCCAGTATCTATCAATACGATGCTATAGTCAGCAAGGCAAAGATGGGTGTAAATTAAAAGAAACCACTGTGACAACTCTAGTAAAAGAGAACGGACACTGCTGACAAAATAACTTTGAACGTACGCTACGACGTAAGGTTATAAGCTTAAACAGTGTGGAACAGATTAAATAAATATACCTATTTACCTATTACAGTAGCTCTACTCCACAGGGCGCCGCCATCTTGACCACATCGCCACCCATCCCTCAGAAATCTTCATCCGCCACAGTAAAGACAAAATAATCCCCAAAGTCCCCAATATTACTTCTTACACAACGAGAAGCCAAGTAACAGAAATATAATTGCAGAAAATTGTGGTTTCTATTAACTCGCTTGTTTATAGTTTGTTTTGAATTGTAAAAACTATCCATATGTACCTATCACTAAAACTGTTTACTGTTTCTTCGAAAGGTGGAAGGATGTGTTTTATTGTGAGGTGGCTTTCGCGTGACTCACACGCCTCGCGCAGGCGCCTCACCGAAATAGAACCAGTATGAAAAAAGTATTTACTTTTAGCAGTTAAATATAATGTTGTAAGTCGTAAAGAAGTGAAAGAATGATATATATATAATTTTTTTCAAGGACAAAAACAAGGCTAAATCCCCGTGAACACCGAGAGGCAGGCTAATTCGACTGTCGTTGTTTTTTAATAATAACGCGCTTGATACTTTAGTGGAATCACATATAATTTTAATACTATTTTAATAAGTAATATCCCTGCAAAAACTGCTCAAATGCGCATTTCGTTAAGCCCACACAACACTTTCTTATTCAGCCAGATGTAATCGGTTTTGCTTATTTAATAATCAACAACAGAATCCAAAGTCCATCCTGTACTGGTGAAAGTGACGAACTAACATAGATTCCCTCCTACCTTCCCAAAGAGGGAATCTTTAGTTCCAAAGGCTCATAGCAGATTCTCTAAGACTAAATGTAGATCAGATAGCATATTTTACAATAGCACAGCCGAGCTGCAAGCCCAAGTAAGAGCAGGGGTAACCAGAAACCTACAGCCTTAGATATGGGATTTATGAATCCTAAGAGCTGACTGGCTGAGAAAGGGCACTCCTCCGATCACATGCGAGACAAAGTCAGCAGGGAAACCTGAGCGTGTCGTCCCAATTCTCATACTCTGCCAAATAACAATAGTGACGGGTTGCACCTGTCTCATTCATGTTACGTTACTGTGTTAAATAATGTCACCGTCTTTCCGTTTACAGCTCTGTCACTGACTTGTCGGAATGTGTACTAAACATGACGTCATTTAACAATTTCCTTTTTACACGGATTTGAAGGGAGCATAATAGGGAGACCAGTGTTCTGTCGAGTTAGGCTACCGTAGTGCTAATCGATAGCTCTAACTCTTACCCTAACCCTAACCAC
>JAODJU010000040.1:16334610-16369494 GCA_026776725.1 Gnathonemus echidnorhynchus | reverse complement strand
TTTATACTCAACTGGTTGGTTGAAACAAAATCCTGGTTTGGATTTTTACTTTCTGGACCTGAAATGTCCGCCTCTGACTATAACGCTAACCCATAAAACCTAACCCTAATCCCAAAATGGTGGAACTGCACATGCGCAGAAAGGCTCGATAGCACATCTCAATAGGTAGCTCAACTCGTCAGAACACCAGATTGCAATTTCTTTAAATGACTAAATATACTGTAAGACTGAGTTACACTGACTGCCACTTACGTAGTATATAGATTACAAAAATCTATTTTAATTAAAAACTAGACGCTGCAATCCTGATTAGGATAAGCAGGTAAAAGATGGTTTGATTTTCAGCTGCAAAGGTTTGAAATTTTAGTTGCATTGTTCTTGGAGTCGTGGAAGAAAATATATCCCATACAAAGGTTTCTTTTCCCTTTTTACCTTGGTAGCTGTACATATCAAGTTTTGATGTTAAATAGAATCAGTAGATAAAGGTAATGTAATTGAACAAAAATTTGAATCTGCACTTTTATTTATTTACCAGAAAATAAACAAATAACATTTCCTTCTCCGGGAAAAAGTAAGGACACCCTGGGCTCTAACAGCTAGTATGGTCTCTATGGGCAGAAACAACCTCAAGTAGGCATTTCTTACAACTGTCTATCAGTCTGTGCTGTGATTGAGGGGTTTGACTTCCCATTGCAGAACTTTCCATTACTTTCTTTCTAGCCATTCCTTGGTGATTTCTTCCTGGCACGCCTCCCACGTAGATCTAATTTGTGCAATCTCTTTTTAGGCTGGTGGTAGATTCTTGCACTTTGACAGTGCAATGCTACCTGTAGGTCCTGTGATGATATTTTGGGGTTCTTAGAGACTTTTCAGCATCTTGCATTCTGCTCTCAGGCTAAACCTGCTTGGGCGGCCTGACCTGGACAAGTTGGCACTTGTTTGAAATCTTCACTTGTAGATAATCTTCCAGACGTTGGAATGGTTTATTTCCAATTTTCCAGAGCTCTTTTTAAATCCCTTCTCATACTCAGATGCATCTATAACCTTCTTTCTGGTGGCCTTAAAGAGCTCCTTTGATGGTGGTAGCACACCAGCAAAAAGCAAACAAATAAAAATAGCTATCAATCCTAACATCTTAGGCTAAAATAACACCAATGCCCCCAAGATCCTCTATAACAAGCTTCTCATTATTTGTACCTGATCTAGTGCACCTGATTCTAATTTTAGGTTTAGATTTGAGGGAATGATAAATGTAGTGATATTCGTACTATTACCATATGTGAAATTTGCATTTATGTGTATTTAAATTATACGAAATTCAAAAAGTACAAAATGTGACTGGTGGATGATGTTTGCTATATTAACTTCATCTATCAATATTTTTTAAATGAAGATTAAATTAAATATCTGTATGCTGATATACACACACTAACCCCCCCCCCCCCACCACACACACACACACACACACACACACACACATGCTCTCTCTCCCTGGCCATTTTATTAGGTACAATTTGGACCACTTTTGCCTTCAGAATTGCCTTAATTTTTTGTGTCTTCGTGGCACAGATTCAACATGGTGCTTGGAACACTCCTCAGAGACTTTGGTCCATGTTCACATAATAGTATCACACAGTTGCTGCATATTTATCTGCTGCACCTTCATGATGTGAATCTCCTGTTCCTTCAAATCCCATAGGTGCTCTATTGGATTAAGACCTGTGGAGGCCATTGCTCATGTTCAAGAAACCACTCTGAAATGAAATGAGCTTTGTGACATGGCATGTTATCCTGCTGGAAGTAGCCATTAGAAGCTGGGTACAATGTGGTCATAAAGAGACGGACAAGATCAACAACAATACTCAGGTAGGCTGCGACGGACAAGATCAACAACAATACTCAGGTAGGCTGTGACATTTTATTGATGCTTAATTGGCACTAAGGGTCCCATAGTCTGCCAAGAAAATATCCCCCACACTATTACACCAGCAGCAGCCTGAATTGTTGATACAAGGCAGGATTGGTCCGTATTTTCATGTTTTTTATGACAAATTCTAACCCTATCATCTGAATGTCACAGCAGAAATGGAGACTCATCTGATCAGGCAACATTTTCTCAATCACTCATTGTCCAGTTTTGGTGAGCCTGTGCCCACTGTAGCCTCAGTTTCCTGTACATAGCTGACAGGAGTGGCACCCAGTGTGGTCTTCTACTGCTGTAGCCCATCTGCTTGAAGTTTCAACGTGCATTCAGAAATGCTGTTCTGCATAGCTTGGTTGTAACAAGTGGTTATTTGATTTACTGTTGCCTTTCTACCAGATTGAAGCAGTCAGGCCATTCTTCTTAGACTTCTGCCATCAACAAGGCATTTTCACACGGAGAACCGCCTCTCACAGGACGTTTTTTTCTTTTTTGACCCATTCTCTGTAAACCCTACAGATGGTTGTGTGTGAAAGTCCCAGTAGATCAGCAGTTTCTTCTGGTCCTAACAACCATGCCGCATTCAATCACAGTTAACGTTAAATCACCTTTCTTCCCCATTCTGGTGTTTAATGTGAACATTAACTGAAGCTCCTGACCTGTAACTGAATGATTTTATACATAGTGCTTCTGACTTATGATTGCCTGATTAGATATTTGCTTTAACAAGCAGTTGAACAAGTGTACCCAGAGCCACATAGAGAGAGTCACATAAATGGAAGTTCAAAATGCTTAATCATCACATGGTTCATGTAGTCTTTAGATAGCTCCAGAAAGTGTTTGGCAGGCAATTTGAATGCATTAAATACAAAGAGACAGAACAGTAATTTCTAGTAATTAACAGTCCATAAATGCACTGATTTATGCAGCACACCCACATGTGTATGTAGTTCCTCGTAGGGCCTAGGTAATCTTAACGACTTAGTCACTAATAAACTAATAAACACAGAAATGTGAATGATGGGTCAAGCAGTTTGTCTGTGCCCTTTCCTCCACGTTGTCCTTGCATATAGTATCCAGCATGGTTTGCTGGCTGCACGGGGATGCTCCAATCGCTCAGAGAAAGGGGTACAAATGTACAGTTTCCCCAGTGACATGGAGAGGTCAAGTCAGCATGCGAAATCTTAGCATAACTAAAGATTACAACAAGAAAAATATGTGCTAATCCATATTTAAACACTGCATTTACACTTTTTCACAAAGACCATGTCATGGGAAGCTTAATGTTTCGTTTATTAAAAATAAGGAGGGAGTGGGTTGCAAAATACAGGGAGTTGAGATTTGGGGTGCAGGGTGAAGGCGAACATTGGATGAAATAGCCTCAAGACAACAGAATATTAGTATGTTGTTCATGGTTAATGTTACACGTTGTTGTCTTTTTCCAGTATCTATTATCTGTTAACATTCCCTGAATCTACTAATTTAGTGGGCGATAATCCACTAACATGCTTTAATGCACATCTTAATTTGATTCTGATGTGCTGAAAATGTACAATCTGATTTTTAAAATTTCTTAGCCTTTTAAAGTGCATCACAAATGGTTTATTCTGCTGCAACTCTGCTGCTCTGCTAGTATTTGCTGCTAACTTCCGGGGACTATTGAGAGGCTCCTCGATCCCCCATTGTTGTAAAAAAACATAGTTGTGATATGACTCTTTCTACAAGGGTCTGGGTGTTAGGATCTGCCCTTGTCCTGCCCCCTTTTCATTATGTCTGTCAAATTCCTGTTTGACCAACTGATGTCGCTGGTCATCCTGTATTGTGTTCCCCTTGTTTCCTGTAGTTAGCACTCAAATATGTTCTCCTGCTCCCTGGGCCACTGCATGGCTTAATAGGCTGAGCCAGTGCTGAGTCATCCAGGCTTTCCAATCTGTCGATGGTGGTAAATTTGACCATTTATATTTCTTTATTTTCTTGATCTATGAATTTGTGTTATGGTTCCTTGTTGTTCCCTGTTTTTATGAATGATTAGTTACCCTTGTTTTCTAGTCTCCTTGGTGTTTTGATCCTTTATCTGTTGATTGCCTTTACCTGTGCCTATGTTCCTTGTGCTTGTTACTACTCACACCTGTCTCTTGTTGAAACCTTTGTTCAGTGTATTTAAGTGCTTGCCCTTAGTCTGTTCCCCAGTCAGTTATTGTGTGTCTGTAGCTGTTGTTGCCATGTTTGCTACTGTGTTCTTGTGTTCCTTTTTGGGTTTAATAAAGTCCTTCTTTGTGAGCCACGACATATATCATCTGTCCTTCACAATGTCCATCCATAACACTGGGAATACCTAAAATAGTGGCCAGTGAGTGTATGTATATTATTTCAGGATTGTTTAGTTAGACACAGATGAGGGTGTGATTTTGATTGTTATTTACATAGGAGACAGGAAAGTCCAGAAAAAGGTGAAATTTGAATATAAGAGCAGGGTGTACTGTACAAACAACATTAAACGTTAACGGAAAGGGGATTATTTTATTTGGCCGTCTAACTTTCCAGTGATGCTGGATTGCTTTAGGTGTAGAAAATCTGATTTATATATTAGAATATGAGGCTTATCCATTTCATTGGTGGTGTTTTGAAGTTGATACAGGTCTTCTGAGTGCAAAGTCATTTGCTTAGCATTGCATGGCTAAGCTGTCAGATTTACAGACAGCCCAAGGTGTAGCTCTGCTTCATTTAAATTAATCTGCATAACATCATCTTTTTTCCTAGGGTATTTCATTTCTCCCTGTCAGCAACCATTCATTTACCTTTTTTCTCTGAAGTACCCAAAATAAACCAATGCCATGTTTACCTGGGTCCCCAGTACTAATGGAACCCTCAAGTAACTTGAGTAACTGGTTAGCATTTACATTGTAACTGAATTGTGAAAAAATAATCAGCAAAATTGACTTAATAGAAAATCTGTTATATGCCAGTCCTTGATGCTCTTGATGGTCCAAAATTCTGAAACTTCTTATTGCATGATCTTTCTAAGCACTTTTGTATGTTGTTTCTGGGCTACTGATACTCTGGTTTCCTGCCATAGTCCCAAGACCTGCTTATGGGCATCTCTAAGTTAACCATAGTGTGTAACCTGTATCTGCCAGTGAAGGACTGGTGCACTATACTGCTTCACAGAGGTCTAACTATGACCCTGTACAAAGCAGCAGCTATTCTTATAAAAATGGTTGCTTGACACACTTTTACTGCTAAAAGATTGCTATAAAGAACACATAGTCAGGTTTGTTTGCATGTTTTCATTCCACCAATGTCCCATTCTTGACAAGATATTCTGGTGAACTTGGTCAGTCCTTGGTCAGAACGTGCCCTAGCTCTAGACATACTGCCCAAGTTTAATTTTTATTTTCCATACTGGAAATTGCTCTTTGATGGCTAGTCCCTGTAGAACCTGATTAGGGAAAGCAAACCGTCTAGTATATATGCCCCCTTTTTATCCATATGAAGTTTGTTGCATTTTTTGCTGTGCTGGAAAATGTCTGGGTCATTTTATCATTTTCTTTCTTTGTGGATAATATGCAAAAAATGCAACCAAATAAATCTGATTCTGTGCTGAACTTCTGTACCAATTTGCATAATGTTTCCCAGCTAATCAGGTGGTTAACTGTATCTCTTTGTCTTGTTAATGTCTTAAAATGTCATATCAGTGGTATGTTTATTTGTCTAATTATTCTTAGTATTCCATTTATTTATTACTTCTGTTTTGCACTACGACCAACAAGAATGACATTTCAGCTCAGTGTGTGACTCCAGTCCTCATATATCTGAAGCCGATTATTAAAGATACTTTTACTTTTGAGTTGAAATTATAGCACAGAAATGGAAGTTTCACTATGGCTTCTTTGACTGTAGCTGGTGGAAGTTGCCCTGTCTTCACTAAATTTGGACAAAGGCCACCCAGGTCTCACATGAGCATGTCCGTCTCACATTATTAAGTAGACAATAGCCTCTGGAAATAAAATGTTTTGAGGCTTTTAGATTTTTAATATTTAAACATATTTTCTTCCCTGAAGTCAGTTATAAGAGTGGAACATTTTTTACATGATATTTCCAGTGTCATATTCTAGATTTTCTTTCCCCACAGCCTAAAAATATGATTCATGAATTTGCTGAACAATATCTCAGTCTGGGATGGCACTTAGTTGCTGGGTGATGGAAGAAAACCCACAGGCTTTGGCTGAGAAGTGCTTCAGTGTGCTGATTAGTCCAGTCTTTACAGTTTGCATTGCAACTTCTTTTCAACAGAATAATCAAATACATCACTTAAAGTGATTATGAACCATATATAGAATTTTAATTATTTAATTATTAAGCCAATTATATGCACAGGATTATTATTGGATTCTAATAAATAAAAATGATTTTGTGAAGATTTTTTGCAGCCCCCTTAAGGCAGGAACTATTGTTTTCACAATTATGGAAATTATAATAATAGTTTCCAGCATAATCCATCCGTCCATCTTCATCCACTTATCCTGGTACTAGTGACTTAGGTAGACCTAGATCCCAGGCAGCACAGAGCATATGCATACATATACTCACACTAACAATCATACACTACAGGAAGTTTAGAGATAGCAATTAACAGCTTGTCTTTGGGCTGCAGGAGTACCCAGAGGGAACCCACACAACATAAAGAGAACATGCAAACACATAGACAGAGCGGAGGCAGCACTCTGGAGGTGTGAGACAGCAGTGCTACCCACTGAGGCTGAGGTGACTGTCAACATTCATGAACACAGGTGCTCTGTTGGGGGAGCCGCCCGCACCCCAGGCAGAGCTATAGCCTGCATCCTCACTGGGGTGTCAGTGCTCAGTTTGGGCTGGCTTTATAGACTGACACAAATTAATTGAACTCCCCAGGTTTAATTATATCACTGTGGTCAGGCCCCCTGGCCCTGAACAGCTATATTCAACTTGAGAAATGACAGCACACTTCACAAAACACACTTTGTTGTAATACCATGTGTCTTTCTTCAGCAGGAAAATGTTGCGTCGTTTGCAGGTGGATTATTTAATGTTTGCTGCCCTGATCCCGATGGGCCATAGTGTGTGGAAGAATTCAATTGATTCCCTTATGCACCCTGTCTAACGGTTATTAATTGGATTAGGATCGCCTGCTCGTCACTCTTGACATTGTTAGGAGGTTAGAGAGACTCGGAAAACCTGCAGAGTTTTCACCTGCCTGTGAACGTGGTTCAGAATTTTTGATTTAAAGAAACTAGTCATGAGGAATCATATATTTTCTTCTAAACATGCATTAGAATATAATTCATAAATTGGTGCATTAGAATATGAATCATAAATTGGTTCATTTTGAATAAAATATACAGACATCCCACCTCTCCCGGAAGTTCTGGGAGTCTCCCGAAAATTGACAGCAGCCCCCTGACACCCGCAGATGTTGCGCAATGTGCCGGAAATCTGTCCTTCCACTACTCAGTGGTGGTAAAATGAGCCGAGAAGTTTTACTACTGCAACCTTTTACCACTACTCTCTAGTCCCGGTCAAAGTCAGCAAATTTTGCCCCCTGCCCCCACCCAAATCGGCAATACATATATATATATGTTATTACAGTAAGAGCAGCCAAGTTCTGGCCAGCACCCCGCCCTCCCAGATGCCCCTTGTCTGCCTCCCTGAAATCAGTAACCCTATGGTGGGATGTCTGAATGTATAAGTCTGTCATTTTCATGATATATCACATTATTTGTTATTTACAATCTTTCTAGTACATTCACAACGCAGAACGTTTCAGATCCTGCCACTTGATATGCAAGCAGGTTGATATTGATGTATAATATTTTTGCTGGTTGCAGTTTTGTGACTTTAAATGGCTTTTGACAAATGACTGTGTGTCTATGCATGAGTGGACCAGGCTCCTGTCTGAAGTGAATCCTCCATCTCACCCTATGCTTATGAGAAAGGCTTCAGCTCATAGTCCTAACTGAATAAGTAGTAGTTGGGGATGGATGTGGGTTGTGACTTTGGATGTTTGATGGTTTGCTACCTATACAGTGTGCAACAGACCTTGCAATTCCCTTGCCACTTGTGATTGCAGGCCTAGAGATCTCAGTGACCTCCAACTCAATCAATGCTAATGAGTCATCACCGTATCTCCAGCCGGTGGCCTGCTCAGTTCAGCTCTGTTCACACAGACTTGGCTGGAGGCTAGAGTCCTGACAGTGTGAAGTGCTTATCCCAGCGGGGCCTAGATTAAGTCACAGGAGATGAAGGGAAAACATTAACTTGCTGTGGAATAGGATGTGTGTCATTCTATTCCAACCATATGGACTGTTCCCTGCACATGATTGGCCATGTAGAGGAAATGTAAGTCTTAGTAGAAAATGTTCCTGTAAACGCTTTGAAAGAAATGTCATGCGGCATATATTTTTGTCTATGTACTGTATTTCCAACATGTAACATTTTAATCAATTGCTCTAGAAGACAAACATTCAGGATTCACAAATGGTGCCTTAAACATGATATTTTTTTTATCCTAGCAAAAATTTTACCGTATTACAGATTTATAAAATTTAATAAAATTTACATCCATATATTAAATATATAGTAGCCCAATAACAAAGAAAATGGCTAATGTATAATCTGGTTATTGAGTAGTTTGTTTTTGGTCACATATGATCAACCTTTGTCTGATTAGACTGGCATAAAGATTAAAAGTAAACTACAAGGCGAGAGATTAAAAGAATATAAAAGATTCAGAGAGCTATCCACAGCGGGAGTAAGACACAATCGCCTATTTCCATCCATCCATCCAATTCCTGAAACCGCTTATCCTATTCAGGGTCATGGGGGGTCCAGAGCCCATCCTGGAGGCTACAGGTGCAAGGCAAGGAACAACCCAGGATGGGGCACCAACCCATCACAGCACCTCTGGCCAGAAAGCTTTATATCTGTGCCCATTAAACACATGCACAGCCATCACCAACACTGCATTCACAGGTTACCTGTAGAATATGATGTAAGAGGGATGTCCCACCTCCTTGACCATAAAAAACCTCTTGTATTACAATACACGTAGGCTTTCGAGTTTAAAATAACGTGTCCCCACCCACATAACGGACCCTGCTTTGCTTTTTTGTTTTAATAATAACAAACAATGCCTGCCTTATAACAGTGCCCCAAGCATTACCAAAGCTCTGTCACAGCACGACATCACCACCCACACTGAAAGCACTGCAGTGTTTATGCTGATAATGAACTAGGCAGGCAGGACGCCATGCCTCTCTGTCCGCGTGACCCATCCTTCTGTCTGGCACATCTCTCCTTTAAATGTTATGTGAGAAATGCTAGGTTTATATGCCCCACTAATGGTACATATACCAAAGTCTTCTGTCTGGAAAATGCCTAAAGATACAAGGGCTAAGATGCTGTAAATGACACAGAATAGAATACGTAGCGTTAGAATGTCAATCCAGAAACTGCAAATGTATCAGGATTTTTTTTTGATGTGTCATAATATTTATACATGTAAATTCCTAATGTATAAATCTCTTTGGCTTGGTCAGTTACCCCATGCGGTTCATAAAAACAATTTAATTACTGTCAGGAGATCATTATTTATTTCCTGGTGCTGCCAAGTCTTGATTATGATGTTGAAAAGTATCAGTCTGACCATGCAAGTCTTTTAACCCTCAATCAAAATGCCATATTACACCCACAGGAAAGATTCTGAACATTCCAAAATTAATTTCCCTTGGTAGGGTCTCCGCAGTGTCCTTCTCTAAAAATTAATAATAATATAATAACTATATGTTATTACAGCTAGCCATGCAGATGGGTGGCATTATGGTGAACTTACCAGGATTGGAAAATTGAATCCTGCCTCTCTTTTATGTCCTTATAGTTTCTATGTTCTCTCAGTGCTGCAGTAATTACTTCAGTTTCCCCCCAAAAGATATGCAGTTGTGCTAACTGGGGCCTCTAAATTGCCTGTAGTGTGTGTGTGTGTGTGTGTGTGGTCCAGGTATACATTACATTGTGGGGACCACAAGTGTCCCCACAATGTGATAAAAACCTGTTATTTTGACGATGTAGGGACCATTTTTCCAGTCCCCACAAGGGGAAATTCAATTCAGATTCAATCAATTAAGTAAAAATATCAGAAGTTTTGAATTTTGTTTGGTTACTTATGGTTAACGTTAGGGCTGGGCAGTGCTTAAGGTTATCATTTGCGGGATTAGGGTTTTGCTCTAATGAATAGATGGTCCCCACAAAGATATGAGTACAGGTTTGTGTGTGCGTGCGTGCGTGTGAGTGTGTGTGCGTGTGTGTGTGAGTGTGTGTGTACACCCCACAGTAGACCAGCATCCCATCCAGGATGTACCCTGCCTTGTGTCCTGCACAGCCTGGGACTGGCTTCAGACCCTCTCCCCACCCTACTGTCTGGTATAAATGGCTGGAAGATGGATAGATTGTCTTTAAAGCCCATCCCAGTTTAACTGGATCTTTGATGCTGGTTGCACTGCTGTAATCCTCTATGATTGTACACATAACTGTAATGTGCAGTAGCAGGTAGCCATAAACCTGTACGCTGACATGCCTCTCTAATTATATGGTAGATTTTGGGGTTCTGTTTGAGAGACATTTCCAGCCACCTGCACCAATACCATCTGATTTAATCGGGGGTGTAGGACTGGTTTCGACATTGGTAGGGGCCAAACCAGCCCCAAGCCCCCACTCCCATAAACACACACAGTACTTCCACAATATTAGAAGAGACATATCCCTACCATCCATACTCAAATCTACCCATATGGATCTAATGCATCTTTGATGACGTGTTCCTGAATAATTTTGAATAGATCAGCTTTGTGTGCGTTACCAAGATGCACTGCATTTTGTTTTAGCAGCACTGCATTTTGTTTTAGCAGTGCTCACATGCCGTGTCTCTCTGAGAGAGATTTGTATCGACTGGCTCCGTCTGAAAGCTGGGAATTGTCACTTTCAGATTTAATCTCACTGTAATCTGGGGTTTTTGGGTCACATGTGCAAGCTGTGGCCGATACTCTGCTCTGTAGCTGCTTCCCTCTCAGGCTGACAGTTTGTTTGCCTGGATCTATGAGCACTAGGTCCCCACGCAGCCCGAACACTCAGACAAACAACATGTTTAAAATAAGCTTTCCTGACTTTTGTCTGTGTGCCTCAGATTCAAACTGCAGGACAAGCCACAATTATTTTGATCAGCTTTTTTTTTAGATATTACACCTTGAAATGCTATTCAGTAAATCCCTCATAAAACCCCCTGTTGCATAACCGTTGTCCTTTGACTTAATAGCCTGCCTGGCAATTCAGCTGCAGTACTGAAGAGACTGGCGACTCCAAGGTCTTACATGGCATGCAGGAGCTTAAGTAAGTCTCTCCTCTTGCATCTGCCTCAGTGCTGCCACTCAGGGTAGTGCTGGGGGAGAGTGTGACAGAAATGTGCAAAAAATGTTTATTTCAAGCTTAATGATTCAGGGAATGTGTGACATAATAGTTTGACTTAATTGTCAAGCCATTGTTTCAGAAAATACTTATCTAATAAATCACACACTGTCTGTTTTTTAAAATCAGCTAAAGTTTTACAGATAATCTCTGAGCCTTATCTTCAGATCAGGAGATAAAGAGCCACTTTAGGGGAAATTAGTAGTTGGTAGCTTTTACATCACACCTGCTGGGATGTGGGTTTGAATCTGACCCCAGTTCTCACAGTGACCCTGATCATTGAAAATCACATGAATACATGATCATTTACGGCGCTTTTAGAAAACACTCACCCTGATTTGTTTCTGTGACAGTAGGGTGAAGTCAGGGCTGATAATGAAAAATTTCATGTCTCTCGTGGAGGTGAATCTCTCCAATTTCAGAGCACAAGCTCTCGATGCCTGATCGCACACCCAGCTGTGGTTCTTCATAAGACATGGTCCTCATTTGTTTTCCTCTTTCTTTCCACTGAGCTGAAACTAAAATTACTGTTTTTTATGTTCCTTTTCTCTCCTCCCTTCCCAGGTGTTATGTGATGCCATCTCATCTACAGCAACTCTTACCTGGTTTACTTCACAATTTAAGGTATTTAAATTGCAGCATTTGGTAAACGATTAAAACACCAAAATACAAGTGGTTATCTTTACATGCCTGTATATTTATCCTTGTTAGTACGGCGCAGACTCTACTGGAACTGTTGCCTTGAGCTAGTTCACTGTGAATTCTCCGTAGAAATATGTATAGTATATGTATAGTAAGTGATGATCTGGAACAAGATAATCTAGAATAAGATGTGCTGTACTGAGAGGAGCCTCCAGGGTTGAGGGAGAAGCCAGCCAGATCTGCTGTGAGAATGGCACCAACAAACAGGCGGAAACATTGCAAACTGCAAACTTCTGGAGTGCTGTGAATAGGCCCCTTGCCTGTTACTTTGAATAGAATCGGCACAGTGATTCCAGTCAGCGAGGATATGATGACTCCCAAAAGCCCGCCTCCTTTTCGAACACAAGATGAGGGGCTGCGCCTAGCTATTCCTGTCCAAAAGAATCCCACAGCGTAATTAATGCTAAATAGGAAGCGTGTGAGATATTTTCTACATGTTTTTCTCAAGTGGTTGTTGCAGTATATCATAAGGCACATACATATACTTAAGAAAGGAAGGAAACCATCCATAATTCATTTGCACTAATGATCTAGTCTTAATTATAATTATCCTTATTTGGAGAATGCATTTAATTTTCTTCTTGAAACTATTTTGTTTTATATCAAGATATTAACACCTCTTAATATATGAAACAGGAGTGCCACAGACATTACACTATTGCACAGGTTTCATGAGTAGCTTTCTTACAGACTTACCTAAAAATCTTGCCTATCCCCTGTTATTAGCTAATAGTAATCTTGTATCTAATGTAAGCAGCTCTTAAAATTTCATGTGAAAAGCCATGAGTAACCGAAGATCTTGCTGAGGTAGTGTCCACTTTCAGCTTCTGTCACCAGTGTGATAATGGTTTATCTTGAGCTTAGTCTTGGAGGAAGTGATTTAAACGGCAGTGGTGCACGCCTGTGTGGAGCTGTGAGACCTTGCTGTCTTGCTACTGAAGATTTCCCAGACAGCTCCCAAATGCTGTGATGTGCCTCCCGTTCTGCATATTAACTTCATAAAATGAATGATATGCTAAGGAAGTCTGCACCATGTGGAATGCACATATACCCAAAGCAGGGCAGCCAGTTACATGTCTGTTATGGAGTTACATGTCTGTTACAAACATGGACGAGCAACCTAGAAAGTTATGGGTTAATCTAAAGTGGGGCCTTGCTCTTATTCCTTTAATTAAGGTACTTAGCCTGAATTTTAAGTGGTTTTGGACAAAAGTGTCAGTCAAGCTATAAATGTAAATGCAAAATTCACAACAGTTGAAAATATCTGTTTCATATTTTGGTATGCTGAAGGCATGATGAGTGAAGAACAGACACCCCCACAAATATTACCTGAAAGAAAAACCTTTTTCATGCTACAGACTGTAACAAGACTACAACTCTTTATTGTATGCAAGTGAAAAAACAGCACAAGGCAATTAGGAAGAGACTTGTGCAATATAAAGGTATTTTATAACAGGACATTTGTTGATGTTGGTGTTACAAATTATCTGAATCTTTGAAATTTATCTTAAACCACCCCAAATTCCTGTGACAATGGTCAGTAGGACAACAACAAAGACTTCCTCTTGACCAAGCCAAAGAAAATCCTCACGTGAATACTGTGTTTGGCAATGGCTTATATTAAGATCTGACAGGTGAAATTCACTGTCATAATTTGAAATGTGGTATATACAGGTATATGTTTGATTTTCTGTGTGGCTAGATGGTTTTCTTTTCCATTTTTCACTGGCTTTCATGGAAATGGCATATGAGAATATATGTCTTAATATTCACAGATGGCCAAGAAAGGTGTTTTCGCCCAACAATTGAGACAGGGTATAATGCTGGGGAATACCCTGGGCAGGATGCCAGTCTGTCACAGGGCGCAAATACACACACACACACACACACACACACAGTCACACTCCATGGACAATTTAGAGATACTGATTAGCATAACCACTTTTCTTTGGACACCACAGAACATGGGAAAGAACATGCAGACTTCACACACACAGAACAGAAGCGGGATACAGACCCTGGAGGTCAGAGGCATCTGAGATATCTAATAGTTCCTGTAGCTCAACAAATAAAGCATTGCAATAACAAGGCAAAGGTCACTGGTTAAAATCCCAGGGAGCACACACACATAAATTGTAACCCTTCCCTCTGCTGTAAGTGTCAGAAAAATGTAGATCTAATGAACCATGGTGCCACCCAGGTCTGATCATTTATAACGTCAATCTAGAATAATCATCTAACAAATAAGCCTACATAAATGTAACTTTAATCACGAAAAAAAAATCCTGAGATATTTGGATGTATGTAATATGTTTACATGTTAAAGTTAAACAGTCGATAAAGATATAGAAGACTTTTTAGATTTGCCTCATATTTTTCAAAGCTGCCTCACTCCTACCAGCGTTTTATTTTACGAGATGTAAATATTTTAAAAGCGTCTCATGATAATATGCTGTAAACCGGTGCTGTGTTGGCTGGTTTTATAACGATTTCCCGGCATTATTTATAACAGCCTGGAGCATTTTACAGGACCACTGCTCGGCTTTTGTTTTTATTTGCATGATTTCACATCTTGGCGTACTTGATTCCGTGGATTTACTTCTGCTTCCTAATGATCCCATTGTTTAACTTAGCATCTGAGGGGGTGGCCGGCCCTGCATTCAATGCTCTGATTAAGTGAAGTCTGAATGGCACTGCGATTATATAGTACGAAGAAATTAGATCTTGTTAATCCATATCTGTATGGCCTGGGGTAAGTTGCTGCTGTGCAAGTTTTCAAGTTGTTGCAACTTTTTACTTTGGTCTGGTGGTGGAATTTTGAAGTAGCTGAAAGGGCTAATGTGAAAGGCGTCAATAAATGAGAGGTTTAGGCTTGGATCAAGGTGTATTTTTGTTTGTAATGTATTTTTGTCGGATTTTTTTCAGATTAAAAACAGATATGAATACTTGCCAACGTCACGTTAATCAAATGCCTAAAATGAAGAATCATTTTGTGAGCTCAGTGTGCTGAGTGTGTGTTACCGCTTCTCGGTGGAAACCCAGGGTTTTCATGGGCGCAAAAATTACTGTAATTTCCTCTGATTTTCCCGGGTGGTGGGGAGGGGCCGGAAATACAGCTATTGGACGTTATGTCAGGTATTTTTGACTGTACGTGCCCTAGCGGGCTGGGGTCCAGGTCTTCGCTGATCTGGTCAGCATGACTGCACATGCCATCTGTGGCAGCAGTTGCCTATGAATGCGCCTTGTATAAATAAACACGAGCAGTTGAACATGCACCAATATGCATCATGGTTTTCAGGACTGTTATTTTAAGTTACATATTTGCATGTTTGCAAAGGATTGTTCAAAATGTCTTGTATTTTTCTCCTTTTTAAAATTTGTGCTAAGATTTTTACAAACGTTATCATGGAACTTGTTTGTTTATTTGCTAAATACAAAATTTGTAAATACAAAAAGTTTTTTTTTAACTGTTTATAATTCCATGGTGTGATTTTTGAAAATCCTGGATGTTGGGTATAAAATCGTTAAAACCTAGCTTAATCTTACAGCCTGAGATGCTTGTTTCCTTGGTAACCAGGGTCTAGTTGAATTCCCCTCTCCATCTCATTCCCCCGTGCTCTCAGCATTGTGCTTCTGTGGATTTCTGGAAGAGAGCAATGTGTTTGTTCGGTGTCTTTGATAAAGAGATGAACAGTTGTATGTTGTTTTGCTTGAGATATTTAACAATGTACGTTTCATTTTGTACAGCCACACAGTCAATGTAATATAATAATCGCATATGCATTTCTGCATGGTTGTGAAGGATGCCACGATCACACGCATTGACAGAACTAACTTTGATAACAAACATTATGAATTAGATCTGACGTGCTTTTTGTTTTTCACAGTAGATATATTTATAATTTGTTCTGCTAAAACCTGTATATTGACATGCGCCTGTCATTTTCAAAACGGAATGTTAATCAGAATCTAATAAATTAACATGGATGAAATCGCACCGGGTAACCGGCTATCTCTAAATATATCTGGTAAAAACTAGAAAGCAGTTGTTTTCATTACAGCAAAACTGACAGAATATTTTGTAAATATTTCGCAAGTTTAATTTCCATTACTGCAAGATCGTTGTAGGAAAAGACGAAATCGATACCAGGCAGACGCTGTACGGGCGCGCGCACTGTCGCGCGGGCACGGCTCTCAGCACCGTGGACAGCAGCTCATACCGAGCATCAGGTCACTGGCATCGCATCCCACCAGAAGACTGGACAGAGCCCGTGCTCTCCAGGCACAACCTGCGAGTACGCGGACAAGACCGATTATGTGTACAACCAGAATGGAGAATCTACGTCTGATAAGGAAAGAGGCAATCACGATACCGGAGGGGGAAATGTGAAAGATCTAAAAGGTCAGAATATGTGTTTACTTGTAAACAGCAGGTCAGGTTAAACAAGTGTGGACATTCCTTCGCAGTACATGTTGATTCTTTCACATTCTGGCAATACAGCTCTTCGTTTGGAACTGGAGGGGTGGTCAGTGAACACCAGGTTGAATTGCGTTGCCTAACACGCCAACAAACCAGCGCACTTGCAACAGGAACAGACAAAACCCCGAGACCTCAGCGCCGTTCCCTCATCTACAAGATGCGCCTTTATTTATTGGCAGTGTTTTTCTCTTGCTCCTGTGCACGGGGCGGTTGCGAGCCGAAGATAGTAAATATCGGTGCTGTCCTGAGTCAGAAGAGGTACGAGCAGGTGTTCAAGGACGCGGTCTCCCAAGCCAACCAGCTCTACGGAAAAGATAAGTTCAAGATGAACGCCATCTCTGTCACCCACAAACCCAACGCAATTCAGATGGCACTTTCCGTCTGTGAAGACCTCATCTCCAACCAGGTAACTAAGTCAGAGGTCTCTGCTTGAACAAACAAAAATTTTCTCTTCTGAAGTTAAATGTGTATTTCTCCAAGCAATGCATACTGTATGTTCCAATGCGAGGCCATAAAACATTAGCAGCATGGCTTAAGCAGACATGTCATCAGTTAAACTAATTTGTTGCGATAAACATTGTTTCAAACGAATTGGAGAAGCTGCCATTTTAATGATGTTTTATTGATTTATACGGGACGAGATTTAGTCTAGCATAGCCTATATGACAAGATTAAAGAAATTTTTTATTCAAGATTGCCATTTGACCAAAAACCGGTTGCAATGAAACATGGCAAGAAACAATTATATCATAAATCGATAATAGATTTATCATTCATTCATGCAAGTGTCGTGATAAATCTCGTATATATAGACATTATTTCTGGACTTCACATTAGTTTATTTACCAACCGCATTTGTTTCGTTCAATAAATATTTCAGTTCCTGAAATCAGCAACGGGGGGTTTAATCCCGTGGTGGCGCGACCTGACAGCTTGAAAAATGCACTTATGACAGATGATGGGTTAAAAATGCAGTTTATTTTTCTGCATTAAAAACTCAAAGAGCTGCATAGAATTGTTTAATGAAAGAATAATGTACTGGCGTTATACACATTGGTGTACATATCGTATATATGCGTGTCATTGCAGACCCCTTATGTTCCCATGCACTCCCCGTCCCTGACTGTATTTACTTGAGGTTTGTTTGTGACCGGCTTTTTGGTTTCCTCGGAATTGTTCATTAAGAAATTATATTATATACCTTTGTAGAACAGGCGAGGTACACAATTCTGCCAATACATTTCTCATAATGAGATGGAAAGGTGTAAATATAGGCTAATTGTAATTATCCTCAAACTACTTTTGTGAGCACACCATTTAAAAAAAAGTATTCCATTATATAATGCCGACAGTCGAAAATAAATCGAACAAAAATATTTCCACGATGAGGATAGACAATACATTGATTGCTCAGGATGAAAAGGTAACAGTTTGCTAGGCGACCATTTTCTTGTAAATTTTCATTATTATTAGGAAATTGTAGCATTGCATTCGCTTGTGCCATTCACCCGTAGTTTGAATGCAACAGAGTCTTCATTGAAACATCTAGGACACCCGGAATGTCCGCAATTTAAAGCAGCAGTTTTCAGCAAATGCGAACGAAAGGACTGACAGGTCAGAGTATGATGTGTAGTAATATGATTATCTGATTTCACAGGTGTCAGTAGTTTCATTAATAACGTCTTTCGAATGCCAGCATTATTGTTACTGCTATGAAATAAGCCACCTTGGGGAAAAGCGTAGGGTTAATAATGAATTGTAAATGTAAATCTATAGGAGAGGGAACTACGCAACTGACATAATTAAAATTCTGGATGAATTCGAGGGTCTAGAATATTATGGCAGAAATAATCTATGAAAGACAGTTTTTAAATAGCTTGCCAAATATTGCGAAACAAATTCTACTCAGTTTCCTGAATCTTTTTTTTTTTTTGGATTTACCACGAATATCACATTTTATCTCATATTCAGTGAGAAGTCATCAAACCATATATAGATATATAAATATATAAAGAGCATAAGAAAAATCAATTATAAAAGCCAAAGAAGAGATAAGGCCCATTATCAACCAAATTAATATAACTAATAGTTCATTATTTAATAAAATCAGTTTCTAATCATTTTAGATTAGAATAAATTCTTTATTGTAACATTTCTTAAACGTTCCAGAAATGATTTTATTTCTAAAATACAGTATTCTTTCTTAAATGTTCATTCACAGAAGACAATTGTTGTTTAAGGTAATATTTAATTCATAATTTCTGTTTATACATGTAAAACCCAGTACGTTTCCTAATAAATATCACATTAAAAATAGATATAATCCAAGCAAAAGTGTGTTTTTTTTCTGTATCTGTCATTACAAATTGCTGGGGCCCATGCCAAAATGGCATGTGGATTTTTCTCTCACAGGCAGTAGACAAACCCATCATTAAAACCTGTTTTGGATTGTTTTGGAAGGGAGGGGTGCTGCACGTGATCTGGCTTCATTTCAAATTAATTAACCCAACTCAGTATAATGGGTTAATAACCGGCTACAGGATGGCACAGGAGTCATGAAGTGAAATGGTTCACGAGGCTCCCCCAGGCCCTGTGTCGATGTCGGTCATCCCTGCTGCTGCACCAGAGGGCCATTCAATCGCTTTTGGTGCTTAGAAGCTGATATTATCTGAGGGACACCATTAAGTTTGAATTTCATATTAATGTGGACTTACTACTATTTCAAAAGCAATAAGGAGATATAAAGGGGACATAATGAGAGACTAATGTTGCATTATTTAAATGAAACACCTATTGCAGGAAGGAAGCTACAGCAAAGCAGCACTGACCCCCACACACATTAGTAGCATGAGTAATTATTGTGTCACATTAGAATACTGGAGTGTTGTATCCTATACTTTTCTTTTGTAGTCCTGCAGCTATTATTGTTTTTTTTTTGCCTACATGATCAGTCACCTTGAAACCTAGCCCTTGAATCCTCAAATCCATCTCTCACATGGCCTTTTTATCCACAGGTGTATGCGATCCTCGTAAGCCATCCACCGCAGTCCAACGACCACCTGACCCCCACACCTGTGTCCTACACTGCCGGCTTCTACCGCATCCCAGTGGTGGGGCTCACAACTCGCATGTCCATTTATTCCGACAAGGTGAGCTAAAACCCGGTTGGCACATGCTCACTGGAGAAAGGTCCAAAATATTCCTGAAGCGATAACATGCCACTGTTTTCCAGAGGTTGCTCATCAGTTAGTAGATGTCGGATGGGTGAGGGTGTTGATTTACAGGCACTGTCACAAATTGAGGTACATTGATTTGGAGAGGCACCTAGCATGGGTAACTCAATCTATTTTTACACTCTTCTTGAGCATGGCTGTCCTGAAAAGCACTCCGTTCCAGTCATATGGATGTACTGGATGTTGGTATGATTATTCTACATGGGAGATGACCATCCCATGGTACACTGTAATGGGAACCAGTATACTACATGGTCAGCCAATGAAATGCAATGTCATTCTGAAACCAGAGAAATTATTCAAACTCAGATACAGGTACACAGGTAAGTTGGAGAGCCTCATTGACAACCGAATGTGCACATGCGAGAGGAGTTAAGAGACGACGTCCCAGCTCAAAGCAAATGCGTCATTAGCCATCCCTGTGTGTCACCCACTGGCGTCACTCTAAAGAAAATAGCAGCAATGGAGTTTCTGCATAGCAACACAGGTCCGTAGTAGCAACGCACTCTGTCAACAAGCCTCCAGCTCTTTTTAATGATATGGCGCCGTTGTGCCACACCTGTGAACAGTGGTCTGTGGATTTCAGAATCTTCATTAAGGATTCTTCCCCTTTTTTTCTCAGGCTGATGCCACTTTGAACTGGATTCCAAATGAAACATACACAGTCCCTAGATCCTTGTCAGTGATGCACTGTCTAAATGCATAACGATAATTAACCAGCCATCACTGTTCGCTCCTAATAAAAGGCACGGCCCATTTTAAATACAGATGACCAAACAATCATGTGTCTCCACGGCATGGGGGCTTTTTGTCACATGCCTGGGGATTCTAGAAAAATTGCCCTTTCTGTGGCTGGCAAGCAGCATAAGATGTATGTGGCTGTCTCAGGGACTTACGTCAGAAGCTTAACTGTCTTCTGCATATCTAACTACATTTATGACCTGACTTATGTGATTATTTCACGCACCATTTCTTTGAGTTACACATTAGAAATAGAATGGTACAAACTGAGTTTCATTTCAGTTGAAGGGACTCTTTAGTTGCCAGATAATCCAAACCATTTTTAAGCCATGACTTCTTATGTTAAGACCTTAATATGAACAGGTAGGGTCAAATTTATCAAGCTTTAATATTTTTAATGACTAAAAAGGAAATATCTAAAGCCCTATTTTTTTAGCTCTGTTATTACTGTCCATGCTACTTTATATGTAAATTGATGTTATTTAAAAAAACAAGCACAGTGTCAAAGATCCACCCACTTCCAGCACCTGCTTCTCCTGTTTGGGGGTGCAGGAGGTCTGGAGCCCAAAAGATAGGAATACAAGGCAGAGAAAAAATCTGGATGGGACACCATCCCATCGCACACCATTCATACCTATGGAAAGTTCGGCAACTCTAATTCACCTCAGCATGTGAGAGGGAACTGGAGTACCTGGAGAAAACTCTATGATGTAATGGGAGACCATGCATACTCCACACACATAGAACCATGGCAGAGACTTGGACCTCAGTCCCTGAGATGGGAGGTAACAGTACAGACCACTGTGCCACCCCTAGTGCAAAAGTCTGTGTTTAAATGTAGCTCTTCCTGCTTTGGCTTTATCCTTTTGCTAAGATATGTGTGACTGATCTGGTTCTGCTCAGCTAGGACTCTCTCCAGCTATACAGCAAGGTGTTTATTGTGACTGTAATTAAGCATCTTGTATCTTTGATCTGAAAGAGACAAGAAGCTTGTCGGTCGTGGATTTTTATTCCGAAAGGCAAATAACTATTCCAAGATCAAAGAGTAGATAGCCACACAAAGATAGGTCAGGTGCAGGCCGAGTGTTGGGGAGAAATCCAGAATCGAAAAACGAGAAATCCAGCCAAGGGTCATACACTAGAGAGTCCAAAATCAAAACCCTCTCTCAGATTGCAACTGAGGGAAGAGAGATGAGACTTTGCAATAAGGTGAGAGTCCCTTGGGTGTATCTGACTGGTAATGCAGGATGGGTGCACACAATCAGGAACCTGAACAGAACCATTAGTGTTGAGGGGACTGGTGATTCCATGGTCTTAGATGGCATGACATTACCTGAACACATGGTCATCAGGATCCAGCTTCTTTCTAAATTCCCCTTCATGCTCTTGATTGTGCCGCTTGCCACGAAGTTCACGCGGTCGAGTTCCTGATGCTGCACTAACTGGCGCCTCCCGGTCCTCCCTCCTCCAGAGCATCCACCTCTCCTTCCTGCGCACAGTGCCTCCCTACTCCCACCAAGCCAACGTGTGGTTCGACCTGATGCGCGAGTTCCGCTGGAGCCACATCATCCTGATCGTGAGCGATGACCACGAGGGCCGCGCCGCCCAGAAGAGGCTGGAGACACTGCTGGAAGAGAGGGAAACCAAGGTGAGACAGCCGAGGTCTGGGGCCGCAGGCTTTCAGTGTGTTCCTGTGTGTGCGTGTGCGCGCGTGCATGTATATGTGTAATTTGTATTTAATATCGCAAAGGTCTTTTATGTATATAACTGTTTTCTTTTTTGTTATGTTAACACATCTCTCTCCATTTGTAACACTGGCAGACATTTCCTATGCTAAAGACATCAACACGTCTTAAGTGGCTATCTGACGAGACTTTTGTACTCTCTATCCATCTCACGTTCCTTTAGCCATTGTCCAAATTCTCCTATGTGTCAATCCACAACGGGAGCAAAATGACGCACTTAACCTGGGGCTGTGCAAAAAATCAATGGCTTCCAAATCTGACGAACTCCCTAACCCTCCTTTGACGCGATCCATGGTGTGCTTTTCAGCCTTCATTTCAAATTTGAAACAATTGAGCAAATTTTGGATTAGTGGCCATTACCGGTTGAAAGATATTTCTTCCGTACTGTTAATCACTAAATGGTACCAATTAGTGTGTATATATTATGCGTACTTTGTATCGGCATGGTATGGAAGGTGTTTGGGCAGTCTTGTGGTGGATGACTGGGTAGAAGGCATGTTTCTCTTTAGTGAAAGAGTGTCTGTGATTAAATGAGGTGAGACATTTAAAGAACTTTCATATTTTACAATTAAAAGGCTCCATAAAGGCACAGCTTGTAATAATGACAAATCTTTAGGTGCAAATGATAGTACAAGTGGGGGTCCTCATGGGTTCTCTTCTTGCCTTTGGATTTATGCACATGGTTTGCTCTCCACATTCTCCGCATGTCTATGTGGGTCTCCTCCTGCAGTATGGTATGAAAGGTGTGTGTACTCCGGCGGTCTGGCATCCTACCCAGGGTGTGCCGTGTGCCCTTTGCTTTCTGGGATAGGTTCCAAGCTCCATACGTGGTTACAGAACAGGAACACTGTTGAGATTTTTGGAAGGGTCATGCTTTCTTGCAATACTTGTGCCTATTGTGAGCCTGCGAAGGTGGAATGCAAGGGTATTAAAATGAACGGTTGCTGCCAGTACCAAGTGTATCAGTCATGATTAATCATGACCGCTGGCGCTTGTCAATACTAACTGAACTGTAACAGGAAAACACAAGCCAAAAGGTCAGCAGGAGAGTGACCAGGGGAGCACAGACCTCATATGTACATTGGAATGGATTTTAGCTTAGGCTGTGTTTTTTTATTGGTTTTTGGTTTAGTATTTGGATACTAATCCCACATACTTCAGTTTTTATGCTTGGTTGTTTGTATGGTCCCTCAGTCCTGACCTGGATAAGCCATTGAAAGGTCTTTGGATGGGTGGATGTTTGGACGGCCTGTCAAGTTATTTTGAACATCTTTGAGAGTTAGGTCCTATTGATTTTTTTTCCCTTGATGTAAATTTGTTGAATCGCCACTATCCAGAATACATGTTTGTTATCCCTGTGGCTAACTTGCACGTCATAAATGCCCAGAACATTTATATTGTTATATGGAATGGATAAAGGTATTGCTTTCCTTCTTCAGTTGTTTTGGTGTATCTGAATGCCAGACGGGCTTGCAGTTACTGCATGATGTTTACAAGTGATATGAGTCTACTTAGTGAAAAAGCACTTTAATATGGCAGGAGATAACAGCAAATTTTCAGTTTTGTTTTGTTTTTAAATCCTCTGGTTCAACCAAAAATAATAAGTATAAATACTTTCTAAAAGTTTCTATAGATAAAGGAAACATGAAATTTTCACAATTTGAATTTTGTTTCATTTGAATGGTTTGAATGGTTGAATTTGGTCATTTGAATGGTTGAGATATTAATAAGGTAATCAGGATAAATATGGGACAGTCTTCATTAGTGTTTATAGACATGTGTCTATAGCCGTATTCTTAGTCATATATTAATGTATTCTGCAAAATGCTGAATGTTTTCATTAAACACATTTTGATGTTTTGACTTGACTTTGTCTATGTGTGGGCTTAAATGGATCTGAAAATCTATATGCAATGAACTGAAAACATATAGGAGCAAATGCGTGTTACGTTTGTGACTGCTGAGAGTAGCAGGTTTGCTAATGCATGCTAAGAATGGAGAAAAAAATTGCAGATGTGGATAGATGCTCATGGAGTAAACTCCGCAGTTTCTATCATGCATACAGAATGGCTCTTACATTGTGCTGATACATATATTTACCCTGCAATCCTCTGCTTTGTGCCCTGTGATTTCTGGGATAGGCATAAAGTTCACCACAACCATCTAGATAAATGGTTTGAAAATGAATGGGCAATATATATGTGTAGTGTAAAATTTATCTGTATGTATCAGTGCAACAACAAATTCTGTATGACACCTTGAGAAAATACCTTACGTGTGAGTGATTTATTACTGCATTTCTTACTGCATGTTTTTTTGCCACTCTTTATGAGTGAATTTTCTGGACCATGTCATCCTGATAAGTATTATCTTTCTCTGTCATACCTTCAAAGGCAAAGCTACTGATGCAAGATTTTAATGGATTATGTATAATATATTAGACTATAATTCTGATGGATTATGACTCATTCCCTAGCTGAGCCATGATACAAACTTAATGAGTAGTCCTACAATGCAGAAGTAAGAATGCACACGTGACTTCTAGGGCGGGTGAATTTGAGAGGATGTTGTAAGTCATGTTTTGTAGTGCATGCAGAAGGGATCTGTAGGTGTCAAGCCTGTTTAAATCTGCTACTCCTGTCGTAAGTGAACCAGTTAGAAAGGAGTGTTTACAAACAGAATGAGAAGGAACATATGAGAGCCTCGATCCTAACCGGGGTCCTGCCTTAACGTGGTTTAAGTGCATAGAACTGGGACGGATTTTAACCGATTCTCTGGATTTTGGCTGCTGTTCAGCTGCACAGAAAAAGCCCTTCTTCTTTCCAGCTCGCCCCAAATCACACATGCATTCCGGTCGTCGCGGCCTTCACATACTGACCCGCTGCCGTCTTTCCTCCACGGTGTCTGCGTCTGAAAACGATCTCTAACCCTGATGTTTTTTTGCAGCCCATGTTTTCTGCTAAAACATCCCATGCTCTGTACACTGCACTCTATTATCAGTCTCGTCTTGGCCTTCTGACGTGTTTACCTGCCTTGCCTGTTCCACGCTCAGTACACAGTGTAATGCTGGAGGCATGTCTCACATGCTGCGTGCCCTGCCGTTTGCATGCCCTGTCGGAGCAACATGTGGCTTGAAGTCTCCGACAGACCAGACTGACAGTCACTCTAATGCCATCGCTACTGGTCTGAGAACTACATGGGGCACCAACAAGGCCCATGACTGCTGCACTGCAGCCTCCATTGAATGTCTCCATCCCTGGGAAGATTTGGTTTTTGTGTTTTTGGTAACGAAGAACAGGGTTGCCAGCTCTCATGCATCCGTGACACTCAGGCTTTCAGACATTCACACTCATGCAGGAAATCTTACAGCAAATGTATATTATTCCATCATAAACCTAAAATTAGCTACATCAAAAACATTGGGGTAGTTTGCAAACCCTACAGACTATTTACAAGTTAATAAAACTATTACATACATGTAAATGAGTGTGCAGACTTGTCTTGAATTGAAAATCTCACACCAGCCAGCTGACCAAAGTTAACAGCCCTGAGAGAAGAGGGCAGAATGTAGCTTTTACTGCAATGTGAGACTCGGTGCTTTCTTGATATTTTGAATTTTTCACAGCATCTGCCAATTCTAGGGCAATACCACCAACATTTATATCTCATTTTCTCCCACAATATTTCCTATAGCTGAAACCTACATAGAATAACACTTAATACATTTTAATTTAGACCCGGGACAGGATAAGTGGTTATGGAAGATGAATATTTTAGTTACTAGCAAACTCAGGATTTTTGATGTGTGGTTCGCTGTCTGAAGATCTCAGCTCCCTAGATGTACCAATGATATCCTACCATCATTGAAAGGCTGCTTTATGTTTTTATTGTACCAAGGAGAATTATAAATCTTAAAAATATAAATATTATAAATATAAAGCTAGGGGCATCTTCTGTACTAATTTCATTCATATTCTAATAATTTGTGTAAATTGAAAACATGCAAAAATCATATTACTTGGTTGGAATTTCACTTCCAAGATATTTTTCTTGTTGTATAATATAGAGATTGTAGCTTCCTTGTCTGGCTGTTCTTCGCTTCCTGTATGTCTGGGTTCACATGATCCATAGTAAAGGTGAACATCTGATGTGCCCCTTTAACCTCCATTCAAATGATTCTTGTCAACTTCTGAAAACCTTCCCTCGCTGTTGCCTAGCAACGTGGGGCTCACTCCCAGTCCTCAAGGTCACGCTTTCAGACAGCTGCCTATGGTCGCTGCAGTTCAGCATGTCTGCCTCAACTGAATTATGTTTCACTGAGTACTTCAGTTTATTTATTTCAGAGAAAAATATGTTCCTACAACACTCATTCGGCTCTCCAGTCTGCTTCTCCTTTGTTGATTGTGGCCTACACTGAAATCAGGTTCTTTGCCAGCCAAGATTGAAGCATTGCACTTGAATTACACTTCTGAGAATGAAATGAGATGCTTGAAAACTGGTAATCAACTGCAGAACGCACCATAATGAGGTCACTCCATTCAGGTGTGCTGCGAGTCATAGCACACCAGGAAAATACATTTTTAGTGCAGTTTTTGCTCAGCTGAATTTCCATCAGAAGTTAAAATGTTGCCTCCATTCCTGTAACACAAGGGCAGTACACAATGCAACAAGAAACTTTATTTAGGATGCAGTTTTGCAGCCTCTGTTTTACTCTTTCTTTAATTGACTTCATAATGGCTAAATATTAAATAGAACAGATGAAAGTATTGTTTGTCAGACATGGAAAGACCTTATATTATTATATATTTTATTATATTATATGACACCTAGTTTCAAATCAGGCACTCAGATGCACTCTGATATGCAAATTGTGTGGGTAGCTGCGATTCTACAGCGCTGAACACTGTGACCTGCCTTCTTATGAATAATGCACCACCACTAGAATTGATTCAGATTTGTTTGTAGTGTTTCATGTACTGAAATTTTGAACCAGGTGGCCCCGCATGAAATGTGGCTGATTTTATTGGATTCTGTTTGTGATTCTGCCGTCTACACCCGGGTTATGTAATTTCAGCTCCCGAGTACCGCCGGGCTTGCTTATTGTCACTCTGCCCAGCTGTTTATCGCTTTGTTGAACTCATTACTTTCCATCATAAGTGGTGTTTCAGGTGTTAATCAGGTGATAAGGAAAATGTATTCCGCCATCTGCAAGACTGCAGCCATCAAATGTTGCATGGCCACACCTAATCCGTGCACTGCTGCAAACTCGGATTCTCACAAACTCGTGTGTGTGTGTGTGTGCTGCAATCCAGATTAATACTTACAGTATGGGTGGTGTTTAAAAACTGAAGACCCATGCAGAAATAGCGTCAAACTCATTTCAGAAAGCAGTGAATAAAATTCTCTTTAAAATTTTCAAAGTCAACATATTGCTCTGCACACCTTTTCAAGAATTGGTTTCATGTTTGTATCAAAAACACTGTTTACAAATCTTGGCAGTTCAGTCCATAATCACTCTGGAGATTGAAATGCTTGCATCTTTTATTCACGGACTTGGACTGTGAAAAGGGGTTTTAAAAGGTTTGTCATACAGGTGAGGAATGAAATAAATCATGTTGATTTATATAATTATAACAGATTATATGTTTTGTAATTTCTTCAAATACTGGAATGCTTCTGGTGATGTGTGGCTGGATGAAAGTTGTCCAGCTAAGTGCTGGTGTAGATTTAGCTCCGTAACAGAGTAACAGGCACCACAACTCTGACGCTGGAGAAATCATTTACAATGATGCTGCTGAGTCGTGCAACCGCGGATTTTGCCCGCTGGATATTTTCACAGGAGCAACTCCTTCTAAGGACGTTGCTCACAGACACAGCAGTGGGGCCACCAGCAACCTTTAAGAACAGGCCACCTGTCCTTCTGAACTGACCTCGAATCTGGCTGCGCTGATTGTCTTTAAACAGCACGAGTAGCTGTAAAGCAGGAAACAAAACACAATGATGTGGGAAAAGAATGTACTGCCGTTCGGTGCCCAGCAAGAGGGACCTGAAGTGGTGTCTGGGCGAGCAGGCATGTCGTGCAGCAGGAGGTACTGGTCCTATTTGATGTTTTTGCAAGCCCCAGTGTTAGGGATTCCAATTTGAAGCAGGAAATGGGAAATTTGTTGGAATGCTTTACTGCACACCATTTTCAACTGTTTATAATATTCTTCTGTGTCTGCATATTTTCTCTGTGCACATTATTCATCAGAATAAAAACAGGAACTATGAAAACCTCGACCAACTGTCCTATGACAACAAGCGAGGACCCAAGGTATATTTTGCATGGTCAATGCACGCCGCCCACCAATTCTCTGAACGTAGAAATTAGAATCCAATGAATCAGTCAAGCGCCAAACCTCAAATTCTTATCCTGATGGCACGTCTTTTTTTATGTTGAGATTCTTTTTTTTTATGATTTGAATCGAGACTGTTTTTAATGCGAGAAAAAATGATTTTAATAAAGAAATGCCCCCACCTTTTTGTTTTTGTGAAGGAATGCATGCGATCAGAACAACAAGTTTGCAAGTCTATTCCTTTGTGGAGATTTGGCCATGTAGGGCAAGAAATACCCAAATACTATCTTCCACCTTTCTGCCGCATTTCTTACTTTGAAGTATTTTTCCATTGGAAAAAAAAGCTCTCCCCTCCACCCGTTTTTTGATTTCCAGTTGCATCGATCTTCTTCTCCCTCTCTACCTCTAACATGCACGCCCTTCTTTGGAGTCTTGATAACCTTCAGTTTGCATGCGAAAATGCAGAATTTTTTCCCCCTTCCAAGTTTAAATTTTTTTTTTTTTTAGTTAAAGAAATTCTTGGAGCTCTTTCCATTTTTCTGCCGAAAGCATAAAGATCCAAGCAAGGCAAAAGAGCTAAGCAGAGCATGGTTCAGGCAGGGTGCAAACAGCGTACGTGACTGATTTCTTTCACCTCAATCACAGGCAGAGAAAGTCCTACTCTTCAGCCAAGACACAAACATCACTGCAATGCTGAAGGAGGCCAAGGAGCTGGAAGCCAGGGTCTTCATCCTCTCCGCCAGGTGAGCAATGGGGTAGTTCTGGTCCTTTGCTGGCCTCATTCTGGGGTTATTTACACTATGGCATTGCACACATGCAGTACGGACAGGCCGAAGCTGATTTTTTTCAGTTTTGATCTGATTCCGATACACAACTGCTGAACGGATACAGATTCTGATACAGGAGCTCTTTTTACGCTAATATTTTAATCTAATAAATATATGTAATATAAATATTTATACTTTAATATTTCTTCAGTAAGTACAATTTTTTAATTAGTAAATACAAATGGAAAAAAAAATGTATGCCAAAAAATCCTTAATCAGGCTACTAAAAACATACATAACGTACTTTTCCACATCGTTTGTACATCTTGTTTTAAGCGTTTAGGAGGCATTTTGCAGTTCAATATGAATATCATCCAAGTGATCATACGCACGTGGCGAATGCTTAAAATGCCCCACAATTCTTCTCCCACTGGCAACAGCTTACACTTTGTTTTGTTACAGCCACCCCTGCATCACAAGCTTCAGCGAGGGCACAAAACAGCCCAAGCTAGCGACTCCCAGAATCTCCACTGTTTTTGTCATATTACTCCCGTTGTCTCGCACAATTGCGTGTGCTTTGTTTAGTAGGATTTTCCACTTTATTTTTTTGCTTTTAACAATGATTGCAAATCCCTCTTTACTAGTTGTTAAAAGCAGGAAATACTCCCAGACTGTCCCCTCTAATCTGATTTTCTTACGCTCCTCGTATTGAAGAGCGTATGCCCGTGACGTCAGAGCAGGCGGAAGTCACTGCGCTCACACCCACTGAGTGGCAGCGTTGGCGTTCATCTTGGATGTCTCAAAAAATAATCTAAAGTGGGAAAGAGCTGCCGTGCGATTGATTGTACAAATCGATTTAACGCTATCTTTTTACAGGCTGTCGAAAACTAAATAAGTAAGTATCAGACGTTGATCGGTCGCATATGGCTGATACCCGATCCGTCTAATAGGTATGGAATATAGGATCGGGCCACCTCTAGCACATAGTAAAATTACACTGTCAAAATTGTTTATATGGGCTCAGCCACTATATGGAAGATCGGTAAGCGATTGACCTGTCAGGGAAATTCGTCGGCGTGAGTGTGGTGAGGGCCGGAGACCCGGCGGAGCCTGTCAATACACGGGGAAACGTCCTAAAACCTTCTTTCTGGCTGTAGTGAGGAAGACGCGGCAGCTGTTTACAAGGCTGCCCGGCAGCTTAACATGACTGGCTCTGGCTATGTCTGGATGGTGGGAGAGCGAGAAATGTCCGGAAAGGCCCTGAGTGAAGCGCCAGATGGTACGTACCTCCAAGTGCTGCGGGCATGTTAGCTGCTTTTCCTTAATCCTGATCCTAATCCTAATCCTAATCCTAACCGTGACTCCCCGAAGCCACGGAAATGACAATTCTCTGTTTTTTTCCATTTGAGAAGGATATCATCACGTCAATTAAAATGGCACATCTGAGTTAAATGGTAATGTCTCTCAAAAATGACATTTCTATGAACGCTGATAAGGAATATATATTATGTTTTAAGTTCTGTAGAATCTTCATTGTTATATCTTTCATAGAGGTGTATGACTGAAGCGAAAAGCATTCGCCTAGGTCAAGGTGTTGCATAAGGTCACATACATTAAATTTACAGATTAGACAAACACATCATCATGCATAAGGTATTAAAACATAATAGTTACAGAATACGCCTAAAGTATGTAACAAATGAAGGGCTATTGACTGTTTAAACTGTGGCCATTCACTGACCATAGCTACTTATAGCATTCACATTTTGGTCTTGAATTTGGTGAGTGTGGTTTTAGCTACTGAGATGGGTTGGTGCCCCATCCTGGGTTGTTCTCTGCCTTGTGCCTGGAGCCTCCGAGATAGGCTCCAGTCTTGGACAAGTGGTTATAGAATATAGATGTGTGGGTGGATGGATATGGATAGTTTTAGCTATAATTTATGCTGACTTACTAACGAACTTAAAATCTATGTTCTGTCAAAGCATGTTCTGGAAATGTTACTGAAACAAAATGGTAAGCTATGTAAATTTTTATTATCTCAGCAGATTTCAACAAGACTATCCAGTTTTGCACATTTACTGGTTAACTTCATTGTGTAAAGGCCTAGCTGGCACTAGTGATATTTTGTGACAGTAATTTGAACATCATGTGGATGGGGTAGGTCTGATTGGCCTCCAGTTGATCAATGGCAAGAATGAGTCGGCACACATAAACGATGCTGTGGCTGTGGTAGCACAATCCATCCAGGAGCTCTTTGAGAAGGAGAACATCACAGAGCCGCCACGAGGCTGCGTGGGCAACACCAACATCTGGAAGACCGGGCCACTCTTCAAACGGTAAGGGCAAATACGTGTGCCCATATCATTTTATTGACCACCTCTCAGGACACCCAAAATACAACCAATGGAACTAATCTTACTGACATTTTCTTACAGTCTAACCAGATTGGCACTGAATTGAATTTATTGATTAATTGGCATTGTTGACACACCACAGCACAACAACAAAATGTGTTTTCTGCATTTAACCCATATGTGACAATGTGACATAGCAGGGGGCAGCTAATTCAGCACCCGGGGAGCAGTGCTTGGGGGCGGTACCTTGCTCAGGGTACCTCAGTGGTACCTTGCTGGTCGGGGATCGAACTTGCAATCTTTCAATTACGAGTGTACCTCCCTAACCATTAAGCCGCCAATGCCCACAAAACTGGGAATTGTCAAAGATATTACTTCTTGATTCATTAATTATCCATGCACAAGTAAACCTGTGTGAAGATGCCCCCCCATATGTTTCAGATTTTACCCAAGCTAGTGTTAATCTTTGTGCCACATTTGTGCTGTTGAAATTTTCATTTGTGCTGCTTTAATTTCTGAGGTCTAAATGTTTGTTTACACGGTGATGTGATGCCCGTGGAGTTAGCCCTCCATTTGCATCTGATTTGGACCAAACCAGGGTTGGGGCCATTTTGGAATGCATTCATCAATTCCAGTCCAAATCAGGAAATGGAACTGGATTTGGGATTGGAAAAAGAAACTATGAGGAACAGAATTGGAACTGAATTCAATTTTCAGGGAGATATAAATTCTAACTCCAGTTCCATTTCCTGATTTGGATTGGAATTGATGAATGCATTCCGGAATGGCCCCAACCCTGGACCAAACCAATTTCAAAGTTGTATTCTCAAACAATAGAGACCAGTTTGGTTAAAGTCTGAAACATTTGGGGGTACAATATCACACAGGTGTGAAACACATATGCAAATATAGGCTAGTATAGTTGATTCCGTGTATATAGTTGGGCGAGTTTGTTCATTTAGGTAAATTTCTGAATCACACTCAGGGTTCTCAGCTCAGGGTTCTCAGATGTGTTGGAGATTCTTTTTGAGAACACCATAAGTAAAGGTTAACTAAACATTAGCTTTTATATAATGGCTGATATTGGCAAAAAATGATGAGTTTCAGGTGTCCAACTACTGTATATCAACATCTACAGAACCTTTGGAAAACTATTTCATTTATAATTATCAGTGTCTTAATTGACATCTGCAGATGGACAGATAATGACGTGGTACTAAACATGGATAAATTATATGGATTGGGATTATGTGTAGGAAATATGTGTCCTTTCTAGGGCTAACAGTGATGTGATAGGTATGGGGCTAAAGGCGAACAACACAACAAAGAAACAATGCAAACCACAAAGACAATCAAGCATGCAGATGTGGAGAGAAAAACCACTGCAGACTCTGGACTGGGGCACTGTGCCAGGTCTTCAGCACAGTCGCTCAGGGCTGGCTGGTGCTCCCAACAGACCAAAATTGGTGTTAGCCGAATAGACCAAGGCTTTTGGCAGTATGGGAATGCAGTGCTGAGTAATATGGTTTTCCTGAAAAATCAATGGCTTTCATTTTACCAGATTTGTCTTTCCTTAACGCTTGTCTGCATTTGTTTTATTGTGTCTGTTTCATGTGTGTTTAAAAATAATTTTTAGATTACCCATGGACTACTGTGCTATAAGAATGCATTTTATGCATTATGTGTGTGTGTGTGTGTGTATAATATAATATAAGCCATTTTTTCGATGTTAAACCAGCTGGTGATGCATACAATTATGACGTGAGACTTGTTTTTGTATTCTGAATGTTATGGCATGAATCCACGGGAAAACTAAATTGCCAAATGGATTGGATTGCCCCAGTAAAACCGTGGAGTATGTTGAAATGTATAAGCATATAAGCAATGTCATTGCATTATAAAAGTAGGCATGTATTTGATTCTACAAAGATGAATAATTGCTAACATACAACTGCAATGCTCTTTAATTCATTATCCTGATTAACTGAGAAACACAACTTTTCCTTTCTGGTGCCTTAGAGTGCTGATGTCTTCCAAGTTTCCAGAGGGTTTGACAGGACGTGTGGAGTTTAATGATGATGGGGACAGGAAGTTTGCACACTACAACATTCTGAACTACCAGAAGAGCAGGCTCATCCAAGTGGGCGTTTTCAATGGTACCCAGGTGTGGAATCTTCGATAGCTAACTTGCTGTTTTTACCTGTACAATTAGCTTGTGCTTTCAGTCAGACACATTAGTGTTTTTGTGACATAGGTTTTACAGTTTTTATTCAAAAAAATTAATTAAAGATCAAACTCGTCAATAATGCATCCCTTTCAAGAGACTTTTCAGTTTAGGAATTAGGCTGAAGCCTACTTAATGAAAAGGAAGGCATGAATTACTAAATGACCTTTCAATTAATTATGTAATAACAAACGTGGCTGTACAAAGTAGGAGAGACCATTAGTCCCTGTCACCGCTCGTTTCAGTTAATAGAACAATTAAGCATGGTACTGAAATGGTGGTTTGGTGAGTGGTTTGGTGCTTTGATTTGCAGGTTGTGTTAAACAATCAGAAGAAAATCATCTGGCCTGGGGGAGAAACAGAGAAACCTAGAGGTTATCAAATGTCCACTCGACTTAAGGTAAAAGCCAGAGCCGTACATGGTGTAGGCTCACTCTCTGCTGTCATCTTGTTTAAGATCTGAAGTTTAATATCAGTGTTATGACTCAGGGTAAATGATGGTCCACAAAGTGGCTTTTAGGACAAAGGGGACTTCATTATCAAACAAAACACTAAATGCTCAAAACTAACTATGAGGGGTGTAAACACATGCAGGATGCTACACTGGAACTAACTAGGACTTAAACTGGAAATGAGGAAACTCATAGGAAGCTAATAGAGCTGGAACAGGGCTTACAGTGGGGGCATCCAACAAAGAACACATGTGAGCACATTCAAACTCATAAGAAAGGTGAAATATATATATATATATATATATATATGCACACACACACACACACACAGTGGTACCTCGATTCTCAAACTCACTAGAACTGGAATTTCTTGAAAGTCGAACAAACCAGTTTGACCTAGAACTCGATCTGAATATCAGAAGTCGAACCGTGAACGCT
>JAODJU010000040.1:16251988-16270818 GCA_026776725.1 Gnathonemus echidnorhynchus | reverse complement strand
GAACGGGATGACCAGCAACGCCTGCTGGTCAAACGGGGAAGGGGCACAGAGTGGGACAACAGGGGCTGACCCTGACAGTATGTTGAATAGTCTGTCAGCACTGGGGTATAAGCTGTCCCTGAATCTTGTGGTGTGTGTGCAGATTGTCTCTTAACAGAGGGCAGGATACTTTGTGTTTTAAAAAAACTTAATACACTGCCTGTGTTAAACAGATTAACACACAGGTTGTAGTTAAACTGAAAAATATTTTCTTGTGCTTTTCTAGACATACAAGTGTGTTAAAAAATATGATCTGTGCTTTTTTTTTTTTAAATACATCTGATTTCAGCTGTACCTGTATAGCCTTAAGGTCATTAATAGGTGTGGCCACAGAGTTAGAAAAAAGCTTTGGGAGTAGTGAGTTAACATCTGCAAAAACAGCTATCAGTGTGGCGGCTTAATGGGCAGCACTGCTGTCTCACCTCCTGGGTTGCATGTTTTTTGCATGTTATTTGCATTTTCACAGAGGTCATTTTACTAAGATATATTTGCTTGAGGACTTATAGGGTGTGTGATGAGACCACTGGGGTCATTTCTCATTTTGGTTTCATTTTTAGCTGTTGCAGTAAAACCAACAAATTGTCTTGTCCTTATCTGACTCATTCTCATGTTCATTAAACCACTAACATTGTTGCAGACCAGATATACCCCTTCATGGTAACGGTATTCCCCGACGGCGGTGACCTATTTCAGCAGGATTATGTGCCCTGTCTCACTTCAAAAGTTGTTCAGGAATAGTTTGAGGAACATGAAAAAGAGTTCAGGGTGTTGACTTGACCTCCAAATTCCCCAGATCTCAGTCAGATTGAGCATCTGTAGCATGTGCTGGACAAAGACATCTGATCCATGGAGGCTCCACCTCACAGCTTACAGGACTTAAAGGATCTGCTGCTAATGTCTTGGTGCCAGATACTGTACTGCAGGACACCTTCTGAGGTCTTCTGGATTCCATGCCTTGATGGAAGGATGAGGGACCTGCAAGATATTCAGCAGGTGTCACGTCTGCTCGCTGTATCAGATTGTACACTTAACGCGTTTAACCACTCAATCAGTTCCTGGTTTCAGTTTTATTGTTAGCTGTAGTCAGACGTTATAAAAGAGCTGTTTCTTTATCAGCAAATCTTACTGGATATCTGGGGAGATTAAACCGTATGTAAGTAGATAACAATTGTCCTAAAACAAATGACATAAAGAGATGTATTAGAGGCCCAATACTGTCTTGTTTTCTGCATTTGGAACTGATCACTGAGCTTGTTTTTGCATGCATTAGAAAATGTGTAACTGTATTAGATTTCAGTTTAGCTTGTAGTTATAAAAATTGTTCTAGGTGCTAATTAAATGAAACCTTTTTGCACATGTTCCTTTACTATTTCAGCAGAAAGGATGGCTGTTTTTTTCTAGTTTTAAGATGTAGAATTTTATCATTTTTATCATAAAATTGCTATCCGTTGTATTAGCAATATTTAATTAAAAACAAATGTCAGTTGCGTTGCCTTTAAGATTTATAACACCACTAATGAAGCACAGTACTGTTCGTACTCACCTGTCCATCTCCCAATCATTTCAGTAAAGGGTCATGTTTGTTTTTATGCTACAAGCCAACATTTCATGGTAATAAAGAGTTTTGGAGGAGAATAAGCATTTTGTTGTTATTCTCAGTTTGTTTTATCCTTTATATGTTCAACCAGTTTAAACTGTTTGCCTGTTTAAAACTTGCCAGAAGAAATTGTCTGCTTTGTTGCATCACCATCTTCTATTTTGAATGAAATTTAAATAATGATCAGGTTCTCAGATTTGCAGTAAGAGTGGAATGTTTTTTGGCGCAAATTAAGATCTTGATAGCTAGATGATCCACGCAGTTTTGCTTCAATTGAGTTTACCATTTTGTTCAAATCTTTGCATTTTAACTTTTTTTTTGTCATTAATGACATGACCTTTTCAATCCCCTGAAGGTGATCAGGACTCTGTGTGATCATCCTCTGTCTGAAATACTTTCAAGATGAACAGCTCTTCTGTGCAGCCCCTGAACACGGTTGCTGTCAACCTCAGCCACCTAGAATCCTGCACTCCGGAACCCCAGCACCTCACCATCACTGTATTGCTCTGCCTGGTCTTTCTAGTGGGCTTCATACTGAACAGCTTCAGTTTATGGGTCTTCTGCTATCGTATTTCTCACTGGACCTCGAGTAATGTCTTGCAGTTCCACCTGGCACTGAGTGATGCTATTATCACCCCAGCAGCTCCTTTGATGGCAACCTACTTCATCAAAAGCAATCACTGGACTTTAGGCAACTTCCTCTGTAAGGTGAAGATCACCCTGCTTACCATGCATTTGTATGGCAGCATTCTGTTCCTCATGCTCATTAGCATCCATCGCTATATAGTTGTGGTCCAATACAAGAAAACGTCACCTATGAAACAAGTGAAATTCGTTCACAAACTTTGTGGTGGAATCTGGTTGTTATTACTGGCTAGTGGGACAGCCATCTTTGGTTTCTTTAACACCAGTAATGTTGGCAACCAAACTCTTTGCCTTAGCATTCACCAAAATGAATACACGCAGGTCTACTTCACGGTGAATTTATTCATCCTTATCCTGGGGTTTCTTGCGCCATTCACGGTGACTGTGGTGTGCTACATCCTTTTGGCCAGCTCTGTGTCTCGCATCAACACTACCTCGACGAAAGGACAAGCCATTAAATCCAAATCACACAAGACGGTGGCCATCTGCCTGGCCATTTTTGGCTTCTGCTTCATGCCAATTGCCCTGGTTCGCACCATAGCTGTTGTGGTCAAGATGTTCTTTCCAAATGAGTGCAAACTACTCGTGAAGTTGGAGACAGCTTATTACATCTGTTGGATTTTTGCTGGTGCCAACTGCTGTGTGGATCCTCTGCTCTACTGCTTTGTTTCACAGGATTTCAACAAGTGTCTTCGCACATCCTTGAAAACTGGAGGTAAAATTCAAGAGGAACGTAATAAAAATGAGTTATATGATCAAGATTCGACATTCAATTCTCAACCTACTATCTGACCTAAGTATTCTATCATTATTTGTTTTTAAAAAGTCTCACTTATCCTAATAACACTTTGGGTATGACAAAGATATTGTGGAATAAAAAGCTCAAGCATTTTGAAGTATATTTAGTAGAACTAACAGCTGCATTGCTGGTACCAGTGGGCTCAGATGAACATTGTATTGCCAAAAGTATCCTTCTTAGTGTAACTGGTTAATTAAGCAGCACATTGCTGACGTGTATAATGAAGAATGCAATCGCCAAAAACAAACTTTATCAGAAATTGTCCATGAAAACAATTCAAGCAGAACTACTTGGAACAACGTGGTTTTCTGTGGAAGTGCAATTATGACCATATTATAATAATAATTGATACTTTTTATTGGTTGAAATTCTCTTTACACCTCCTCCAACTTGCTCTCTGTAGATGACAGCAGGCTGGCTTTGAAGGGCAGCCACCTGTTGTAGCACCCAGGGAGCTGGGGGTTAAGGGCCTTGCACAAGGACCTTCAGGTGTGCTGAGGCTGGGCTAAAACAGTGCAAACAAACCATAACATTACAGTGTGCTATGACATTTCTGTGCTTCCTGTTTTAACCAAGCTCACTAATGCTTCTCTGGTCAATGGACGCAAATCCTACCAACAATGTTCATCACCATCTAGAAGAGCAGAAGCTGTTACAGCCACAAAGTGAGGACCTATGTCACATTTACGCTCTTAAGTTCCAGAATGAGATGTCAGGCAGGCTGGGTCTGGACACTTTCAGCCATGTAATGTAACCATGAAACTATGTGTCATTTCTACTTTTCACTTCCCTGTGTTTAAAACATGCTTTTTAAAGCAGCTATGTGTTGCACATAATGTTTTTGGCAAGATATTTTGGTTAAATGTCATATAAAAAACAAACAAAAAAAAATTAGGACATTATTCCTTCCTTTTCTTAATAAATACACAGTATTATGTTGTGTTTTACAGGTTCTTATGTTATGAAAGGCATGTAGCAAAGAGAATGTGTCATTTTTCATTTTTTGCTTCTAGACATGTTCTTGATTGGAGGCAGTATCTAGCATTTAAATCTAGCATAGTTACATCTAGCAGAGTTACATTTTCCCCAAAAAGCACAGGTGTTTTTTTATTCCCGAATGAGGCTGTTTAGTCACTTAATAACTAGTTCACACTGTTTTTGGTCTGATTAAAACAGAAACATCAGGAGCTTAGGTCAAGAAGCAGATTCTGTGAGTTAAAGCTTGAGTTGTACCTAAGAAAACATTTCAGTTTCATTCAGTGATTGAAGTGAAGAAAAACAGGTGCTAGTAGTCCTTTCATTATTCAGTACCAGGTGTCGATACTCCCTTTGTTATTCAGTACCAGGTGTCGATACTCCCTTTGTTGTTCAGTACCAGGTGCCAATACTCCCTTTGTTATTCAGTACCAGGTGGCGATTATCCCTTTGTTATTCAGTACCAGGTGTCGATAATCCCTTTGTTATTATTCAGTACCAGGTGCCGATACTCCCTTTGTTATTCAGTGCCAGGTGGCGATTATCCCTTTGTTATTCAGTACCAGGTGCCGATAATCCTTTTGTTATTCAGTGCCAGGTGCAGGTACAACCTTTGTTATTCAGTACCAGGTGTCGATAATCCCTTTGTTATTCAGTACCAGGTGCCAATACTCCCTTTGTTATTCAGTACCAGGTGCCAATAATCCCTTTGTTATTCAGTACCAGGTGCTGGTACTCCCTTAGTTATTCAGTGCCAGGTGCAGGTACGCCCATTGTTATTCAGTACCAGGTGCCAATAATCCCTTTGTTATTCAGTACCAGGTGCAGGTACGCCCTTTGTTATTCAGTGCCAGGTGCAGGTACGCCCATTGTTATTCAGTACCAGGTGCCAAAACTCCCTTTGTTATTCAGTACCAGGTGCCAATACCCCCTTTATTATTCAGTACCAGGTGCCAATACTCCCTTTATTATTCAGTACCAGGTGTTGGTACAAACAAAGAGGTCCTGGTACTTCATACCAGTCTGTACTTACCCACTTCAAGAATTGGTTTCATTTGAATTTATCAGTTATCATCCCACAGGAAATTAATTTATTAATAAAATGTGCCTAAAATATAAACAATTAAAAATAAACAATTTAAAAAAAAAAATGTTTAAAAATAAACTTCTATTATTTTATGGAAACTGTTGAATAATTAAATCATAATAGAAATGAATACAAAAGCATATAAAAAGGTTTTTAATGATTGATCATGGTTTTCTGTTACAATGTGGCAGCAGTCTACCCTTTCATTATCATTCTATTAGTTTTCAGCTCTGCTAGTGCATTAGAACAGAAGCTCTTTTGAAACAGCTGACTTGGTTATGCATGCAGCCTCCCTGTATGTATGTTTATTAAACTGGGTATGCTGCAATAAACGCCTGGGTGGGTTAAATTAACAGGAGAATTATTCTGCAGGGGCTGTCAATCCTATAGGCGACATAGGCGGCTGCCTAGGGCACCAACTTGGCAGCCAGTTTCGAACCGGGGACACTGACCATGATGCTTACTCAAAGTGCCACATTGGCTACTGTGATTTTGTATGTCATTTTAGTAGACAAAATTTTGCAAAAATATTGCAAAATCAACTATTTTTTTTATGTATTTTTGTTTGATGGGTGGCTTACACTACTAAACATCTGGTCTGTTTCTGTTTTTATCTTTTATTTATCATTTATCATTTGTCTTATTCAGCAGGCACTGTCCAAAATGATGTATAAGTGAGGCGAAGAAAATACTAGTAAATCACGTCCACTGTGAGTCAGGCATCAAGCCTCTTAAATCATGGAGCCACCAAAGCCTGCCATGAGCACATATTTATGTATTCTATTAGGAAATTTCCCATTTTAACACTAGATCAGTGTTTCCCAGCCCTGTCCACGGGGATCCCCAGACAGTCCACATTTTTGCTCCCTCCAAGCTCACTGCCAGACAGTCCACATTTTTGCTCCCTCCAAGCTCACTGCCAGACAGTCCACATTTTTGCTCCCTCCAAGCTCACTGCCAGACAGTCCACATTTTTGTTCCTTCTCAGCTCCCAAAAACATGGACTGTCTGGGGCTCCACAGGGACTGGATTGGGAAACACTGCCCTAGATCTTAAAGCGTGCTTTCATATAGCATTACAACTGTTCTTTACTGGAAAACTGAACCTGACATTCTGACATTGTTTTTCCCCAGGGTCAATCAACGAATAGCTACCTTCCCCCCCCCCGCCAATTCTAGAGGAGAGTTGTAATACATTGTAACATATGAGAATATGAGTTAAGCTTAAGCTAAAAAACAAATTAATTCTGTCCAGAATTAGTTTATTCCATCATTTGTCCACATTCACATATTTACTGCATAGTCATGGTGAGTTTGGAGACTGGTGTGTACCCCAGTGCCACACACACACACACACACACAAAGAGAGAGAGAGAGAGAGAGAGAGAGAGAGACGTGTAATCATCTTTTTTGGGACCACTTATTCATTTCTGTGGGAAAAATGCTAATGCTAACTATGACAACCTTAACCCTTACCCAGCCCTAACCATAACCATAAGTAACCAAACAATATACAACAGTTTTTGCATTTTTAGTTTTTCCATTGTAGTCACAGATTTTTATAAAATAGAGTTTTCCCATATACGGACCAGGAAACTGCTCCCCATAATTAAAAAAATGAGTATTCATCATGTTGTGGGGACATTTGGTCCTCACAAGGTAAGGTATACCTGGACCACAGACATACAGACACACACATACACTTGTCCACCAGTCCATTTAATCTGTATGTCTTTGAACGGCGACAGGATTGCAGGGAAAAAGGTTGGACCTGGAACTAGTGATGGGCAAAATGATACTTATGAACCATTTAATGTATTTTTTGCCTCCACTAGATGGTGCTGTCTGTTCAAAAAAGGGCTCAAAGCATGCCCCAAAGCAAGCCAAGAGCACCATCTAGTGAGGTAAAAAATACAGCAAATGGTTCATGGAGCTTCATTTGCCCATCACTACCTGGAACCGCACCCAAAACCCAAGAGGTGTGAGGTCACTGTGAGATGACCTGAAAATATAGTTAATTTCCACTGATATACCAGTCATCCCAACATCTTTGCCCAAAGCACCCAGTACTAATTTCCAAACAACAGCTACACGAACTTGTGTGTGGAGTTTGCATGTTCTCCCCCCGAGTTGGACATGTTTCCTCCCACAGTCCAGAGTTAAATGGTATCTCTAAATAGTCCATGGGCTCCAGTGCCCTCCACCCCCTGGCAACACCAAACCAGATTTGCAGCTGGAGAAGGGATGCGAAAATGCTTTTATTTCTGTTTATTCTGCACAGACAAAGCCTAAACTGGTATGCCTGGTTTTTTCTTTTTTCGTACAAGCCACCTGGCAGAAAATTTAGCTCTCAAAATTGTGCATCCCTATCATGTGCATCCCAGTTACAGCTGTAAGTTACAGCTTCCCTGCCCTGCCCCATGTCTCATGGTTCCATTTGCTATCCTAACAATTAGTTCAAATCAATCTGTAAGAAAATAGTAACAATGTGTTTCAAAATATACCCTTTTTAACTCACAAAGCAAATGTACCTCTGGCATTGGGGTTTGAGTCTCCCCCTGGGTTCGGTGTGTGTGGAGTTTGCATGCTCTCTCTGTGTCATCATGGGGTTTCCTCCGGGTACTCCATCCTGGAGACTCGAGTTACCAAATTGTCCGTAGGTGTGACTGCATGTGATAGCTTGGGTTATTCTGGACCACCACGTCAAGGAATAACGGGTACTGAAAATGGATAGCTTCAGTGGACAGCTGCAGCCTGCTACCTGTATCACTCAGTTTTCTGAATGATGATAGTGACTGTTGTATCTAGTGTCCTTATCGTATTTTAGAATTTAGTGATCAGTGGTCATTGTTGACACACCACAACAAAATGTGTCCTCTGCATTTAACCCATATGTGACATAGCAGGGGGCAGCAGTGCTTGGGGGCAGTACCTTGCTCAGGGTACCTCGCTGGTTGAGGATTTGAACCTGCAATCTTTCAATTACAAGTACACTTCCCCAACCATCAAGCTACCACTGCCCACATTTTTATTGTATGTTTTGTCGTATGTGTGATTTGTATTTGTTTAAATCTTGTAACTGCAGTGGCACATCATGTCTAATTCGTGGTACAGACATATGTACTTGCAATGATAACTCTGATTCTGATATGCAGTAGTAATGCATTCCTGTCTTATTCTGCACAGAGAGATGTAGGCCGGCGTCATTATGGCAAAGAGCACTCAGAAGCGGAAGAGAGTCAGACCCAGTGCCAGCAGCCACAGTGTTCTTTCAGGGCACATTCAGATCCTGTTTAAACGACCTATGGTCAAGTGGCATTTATCATACAGAACAAAGACAGACACACAACACCCACAAGATCCTCTTCTTCAACGTGGGCACTAATTTCACAGGGTTCTGAAACATTTAGCGAAAGACCTAATTTCCAGTATAATACCTTCCTGTTCAAATGGTTGTATATATTTTGGTTACCAAGAATGAAGGAAGTCATGCAGTAACAAAACACAAAGTTAAAATCAAAGGTTTTGGCAAAGAGAACAAGTCAGCAAATTGAATGACAGCAGCCAACTGAGCGAAACATGAGCATGCACAAATAAAATAAATACTCACTTCAGAAACATGAGAGACACAGAGCATCCAGACAATCTCGGACCCACGTCACAAACCGTTGATGCTGACAACACCCTCCCTGCTGCAGTGAACACTTCCTATTTTTTTCAATGAAATGTTTCTTTACTCGCCATTTACGCCAAGTACAAACACAGGTACACTGGAATGCTTGGCTTCATCTACCCCAGGGGCGTCAGAAGCATTTTGAATGTCGGGGGGACACACTGGCATAAAACTAATATTTTATGTTAAATGTGGAGGGGTCCAAATGAATAATTAAGAAATGAGAGGGGGACACATTTAATGGCGGCGACGCCCATGACCTACCCCATCTTGTTCTCAATGAGACACACATACAGGTGAGAGCCAGTTTGGGGGCCACAGCACAGGGTCATCCAGTGTGCAGTGCCCTGGTAGCTGAGGTTAAGGGCCTTGCTCAAGGGCCCACAGACATGACTATTGTTGTTCTACAGTGCACTCAAGATCACCACCATCATACCAATGCTGGAGAAGGCCACAGGCTTCTGCCTCAATCACTACCACCCTGTAGCTCTTACTCCACTCATCATGAAGTGTTTCGAGTAGCTAGACATAGGCCTCATAAAGACTCCCCAACACAGTGGACCCACTGCAGTTTGCGTATATTGGCAGCGACACCATTACATTGATCATCGGCGCACCTCATGGCTGTGTGCTCAGTCCACTGCTGTTAACACTGCTGACTCGTGACTACACTGCCAGATCCAACACAAACCACATCACAGTTTGCCAACAACACCACAGTAGTGCGTCTCATCGGTGCCAGTTGGGAAGTAGCGTACAGAGATGGGGTGAAACCGCTTACAGACTAGTGCTGGAACAACAATTTATCTCCGAATGTTGACAAAACAAAGGAGATGATTGTCGACTTCTGGAAGTCCCGGATTGACCTCTTCCTCCTAAGGATGAATGGCTCCCCGGTGGAGGGACTGTAGAGCCCTAAGTTCCTTGGTATGCACAGAGGACACACCACCAGCTCCTTGAAGTGAAGCTAGCAGCACCTGCTCTTCCTATGGCACCTGAGGAGAGCTGCCACCCCCACCTCCCCCCCACATTCTACAGAGGCACCATCGACAGCATCCTGACCAGCTCCATCAGTGTCTGGTTGGGAACTGCAGCACTTTCGGCCCCAAGACCCGATAGAGGTCAGTGCAGAGAGCTGAAGGCATCGTCGGCACCTCTGTACCCTGCGTCCAGGACGTTTTCCACACTCACCTCCAGCATTTTGAAGGACCCTTCTCACCCCTCCCCTAAACCCCCTGCCCTTCTGCTGTCCAGCAAAATGTTCCACGGCACCTGGTCCCAGTCTGCCAGACTGTGCAATAGCCTCTTCGTCTGTCAGACTTCTGAACACCACACTCTCCATATTGCCCACATCTGATGAACTACTGGAAAATACAGTTTACTACTGCACTGCCACTTTAGGCAGAGACGGTACTTCAATGCACTAATATCCCAGTTATTATTTAGTTTGCCTGTTCATTGTCTGTCTAATGTGGAATCGTTATTTTAGTTAGGTAGAAAATATAGGTAATAGGGAAATGTAGATAAATCCCTCTGTTGTTGTGTATAGACTTTTTTGCACTATGATAGTTATTCCAAAGCCCTGTCTATGGCACTGTAATGTTTGCCCTGTCGTGAATATTGCACTATGGATTCAGGAAGAATGTCATGTTGTGTCACTGTACATTGTGCATGGCTGCGATGACAGTAAAGCTATTCCTCACTTAGCTGATACTGATTATCAAATTGTATCAGAGAAAAAAGTTATTTCTACACTAAATGTGCAGTAATGCCAATTAAACAGTTAATGTTCTAAAGCGATATACCCTCAAAGAGGCCACTAGGTTGCAGTGCACTGCACTTCGCCTCCCCTTTATCTCAAAGCAGTAATGATGACTTGTGTATTTGAAGGCATTGCTTGTATGTTGAATTTGTACAGGATGATGCCACTAGAAAAGGTTCGGATTATATAATGCAAGGGAAGAAAATGGGGCATACAGGAGAAAACACGTGTGACTGATTTAATTCAGGAAAACCCACATAATTAGCTAGGTAGCCCACATGATTAACATGAATGCAAAGCTGTAACGTTCACTGTAAGATTATGATGCTACCTTTTCGAAATTAATGGTAAAAAGAATAAAAACAATGGAATACTGTAAGTGGTATGACTAGAGAGGTCGAGAGTGAAGGATGTGGATGCCTAAAAACATGAAGGTGGTGACATGCTCCAAGACGTCTTGATTCATGTAAATGGGGGAATCTACAATCTTATTTAACCTAGGGTCACAATGAGCTGCTTTATTTTCTTTGTCTTGATACTACTTGAGAGTCAGGTTGTTAGTAGTGTTGGTAATTGTTGACTCATCATCATCGTCAGAGATCAAAACAAATTTGATGATGGTGCTAGAGTTATGGACAGGTATACAGTCTTAAATGAAGAGTGAGTAAAGTGTGGAACTCAGCACAAAACCGTGTGGTACCCCAGTGATGAGGGTTTGGGTGGAGGACAAGTAGGCCCCTAACCTGACAAGATGGTTAATGTCCTTTGCACTTTTTGCGGATTGTAAGGGACTTAAAGTCAGAGACTGACATAACTGGTACACAAGTACGCATTCACCTTTAAAAGCGATATGTGCGGCAATCAATTAATGTAACACGCAAATACATACGTATTTTATGTGCATTTGCGCCAATATGACAAGAAATTATTGTGCATTTTAACGTATCGCCTTTAAAGGTGAATGCGTACTTGCGTACCAGTTATGTCAATCCCTGCTTATAGTCAACAAGGATACCGCAGTTGAGGTTCTTCAGTGTTGGAGTTCACTACAATTGCACCATGCAGGACCTGGCATGCATTTCAGTACTTTGCCAGACACAGAGATGCAGATAATGATGCAATTGCAACACCAAATTCTTACTTAATATCACATATTAATCTAGCCTTTGCATGACGGTCATCTTGCAAACTTTCACAAAATCCAAGCAAGACTGGAGAATAATGCACCAGAAGACTCAAACCAGTTGCAAGAGACAAACCGGCTTTGAGACACTATTATGGGCAAGTGCTCATTATTTTATGTGCACTACAACCTTCTTGAGGAAGGACTTGACATCACAATTACTCATGTTTAGAAGTTTCCTTCGTCTTTGAATGAATTAAACAGCTGATGACAGAAGGGAAGACTGCAAGAATTGAAACCGTAAAAACAGAGAATGGGAACTATGATTAAATTTGGGAGGGAAAGTCACACTGAAGCAGAATGCTGAGATGTGAAAACATCAGAGCAGGAGGCCGACACTGCCCTCCCCCCTCCCCCCTGCCACAGCCATCGCACAAACAAACTGACAAACATATAAACAAAGAATTATATATTTCCCAAAAACACAATTATGTAAAACATCCATCCATCCATTCATTTTTCAAACCACTTATCCTTCCGGGTTGCGGGGGTCCGGAGCCTAACCGGGAAGCTACGGGTATGTAAAACATATTTTATATAATTAAACAATTAAAATAATGATAATATATCTTATTAAATTGGTGCTTTGAAATCATAACAAGAAATTATTTCTTTGAATGGGTTAATGCTAATAGCATTAACTTTGATACCCCAATGGGAAAATAGTGAGCATTATTAATAGAATTCAGTTTCTATCCTCAACATACAGGCAATATTTTTTCTGATGGTGTTGCAACATGCTTGTTTATACAATGCATTGCAATTAAAAAATTATTGTTTGAGGGCTCTATTATCAACCTTTGCTCATTTTGAAATGTTGCTCTTCATTTTGTCGCCACTTCACTTACATTGTGTTTTTTGGTCACACCCTGCAACCTAACATCATCCTTGACACCATTCCCCTCCCCCCACATCGTGACAGTGTGGTGCTGCCAGGCGCCTACTGTAAGTGAACTTGGCTGGCAAGTCAGTGCCCCACATCGTGTAATTGTTTGGAGAGTGCAAGGACTTCTAGGGCTCACTATCAGAAAAAAAGGTACAACCCTGGGACCATTTTGTCCCTCAAGGTACAAACAACATTAATGTATCCCCAATTCTATAAAAATGTTCCTCAAAGTCCATTTCTGCACCTTAAAGGGTACATTTACCTACAACTAGAGTAAACTGGCAGACCTTTGAGGGTACAGCCCCAGTGAAAGGTAATTGTACTCTCAAAGGTACAAATTGATTCTGACAGTGCTGCAAGTAAGCCAGTATCCCTGTGCCTCAGATGGTGCACACTGCATGGCTAAGTGGACAACTGGCAGAAGTTGGCACCCTAGGCAGCTGCTAATATCATGTATAGTAGTGACTAGCCCTAAGAAACATACACCATCTAGACAAGGATTATAAATAAAGTCAGGCTTAATATAGGTTTTTCCAGCTGAGATCACTTCTCCAAGATGTGCTGAACCAAGAGAATAAATAAACTTCATGCTGTCAGAACAATATCAACGTACTCCCTGGATGGCCCTGGCACCCCCCATCTAATCCCGTCAAATACTTTTTGAGTTGTCACATTCACCTTTCCATTTGCTGCCACTAAATGAAGCTACTTCAATTTTGGTGTGATCGGACTCAAAATTTGATCAGTTCCAGGTCTTCGCCTATATATTTTGTCTTTGAAAAAGATCTGTTAAAAACTTTTTGAATTGTTGTGCTATCTAGGCGAAAGATGGGTTCCATTTGGGGAACAGAATAAGCCAGTGTTTCCCAACACGGTCCTCGGGGACCTGCAAACGGCTCATGTTTTTGCTTCCTCCCAGCTCCCAAAAGCTGGGAGGCAGGAAAAACGTAGACCGTTTGTGGGTTCCCGAGGACCAGATTGGAAAACACTGGAATAAGTCAACCGTTAACAACAGAGACTAGCCATCTCACGATATCTTTGTCTTTACTAATGACAGCGTGCCCAGTATGCTGAGGATTCGCCCTGGGGAGTGACCCTAAAAATGCTAATAGACTCAAGTACAGCTTGTACTGAGAAACTAAAATTCAGCCATAATGTACGTATCATTCCTATGTCCCAGAGACAGAGAAAAAAACTGGTCTATTTATCCATTTCCAGTAAAAATTTAGAGATGTGACTGGATTTTTGGGAGGGACACCAATACTGACATGACAGGAGCATGCCACCTCAACACACAGAGAACAGGGATGAAACGCTGTGTGTAACTTTGGAGGTAATAGGCCACCTTACCCTCCACAGAAGAATTATTATGATTAATATAAATCCATTCTTCTAGATCTGTACTAAAGTGGAAAAGCGATCATTTTCCCTGATTCTCCAACAACCTTAGGTAGTAAAATTTTTTTGCCTGGACTTGCCTGGTCTTTTCAAAAGACGCCACATATTTACGGGTACTCAGGCTGAAATAAATGTAAGCACAACTGCCATTTAGGGCTGATTATAATTCCTGTTTCAGTGTAACTTTTCGCACTGGGAAAGTGAACATGACACTAGACTTACATTGTCGCCCCTTTGTGGACTGAGTCACAACAAACAAAAAGGTTAAAGGGAGCCCTCATCCGGCCTCGTTTTGATGTAAACTTCGCTGGCTGAGAACCAGACGCGTGTCGAAAGAAGTGCGTAGGGGCCGATAGCGGGGAGAAGCGCTTTCCTTTGCCGACTGAATGCTCGCCTTCCCGTAGACAGCCGGCAGCGACATGGGCAAGATCTTCGTGTTTGAGATCAGTTTCGGCAGCAATAAGGTGGTCTACAGCCCAGGGGAATGCATTACTGGCGCCGTGAAAATCGTGGTTGGCCAAACTCTGCAATATAAAAGTAAGGCAAGATGCTTACTGTTATTCAGCTTAAACTGTTTGCTGTTTCTTACTGTACTGATGTCAGATATGTACTTCTGCGCTTTCAGTATACATCATGGTGTTTCAGTTAAATGTAATAACTTTTACGTACTTTTAAAATCTTCCACCTATTTCTTTTAATCTAAAAGTATTCTTTTGGATAGACAGGTTAAATTGTATACTTTCAAGAAATTTGAAAGCATCTGTTTTGACAGTCATATAAATAATTTAGTGTCTTAGCTGAAACAGAATATTGAAACTGCTGTGTTTTCTAACCTGATGCGTCACCGGAACATCTTGTTTTATATGTAAAGTTGAGTTTTCCGTTCACCAAGAAATAACTTCGGTCTGTCTTCCGTCGCCTTGAAACAGTTTAATTAGTTTAGGACAAAATTAATATTAAATTCGCGTCGAATACAGTAGTTGCCAGGTGCATTTTGTTCATCACACCTTTTTCTCTGGAATCCGTGGACACCGTAGTGTGTGAAACGCCCACGATGGTAGCTGTTTCTGGGATGCTGGAAGCACAAGCATACACACGATTTAAAAATAACTTAAATCACGCATCTTAGCGGTACTAATGCTTAGCAGCACAGTGACTGACCCTCTTGATCCTGTCTGCATGCACTTTATTATATTTAGTTGCAACCGCGTGATTTGTTGTTTGGGGAAGCAGGGTGTTGGACTTGACAGGCAGGTCTGCTTCATAAAGCAGCCGCTGAGCGCTTTGCTTACTGCCCTGCGGGAATGAGACCTGCCTGGGTGAGTAGCCCTGTTACGTCACAGCGCCAGGGTTGGGGGTTTCAATCCTGCATGTTTCTTTTTTGTTGTTGTTGTTGAAGGGTTCATCTGGGTACTCTAGTTACATTTCACTGTCCAAAGACATACAGTTAGGCTAATTGGAATCCCTAAATCGCCCATCGAGTATGATTGTGTGTGAAAGTGTGTGTACGTACCCATCCAGGACATACCCCATTGCTTTGCTGCTTGGGATAGGCTACACCCCCCCCCCCCCCATGACCCTGACCAATTGAAGCATTTAGACGATGGATAGAAGTCTGAGAATTAGTTGTGTTTCTCTCCAATAGTCACAGAGGTTTCATCACAGTGTGGTTTAATGCATGGCCTGTACACCATTTCCTGTCATAACTTTTCTTTGCCAGAGTTGTTATGATGACAAATGATTACTGTGCATGGCTCTCTGTGTTAAAAATGAGCTAGATGCCAAATTACTAATTAACGAAGGCAACGTCATGAACAGTTTGTTTCATTTCATGTAAAATTAATCATCAGATAAATTTAGCAAAATAGGTTAATTTCAGAAAGTTGTATCAAAACTGAAATCTTGAAGCATTGATTCAGGTATTTTTTTTGTTGTCATGTCTAGTAAATGCAGAGTCTCCTCTTATAGTGTCGAGGGAGTGTAACTGTCTATTTATTAGGGTATTGACTTAACTTCTGCCCAGACTTCAGGGTTACAAGGCCAACCTCAGGGTTATAAGGCTCAACTCAAAAAGTATCCTTAATCTCCTTTTATTCCAGATGAGTCACCAAATTAGTCAGTTACTTAGTTTAGTTACGAGTTTGTTCCATTTCAATAGTAGATACTTACTTAATTAGGTTGAAAACCTTCAAAAATAACAGGAAAGAAAACACACAAATAAATTACTATAATTGGTTCTCTACATGTGGCACATTAATCTCTTCTGCAAACAAGAATCAACCTTCGCAACCTTTGACGTTTTCGCGAATAAAACGCGATGCTTCGTAATGGAATGCAATCCAAATGTGACCATCCGCCGTTTATGCGACGTATTGCCTACGTACTTGTGCTGACAGGGTTGGTTCTCTACATGTGGCACATTAATCTCTTCTGCAAACAAGAATCAACCTTCGCAACCTTCAGCAACACAACCCTGCAGGCCAAGCATTGAACATCAGCACACATCAGGACCAAACATTCTTAGCTATTGCATGAGCTAACACACAAACATATAAGCATATACGCATAGGCATACTGCATAGCATGCAAAGCTAACAAGAAATAAGATTCAACAGCTTAGCTAAACAATTTTGTCAGTTCTGCCAACAAACATTCTAAACCTCATTCACTACAGGTTGTGCTGTACAATGCTAAACAGCGCCAACAAATAGTAATGAAAACATTTGCCCACCAGTAGCTTCCCTGGAGGTGGCCAGTAAGTTAAGTTACCCAGTTTATCCCAGTTCTTGCTTCTTTCAACAACTATTTCTACAATCCGGTCCCACCAAGCTTGCTGCTCAACAGTATATTTCTTTATCTATCAGTGGCTTTTGAAGAGAACCCTATCCATTTCCTCTTCCTTCTTCAGAATAAAAGTCAATTTACGCCTCAAAACAAAAGTCCCTGCCCCTCCCAGATCTGACAGCACAGTAACACAAGACAGGTCAATTATTCAACAAGACAGTAGTGCAACATCAAGACATCAGAGTGTAATGGCACAATAAAATACATGTTAGTATGATACAGCAGTGGCACAAATAGGACAAGAGGAGTGTGCAAAACCAGTGCAGAAGATTTGCCAGTAAATGCAGCAAAATTGTAGGGCGTTGTGTAAGTATATACAAGGGTGTTTACAGTCCTTATCTCTTGTGGGAAGAAGCTGTCTCTGTGGGTGGTGTAGGTGGAGATGCTCCTATACTGTTTACTGGGGTATAGTGGAGTAGCCAGGGGATGGGTGAAGTGGCTGGTGTCTGTGATGATGCTCTCAGCCCTCCTGTGACATGGCAGGTGTAAAAGGATTGGAACTGTAGGAGGTCAGAGCCAGTCGTTCTAGAACCTGAATGATAGTTGACCTGACTATTTTAACAACATAAATGTGTTTACATATAGACAAAGATAGGATTGAAACACTCACATTAATTAGACATTTCAAGTCATACCACATTGTGAAGAATATCTTCACTGGTTACTGAAAAAAGCACTTTGGCTAGCATCGTTTTCAGTGAATTAACAAAAAGAAGCAGGGGCTGAATTATTCTTTGATAACAATCTCGCTGTCGTGTTGTTTACTTGTGTGTTTGTGTAAGGCAATTTGAAACTGCCACTCTGTAGAGTGGGGTTGGAGAAATGCAGTTGGAATTAGTTTTCATTTCTTATGCAAATGTTACTCTGTGACGCCATAATGAAGTTTTTTTCTCTTTTAGGGTTCTTTGTTTTTAATGGCTCATCAATTGAAGTGTTCTGAAGGGGAAGCTTTGTATTTGTGGACAAATTTAATCCATTCTTGACATTGAGGACATGCCTAACCTTTGTAAGGCTGTCTTTGATTGGCTGGTTTGTCAGTAACAGGGGCAACATCAGCGTGCTTCACGTCATGCTGGGGTGACGTCTATGAAACGATAACCTGCTTGTCACTCACAGCTACATCGGGCTGTCCAACCACCATCAAATTAAGGCACTATGCAACCAACCACCGTGAGACAGTGCCTAGTGACGTTTTTATAAATGACTCTTTCAATATAGATTCTTTCTGATGACTGCAAATTGGTGGAATGGCAGACTGTGGACTGGACTAGCAGGTTATTGCGGCTTCTGGCTAACTAAAAACATCCTTTTATCTTAACTGTGTTGGGTCATGAGGTAACCACAGCTTTATAGGTTGCAAACATAATCTTTTTCTTTATTCTTAGTTTAGCTAGGCCAACATGGAATGGCTCTTCTGATATATTATTCCATGGTGGAAATGAAAATATATAGACTGGATGAACTTTGTGGTGCTCGCCCGGACAGGAAAACATGGATCCAGAGATGCAAGCAACAGCCGGCTTTAATGGCTGGATCAGAGCGAAGGTACAGACAGGGATAGGCAATAAGCAGGGTCGATGGTCGAAAGCAAGGGTCAGTAGCCAGGGAATCCATCCTACGAGGAAGCACGGGACACGACCACACAGGGAGGGAGGGACGTGACGTGCCGGTCTCGGCAGGGAAAGCAGGTCAGGTACGGGAGCGGCTCTGGGAAAGGAAAGGGAGACGGGTAAGGAGAACACACTAGGCCGACTGAATTGCCGTGGGAAATAGGGCAGACGAAAGACACAGAATTGCTCGGTAAGGCTCAAAGTCATTCGCAACGTGCAGAGGCTTCTCAGTCTGTATTGAAAGTCCGCTAATCAGTAGGGGTGCACCGATCGATCGGCGCACCGATCTATCGGCCTCGATCACGTTAATTTGAGGGGATCAGAAATCGACCA
>JAODJU010000040.1:16192755-16249386 GCA_026776725.1 Gnathonemus echidnorhynchus | reverse complement strand
GGCTGGCCTGGGAACGCCTCGGGATTCCCCCAGAGGAGCTGGAGGAAGTGGCCGGGGAGAGGGAAGTCTGGGTTTCCTTGCTGAGACTGCTGCCCCCACGACCCGACCTTGGATAAGCGGAAGTTAATGGATGGATGGATGGAGGTGGGTCTAAGCAACTAGATGAGGTGGGACCAACCAATCGGGTGTCTTGGTCTTGCCTCCTGTCATTGCTTAGACCCACCTCCTCTACACTGTCATTGGTTATCTCTCTGAACCAGTCATTTTTCATTCTACCCTCAGAACATTTTGGTAAAACTCCCGAAAGCACAAGGTTGACTGAGTAAGCAGAACAGAGCACAGTAATCATGGTGAAACAGAACAAGGGATAGGTGGAATGAGTGACGTACAGTTTCAGTCATCTGACTTGCTTTCGTTATTATTCTCTCATTATAATTTGCTAGATTATTCCGGGAAGGTTTATTTAGCACATTCAAGCTGACAAGCTTAAAACAATAGATTCCTGAAACAGTGCATGGTCTCCGTCCACACAGAATTTTTTAAATCTCAAAAATCGACACCTTATTTTTATTAGTACGGTTGTATTTATATCACTCTCTTTGCTTTTACATTCAGCAAAAAGTCTGTTTCATTGATGGTGCAAAGATAAACAGCACTGGATAGGAAGTGAGGCCTGTCCCAGCTGCTGTACAAAAACAGAAACAATATGGCTCTTGTTACTTTATGAAATGCTCCCCCCACCTTCTTCCATGTCTGACTCATGACTCCTCCTGGAGGCACCCGAGTCGACACTCTTCCATAGCGACATGACTTTTTTGGTACTTGCTGCTGATAAGGAAGACCATCTCAGACATGGAGACACAGTGTTGGATCGGACAGGCCTGCACACAGGCTGGCTTACAGCTCTGAGTCTTTTAGTAATTTTAGCGAAGCCTTTTCAGACACACTGCTGACTTTATACACACAATATTCCAAGGCACTGCACAGCTTATGTTAAAGCAAAGCAGTAGCAGCTGATATTTCAAATGGTAAAAGCCTGTCAGATGCCAGGGGAAATTTAAATCTTGGAAGGAAACCAGGGTGACCTTTTCCTGGCGGCGGTACTCCGGAGAGCTCTGCTTCCTGGCTGACGCCGTCAGGATGGCCCCGCGGGCCGCGCTTGTCAGTAGACAGCTGAGTATGTAATAAGACACGAACTGGGTTGTTTTGCTCAAATACCAGCATCATTTGGGCATGTAGCTGTGTGTAGAGCACCTGTCAGTGCCAAAGCCAGAAAAAAAAATCATACCGTAATATGCAGACTTAAAAAATGTGCTAAACGGTGTCATTTTTCTGAGTATAAACCAGGCACACATAGCATAGACTTATGTGCTTCTGTCTTGGAATGCAGTTTCATGGATGTGTTTTCTGAAACCTACCATGCACACACAAGAGTTATACCTACAGAGCGTGACCTTTACAAGCGTCTATGTCACATTATCTTTACATTTATTTATTTATAAGATGCTTTTATCTGAAGCGATGTACAGTTGCGAACGCAGGGCTAGCCAGTCTCTGGAGCAGCTGGGAGTTTAGGGCCTCGCACGCGTGTCTCAGTGCGTCAGTGGGACAGTTAACTTTGGGCTGAGTCCCTGATGGAGTTGCCATTGTGCCAAGACTCTTGATGTTAAGAGGGGCCGACATGGATGTGAATGCTGGATCTATTCTTACTCCTGCCACAGTAAGAGAGCAGCCAAGTCAAGCAAGTGTTCATACATGGGTGCCCTCCAACAAGTGACAGACAGTTAGGTTATATATAAATAGGTGTGTCTAGCTGAGATGGGTCGGCTCCTCATCCTTGGTTATTCCCTGCCATGTGCCCCTTGCTTTTGGGACAGGCACTGAAACCCTGTGACCCTGTATAGGACAAGCAGATGTGGGTGGATGGATGGATGGATGGATGGATGGATGAATGGATGAATGGATGGGTGGATGGGTGGATGGATGGATGGATGGATGGATGGAGGTGAGCCAAGGTTATGGGAGGAGGATGGCAGCTTCTGGGCTGTTTCCTGTCCCTGTGTGGACTTTGCATGTTCTCTCCATTTTCATAAGAGTTTTCTTTGAGTTCTGACTCAGTACATAGTCATGTGTTTTAGTTGGGATTAGCCATGATAAGACATTGCCCTTGGTTTGTGAATTTGTATGCCTCAGTACCCTGTTATAGACTGTTGTTCTGTCCAGTGTCTGTGATACTGGTAAGCCCCTGCTTTGGCCACGGTCTGCAGAGAGATGCACCCCTTCAGTGTGTTAGGTTTGCCATGCTGTCAGGGTTTGGGCTCTTCCAGCATGCTGGAATAACTGGCCCCTGCAGGACAAGGCAGACAGTTGAGAGCTAAAGGCTTAAATATCTTCTATGTCTTTAACTGCTAATGCAAGGTGATATTCTTAATTTAATTTGTAATGGGTTCTGGTTTGGAAAATTCGGCTCTTGTTATTAGTAACCCATCCAGCCTCTAACCAGGTGCTTTTGTCTGGGTTTGGGGGGGGGGGGGGGGCTGGTGTACTTACTGGACAGGATGCCATCCTATCATAAGCAGACAATCTGTAGCCACTGCCCTGGGAGAGATGGGGCTTATATATTTTAGGATGAATGTTTTTACAATTAAAATAAAATAAAAGGTTTTAAGAGAGCGCCTTTGGTGGGTGCTGTTTGATGGAGGGTACAGTGACACATCCGAGGGACCCCAACCCTGTTTCCCCGTTGTCACGGACACTGTGCAGCTTCCTTTGAGCACAGCCATTCAAATCGCGTGCATCAGACAAACGGGGTGGGGGCAGTGCTTCTCTCTCCAGTGGCAGAGCAGTCTGACAGGTTTGCTGGGCCGTGTGGTATTCTGAGAGAGATCTGGGAGTGATTCCAGCCTGTTTTTCTCAGTGTAGCCCAATCGCTTTTCGTCTGCTTACAGTAAACAAATACATGCTGGATATATTTCTGGAATGATGCTTAACTGGAAATGAAACAACGCGTTCACATTACAGCAGTCATCCAAGTTTGTTTTGAGATGGACTTTGTCTGTGATCATTATGTTATGTATTTAGGTAAAGTAGCCATTGACTTCATGCTAAGAGCAAGTCTTTCTTAGAATATAACATGTTAGCCATAGCTGCTGTTTCAGCAAGTAGCACAAACAGGCAGACTGGGATAAGCAAAAAGGCTTATTGAGTTTCAGTTTCAGAGATATCTCTTTAAGGAGATTTCATGGGGCACTGTGGTTTTTTGGTGTATTTATTCTCTTATAGTTGGAGAAAACACAACTAGTGCATTTTGCTTTTCTCTTCATCTCCATTATAACTCTAGTCACCTCAAAAATATTGTGCTTCAGTCAGCTGTTGCTTGAACATCTTGGGTAAACATGACTTTGTATGACTGCCAAAATAATCATTCCTTATTTCTGCTGCCCCAGTTAAGTTCTCAAAAGCCTGAATAGCGCACATTTGGTCTCTTCGGAACTTTAGCAATTTACATTAGCTTCGTGTTAGTGAATAGCTTTTCCACTTTGTCTGGTTAACTCTTCTAATATGTGAAATGAATGTTACATTATTCAAAAGTATTTATCTCCTTGTGTGATATGGTCTATGAAAGGTTGTCTAGTTGAATGATGCGTACATATTTCTGACATGGAGTTTGGCATGTGCAGATGATTCATCTCTCCGTCACAACCAGATCCTGGAGATCCTCGTCTAGATCCTCTGGGCACTGCTTGCTGTGCTGTGTTTCTGAGCCCCGTAAGGAGCCAGCCTCGGCGTCGCTATGTGTACCAGTGTTTTTCCTCTCTTCCGTGTGCGTTTATGAATCTCTGATTCGTATTTGACATCTAGTGCCTGTGACAAGGTGACACTGAGCCACTTTCACTTTATGCAATACAGTCCCACTGTTCAAGTCTGTTTTTTTTTGAGATGTAACATTGTCTCATTAATGTAATAATGTAACATTGACTGTCACATTAAGGTTACTTAGTGACATAGTTCTCACATCATTACAGTGTCGCTAGCTACAGCTAAGTTCCTACCTCCTCCCTTTTGGTATTCAATTTTTTATTTTGGTGCAGGAGCTCATTTCCGCTTGGATTCCTGACCTCCCAGTGTGGTGGAGGAAATGATTGTAGAATTTCTAGGAAGCCACACAACATCCATCATCCTCTCAGGCTTTTCAGAAACGAGGACAGAAGCTGTAGGCAATGACTTAGATCTTGTATCATGTTTATTATATTGTCAAATAAGCGAATGTCCTCTGTGTCCAGATGTGTCTTTTCGCACGTTTGATTGTCTATCGAACAGGAAGATTTCTTGACTTTGAGGGTAAATGTGTTCATACCTTCCTGTTGATTTCTCCATTGCCTGTTTTCTCTGTGAGTAGTAGGGAAACTCGACCAAACAATGTATGTGAATGCGTGGAACAGTACCCTGGAATAGTTCCCTGGAACAGTACCCTGGAACTCTCACTTTTCCTGTTCATAGTTAAAGTGCAGGTATCCTGATAATCCAGGCCTTATGTGAAATATTAATCTGGAATCGTATAGCTTGCATTGTGCCCTGTGATGGGTTGGCACTCCATCCTGAGTTGTTCCCGGCCTTGTGCCTGTAGCCTCCGGGATAGGCTCCGGACCTCCTGCGATCCCGAATGGGGTAAGTGGTTACAGAAACTGGATGGATTGATGGATGGAAGGATGGATGTAGAGTTTGTGATAATCACACAGTGTTTGTAGTTCTCAGTGTAGACCAGTCGCTTTTTTGTTTTTTTTGTTGTCTTGATTAGAGTAGAGTGGACTTGCTGGTTCTGCAGCTGAAAATTAAGTGGCTTATCAAATTTTGTAAGATTTTCATTGTGTTCTTTAAGTTTGTTAGATAATGGTTCTGTTGAAATATTCTGGATTTTGAGCCTTCAAGTGATAAAACTATTAAACAGCACCATGATGAGGAAAAGTAAATGTTTTTTTTATGACTCAGTCTGATTTCACACTCATACTATCAAGAGACCATCTCTGGCTACAGGAAACTAAATTAGGGAAAGAATGTATGCGTCAAAATTATGATTCTCACAAATGATTTGGTTTGCAAAGATGGGGCACTGCAGTTTCCACATCCAAGAGGACATCTCTGGGTCGAACTGTAACAAGATATATATATATATATATATATATATATATATATATATAAAATATAAAATGTTTATCGCCACCTTGGTGCCACTCCTCCTGATAAGGTTTGTAGCAATGCGTGCTCAGCAGACCAGGGCATATCTCTTTTTCCAAGACTGCAGACTCGTTCTGGGGAATCCCCAGATATTCCCAAGCCAGATACAGTATTCCCTCCAGGGTCTGTCATTGGCCTCCACTCAGTGGGATGCGTCTGGAATAGCCAATCAGGTGGCATCCTCATGGGGTGCACAGACAATCTTACTAAACTCCTCCTTCTCTGAAGAAGCTTTGGCTCTGTTTCAGGTTCCCTTCAGACTCATCACCAGATCACAGAGGTTGAGCCGGCAACCATATGCAGAAACCTCATTCTAGCCACTTGTATTTTTACATATTACCCACAACTCTTGTCCATACTGTAGCTAATGACAGTGACATACATTGACAGTAAACCACTAGTCTCTTCTGGTGATAAAAGCCCTAGTGTGGCCAGACTGCCCCTTTCACCCTCATGGGCCTGCTTAGCACCCACAAAAGAACAACCAGGAAACCGCAAAGCGTGTTGCCTTAATCATATCAAAACCTCCAATCAAATCACCCCAGTGTTTACAGTAACTATCCAATATACTCAGGCATTTGACCGCTAGCAGACCATGTTTGGCTGTGATGATCAGAACCCCATCAATTTATTAAAGTTAATTAAGTGAGTTAGTGGTGAGTGGGAACTGAAGCGGTGCTCTTCTGGCCACCCAACAAAAAATCTGCAGCTTTTGGGAAGACAGGGGAAATTATTGTTCCTTTTTATAGTAATTTTGTTAATGCGTACGTATTATTATGTTAAGCAATGTTTTTTTCTGAGTACATATATGTGGGCTTTAGACATAATTTTCTTTGGTGGCCAAAGACTTTTGCACTGTACCGTAGCTCTGTGGATTGTTGAAGCAAATAAATCCCCCCCATGCAAAGGTCACGATGCTCTGTGCACATCCATTCATTTTAACTGGAGAAAATATAGAAATCAGTTGTCAGACAATCTCAAATTAAAGCCTGTGTATGTATGTGTGTGATGTTGCGGTTTATGTTAACAGTATACAAAGCTTGTTTCTTGTCTTGTTTTTAATTTTCTATCTCCATAAAGACCTTTTTGAGCTTGGCGTGGCTGAGGTCCTCTAGCAGGGACGTCCCACTTGGGGGCGGGAGGTTGAGATACTGCTGTGGTTCACAGTAACCCTGTTGTTTTCTCCTGAAATGTATCTGGCATATTTATATAGCCATGAAATATTAATAGACAGCTGAAACAGAGACATCTGCCTATCTGGGCTGCCTCCCGTCTGAAGTCGCACATCTGTGGTTAGTGGGGGGTGCTTTATATCTAGCAAATGAGCTGGCTAAAGCCTTACATGTAGGGTTTGTGACAGGTTTTTATTTAACCTCATGCAGACCGATCTTGCCGAATTGGAGACTCTTACAATGCAGTGATCCACCTTCATAGAGACCTGCCTTCTATATGTGAAATTGAACTTCTCCTGCACTGCGTTGGCTCTGCTCATACAACAGTGTGTCTTGTCTAGAAAAATAAAACCATGTAATACCTTGGAATACCCAAAGAATGTAATCAGTCTAAAAATATTCATGCTAGAACATGCTGTTAAAAAATAGCTGATATTTGAACCCTGTGAATACATTCTTGATATATGAAGTTGTAAAATTTGTTCCTGAGGGCAGGACGGCGTACTACAATGTAACAATGTAACCCTTGTAATTCCCTGCAGCCATCAAGGTGAATTGCCATGGCTTCTGTGGTGTGTCCAATCAGGAAAACAGTTCCACCTGGGTCCTGGAGGAACAGTACTTCAATAGCACTCTGTCCCTGGCGGATACAGGTGAGTCACAATCATGTCATTGCACCCGCAAGGCACTGATAGGTAGCTGATCTGGGCTCCATCAGGGAAAGTGAGGGGAGCGAATGACAAGACTTTGTTAAATGCTGTAAATCAAGGGAGTTTGTACTGTAAAATGATACTAGTTAGAGTAACTCTGGTAATATCTGGTAGTATCTCTGGTAATATCATAATAATACTAGTATTTAAGAAAGATGGATTGTAGCTAGTGTTTAAATAGGGTCAACAGTGGTCCACTCAGCTCTGTCAAGCAAGAGGATTAAAAAAATACTTTTCTCCTCAGCTTCAGTGCCACCATCTCAAACCATAGCAGATGTCTGGTTTAACTGACCTACTTTCTCTCTGTTTATCTCTCAGCATTTATCTGTCTGTCTGTGTCTCCTGCATCATGTCCTGTTCTTACATTCAGCATGGTTGCATTCATATGATGTCAAGTGCAAAAAGAGCGAGAGAGTTTCTGGGGAGAACCTGATCTTTCATTAGGCGTTGGCTGTAGGACAGGTGTAAGCTGGAATTTATGTCATTTTGCAAGCCCATATTTCAAGGAACGAGTGGGACTGTATTTAGTTTCTCAGGATTAAAAATTTTTTTGTTAATTTATTTCTGCATATAATTTGTTGTAATTCAAGGTTTGAACCAGACCTTCCGTTATTAATTACACATAATTACATTTGTTATTTCTCCCATGCTTTGCTCCCTTTGTGTGTCTTTGAACATGCCTGATCCTTTGTTCTGTTAATGACACACTAAAGTCTGCGCGACGGAGCTGGAGGAAACGTGAGCCGCCTGCTTGCTTTCCTCACTTTTTGCTTGCTGTTTTTCCCCAGGCACACTCACCCCCGGAGAGCACAACTTTCCTTTCCAGTTTCTCATTCCAGGTGAGATCAGATAAGTCTTGACAGACTTGTTGTTCTGCATACATTCATGTTACAATTCAGGCATCGCCCTGCCACAGTTTCAGGTGTTGCTTACGTCATCCTGCCTATTTCAGGCTTATTCACTATAACATTTTGTGTATAACACAAAATGTTATACAAATCATAACCATTCATGAGTATGATTATATTGCACTAATTTACCAGCACCTTATTCACTGTGAATGTGTGTATATGTGTGTGTGTGTGTGTACATATTTTATTCTTTGCATTTTATTGTAATTTTTTACTGTGGTGCTGGTGCGCTCCAAACTAAATCTCATTGTACTTTTACAATGACAATAAAGCATCTTTATCTTATCTTTATGTACAGATAGCTTTTTTGAATTCCATGTTTATGAATATTTAACGTAATTAATTTGTTTATTTTTATTTATTTATTGAATTTAATTTAATTAATTTGCAGCCAGCTTGCTCTCACCTACAGGGGATCAATAAAGGGGAGGTGTAAAAAGAATTTCCCTACAGGGATCAATAAAGTATCAATTATTTTTATTTATTTATTTTATTTTATTTTATTTTATTTTATTTTATTTTATTTTATTTTATTTAGCCAGGTGTTGTTTAGTTTTTTAAAAATCCATTTCATACCATGGGTGTAATTTTCTATGTTAGTGTTTTTCTTTTTGTTTTTATTGCTGGATGCTGTACTACTCATCAGGGATGAAGTAAATGAAAAATGAATATTGTACTTCTGTAATCTGTTGGAGGAAAAGGCCAGTTGTACCTCATTCGTTCTCAGTGTGACTCTCGTATGTGTTTGTGTATATTCTGCTAATGCCAGGTCATAGCTGTTCCTGGCCATTGACAGCCGCCCATCTGTTCTTACCTGTCCGTGCTTTTTCTCATGGGCAGCGGCCCATGTGTAGATTTGTGACTTTCATTACTGCGCTTTAAATGGACAGGTGGTTATCTGCTTTGGTAGGGACTGAGAAACCTTTGTGTTCCTTGTTATAGATTAATTTCTCAGCACAAAATGTTTCACTGGCATGGACAATCTGTTCTTATCCAATGCAGAATCTTCTCCAACGTCCTTCGATGGGAAATTTGGAAGAACTGTTTACCGATTGAAATCCGTCATAGAAACGCCTCGCTTCTCTAAGGACTACAATGCTGTGAAGCCCTTCTACCTGCTTAAGCCCCTCAACCTCAACGAAGTTCCAGATATTGAGGTGATAAGCTCCGTGGATACTTTATATCATCATTAATTCTTTCCTTTGATTTTAATTGGAACACTTCTATTTATAAAACAGCCAGTCGTTAACAACAGAACAAATCTGGCCAAACAAAAAGCAGTTTGACAGAAAGAAACGACAGAATCTTGTTCATCACAATACCGAAAGTGGTGAGGATGTACTTTGAATTAGCAGGAGTTCAGTAGGGATGCTCCAGTGTTGCATAAAAGAATTGCATCTTACTGGAAAAACAGATATGAGGCACAACAGTGCACCTCCAACAAATATGGAAAGTTATAATGTACCAGACAAGACGTGTAAATCCAAGGGTTACCAGTTCAGGCATGCTGGGCTGAAAGACCCTATATGGGGGAACCCCCACAATAACAGGGGGAGAACTCCACACAGGAGCCATAGCAGAGACTTCAACCCTGGTCCCAGAAGTGTGAGCCAACAGTGTTAACCACTGTGCCCCCCCTCAACATGGGGTGAGGTAGAATCCAGCAGACACTACAGTCCAGGGCTCTTGTTCACCAAACTTTGTGTAAGTTTAAATGTAAAAAAAAATGCATATGCACAAAAACTTTAGATTTATCAAACCTGGTGTACACACATTTCCACTCAGGAATGTTGGAACATTCTAGTAAATACGCATATGAGCCTGAGATCCTGCCCAGTTAGTGCCCACAAATAACCATAAATGATCAATAAATTACATTTTCATATAATATTTAAATCAAGCCTTTCTGGTTGTTAAGTCTGACAAAAGCAACTGTAAATAAAAAAAATTAAAAGAGGAATTTTGAACTGTGCAACATAGAGGCAAATTAGAGAAGAAGTGAAAATTACAGTGAGAATTACTCCCTTTGATGCAATCTTTGGGCCTTAAGACTTTGCAGATCATTTACATGCACATAAAGTTATGTAACACACTAAAGGAAAGAACTGGAAAAGCATAATTGGGCCCCTTTAAATCTAAAAATGTGTCTTGAATGGCAAGACATCACTGCTGCAGTAAATTCTGTCAGCTTTAGAAAATGCCCTGATAATGCCCTGAATCTGAAGACAGAGAGATGAATTTCTGTGGACAGGGTCAGTATGACTGCAGTTATCCAGGGTAAACCCCCATCTTCGTCCTCAGACCTCTAATAGGGGATGCCCCATTATGTGGTGTTGTACCACTGAAGTTTGGAGATACTGATGTGGTACGTGAAACTCGAATGTATGAAAATGTTTGTATCATGCTGGCAACACATGACTTGCGCATTAACATGAATGAAATGACTTTCATTTCAGCTGAATTACTACATTTCATTGTCTGCATCTAATGCTATATGGTGTGATGTTGTGCATTTTATAAATAAACTATGATATGAGGTGCCTTTATCGCAGTCACATCGCAGTGAGTTGCTCATATTACATTAGGAAAATTGGACATCACTGCAAATGTAGTTTTTATGTTTGCCTCTTCATCCATAGCACAGGGAAACATACATTTAATGCAAAGACATTACACATCATACAAACAGTAAAGAAATAAGTAAAAATAATCTTGGTGGTCCATGAAGACGTATTTTCTTCTAATCTTCCATTTATGTAGCCATTGGCAAGAACGTCATTATGCCGTGTCATGGGCATTGTTAAGCACTATCATTCGAGTATTTTTGCCCTGATGCCAATCTTACTTGGGAGGAAAAAAAAGTCAAGCCCCAGGTAAACTTGACTTAGCCCCTGATCTTATCAGTAGCTGGAAACTCGCCTGTGCCGTATCACATTCTCGTGACTACAGGCTATTTTTATACAGATTTCTATAGATTTACTGTGTTGCATGTGAAGGCACTGGGTGATGGTATGAATCGCTGGCATGCACCGGCCATTTTGCTGGTTTACCTGCAGTTCCATGCTTGACAATGGGTGTCGCCTTTTCTCGACTTGTCCAAAATGTTGCGTACACCTCCTCCCGAGTTTGTCAGTATACACATTTTCTCCAGTCAGGTTTTGTTAGAAAAATCTGGGATTTTGTGTAAAAAAAAAAAAAAAAATTCTGTATGCCGATTTCGGGCACCTATTTGCACATACTGTAGAGAACTTGGATAAATGAAGCTCCTGATCTACCCAGTACTATGATTTTCACATTAGTTATATCACCCCATTGCACACAGTCCATAAACAACTTAGTCAAGCAACAATATAATTTATAGTAATTTTTCTGACTGCGGCCCTGCACTAGATAACCGGTTGGAAGATGGATGGTGGATTGTTTGAGTGTTTTGGATCTAAACATGAGCTGCTTATCATGTGAGTCTTCCTCTAACCAATCAGAGTATTTATTTTTGTTTTATATTAACTCCATAGAAACCCAGTTCATCTCAGGCCACAAAGAAGTTCACCTACCTCCTGGTAAAGACCGGGACAGTCGTGCTGAATGCTAAATGCAGCATGCGAGGCTACATCCCCGGCCAGGTTATCGAGCTGACCACCAAAATTCACAACGACTCGGGGAAAGACACCGGCCACGTGCTCGGCGCTCTCATACAGGTGCGCCTGGAGGGATCCGCATCCCTGCTTGCAGAATCTCCAATGAAAGGGAACCACATGGAGATGCATTATTTTGAGGAGCCTAATTACCAGAAGGTGTCTCTGTCTGCACTTGTCCCTCGACAGAAAGTTACATACAAGACCAAGCGGCCCATAATCAGTGCACGGACGATCGCGGAGGTGCAGGCCATGGGCGTCAAGGCAGGAGACCACACTGAGTGGAAGGAGCAGATCGTGGTTCCAAACCTCCCCCAGTCGGGACTGGCTGGCTGCCGCCTCATCGCTATTGAATACTTTATTCAGGTCATTCATTCATTCATTCATTAAACATTTGGACTGTAGCTTCTTAATCTGAGTGGATGCAATTTGTAAATGGATGTAATGGATTTTACTTAGGGGCAGCATGGTGGTGCAGTGGTTAGCACTGTTGCCTCACACCTCTGGGACCTGGGTTCGCGTCTCCGCGTGGGTCACATGTGTGTGGAGTTTGCATGTCCTCCCCGTGTCGTCGTGGGGTTTCCTCCGGGTACTCCGGTTTCCCCCCACAGTACAAAGACATGCTGAGGCTGATTGGAGTTCCTAAATTGCCCATAGGTGTGCATGTGTGAGTGTGCCCTGCGATGGGCTGGCCCCCTGTCCAGGGTTGTTCCCTGCCTCGTGCCCGATGCTTCTGGGATAGGCTCCGGAACCCCCGCGACCCTGTAGGATAAGCGGGTTGGAAAGTGGATGGATGGATGGATGGATTTTACTTATAAATGAGAAAAGTTTCCTTTTCTAAGTATAGCAAAACAAAACACGTATGTGTCACTGTAAATAAGGAATAAGGTGACAAGTGATAAAAATGCCATTCATGCTTTGATTATTGGCTTTGATATTTGATTTTTAAAATTTTAAAAGTTAAATTAAGCTCTGTCATTCTGCTACTCTGCAGGTATCTCTAAAGTGTCCGGAGGTGTCAGTGACTCTGCCCTTACACATCGGGAACCTACCAATCAGCAGCCCCTCCGTGGCACCAGCCAGGCCGCCCCCCCCAATCCCAGCAGACGCCCCTGTTCCACAGCCCAGGGTCAGATCTCACACGGTGACCCCCACTGCTCCTCCAGCTGATGAACTGGCAACCCCTGCAGCAGCTAAGACAAGAGCGCCCCAGGTCAAGTCCTGTCATAGTTCTCCCGGCCTCCCGCCCCCAGTCTCCCCCAGGACCTTCCGACATACCCCAAACCAAGGGCATTCCCAAAGCCTGCGCGACCGGGCACATTCATCCGCCGGGCCTATGGAGGACACCATCAACTTCTCAGGAAGGAATTCCACACCTGTAACTACTAACAGGGCATCAGCCATGCAGAACAGAACAAGCAACCCACAAGGTGATTATGCGTAACAAATGCTTATTTATACCTGATTGAATACTTCACTTTTTTTTTTGGAGTCATCCTGTTCTACTGCCACACCCACTGCCATGAAGAATGCCAGCCATCTAACGCCTGGTATCCCTGTTCACAGGCCCCCCTCCCACATATGAGGAGAGCTGCAGCGATAACGATCCCAGGTTCAGCGCAGGAAGGAGACCAACAGTTGGGTTCTGAGGCTCCAGCTCCAGCTGATCCAAGCTGCAGGCTTAAGCAGCGGGACACTCTGGGAGTACAGGGGTGTTTCTGCTCAGCTTTAGCCAGAGGGAAGCCTTCACCTGTACACAGCATGTTCTCCTATACACAAAACAGGGAAAATTGATGCTTCTTCTCTCATCTAGACTGACTTACCTTACTTACATTGTAAGGGATTGGAATGAAACTGCAAAGCAATTTTATCTGCACTTGTGAAACACATAAAAGGCAATTCACAAATCATAGAACTGGAGAACTGGTTAAAGATGCCAGCAGAGACAGATTATCATGGTTAGAGGCCCCTGGGCTATATAAGCTGTCAGGGACCCTCCTACTGTATTCTATGATGGTGTGATTGTTGGCCCGCGGTGGGGGGAGTTAACATTTTAATAAGGCACCTTTTTTGTTGAGGTCCTCGGGCTGGGGAATTAATGAGCCTCTGTACGCTGGGTGTATTTTTAATATAATGCAACAAAAATGCATCTTTTATGTATCGAAATCCCATAGTTTTAAAAACAGCCAATGTTGAACGGTGTTTTAAACTACAGAACAATTTTCCAAGATATTTTCAACATACTAATACAGCATTAGAAGCAAAACTTCCCAGGAACACCATGCGAGTCACTAATATGTTTTGTATCGGTCAGGATTGTTGGGCGTGGGCCTGGAGCTCATCCCCATCATCATATAACTGAAGGCTGCAGTACAAACAGTCATTCTCTATGGCAGTGTTTCCAAATCTGGTCCTCAGGGATCCATAGCCAGTCCATGTTTTTGCTCCCTGCCAGACTGTCCATGCTTTTGTTCCCTCCCAGCTCCCTGCCAGACAGTCCATGTTTTTGCTCCCTTCCCTCCCAGCTCCCTGCCAGACAGTCCATGTTTTTTAGTCCCTGCCAGACAGCCCATGCTTTTGTTCCCTCCCAGCTCCCTGCCAGACAGTCCATGCTTTTGTTCCCTCCCAGCTCCTGTCAGACAGTCCATGTTTTTGCTCCCTTCCCTCCCAGCTCCCTGCCAGACAGTCCATGTTTTTTAGTCCCTGCCAGACAGCCCATGCTTTTGTTCCCTCCCAGCTCCTGCCAGACAGTCCATTCTTTTGTTCCCTTCCAGCTTATGGAAAGGAGCAAAAACATGGACTGTATGAGTCCCTGAGGACCAGATTGGAAAGCCCTGCTTTATGGGCAATTTAGAGATTCTAGTTCAGCTGCCTGTATGTCTTTGGATTGTGGGGAATGGGGACCTGGAAGCAACCTGCTCAGCCTGGCGAGAACATGCAGCAGAGTAAGGATGGGATTGAAGCTCCCAGTCTTGAAAATGGGAGGGTACAGTGCTACCCTCTGAGCCAATGTGGATATTTACTAATGCTGAGGGCGATTGCTGTCCTTTGTTAATGGGCCCTTTTTACCCTCAACATCACAAAGAACAGCTGGAGGGAGACCAACACAAGCAAAATAAGATATACCTTGGATTCTCTTGTGTCACTGCACTTCTGCCTGGCCTTGGTTATGTATATGCAGCTCTTTGTGTAGTTGTTGAACATGCAGGACTACTATGCATTTGGGGAGGTAATAAAGCACCACTGCTGTATGTTAGCTGGGTCGAGTTAAGCTCTTCCTAGGCTTGCCTCTGTCAGTCTTTCATATGTTTGAAGGTTAAAACAAACTCTTACCAACTCATTACCAGCCTGTCACGTCTTTTATAGTGTCATTTTTCTCTGCTTAGAAAATGGACTTTTGGTAATAGTTGCTTTTATATTGTACATTATGTTGAGCCTGTGTTTAAACTGCAAGTTTTGTATTTGACAGTGACCACTTAATTTCCATTCTGGGATAGCTGACTTCCTGTCAGGTGACTTCTTTCCTCCATCAGAGATTTCCTGTGCATCTACATTAACCCAAATTGCTCCAGGGACACTGGCTGACCCTGCGTTCTGATACTTGCTTGTATGTTGCTCTGGACAAAAGCATCTACTAAATAAATGTGAATTTTATACTATCTGTGTACACCAGTGGGTAGCACTGTGATGTCTAGGAGTCAGTGCTGTGGGTTTAATTCCCAGCTCTGTGAATCATGTGTGTTTCATTCTAAAGATGTGCATTAGGTGAGCTACTAATTCAATCTAATAATTTTAATACAAGAAATTGACTACTAGGTTTAGATGCGGGGGGGTCCTACCCAGTAAGACACCATACTGCCTTAGATGGTGTGGAGGTTAAACTTCTGCATCTATAATCAGAAGGTTGTTGGTTCAAGCCTTGGCGTGTAATAGTCACATGTCTGAGGGCCCTTGAGCAAGGCCCTTAACCTCTAGCTCTAGGGGAGCTGTGTGCTGGCTGATCCTGCACTGTGAGCCCCCCCCAAGCATGCTTAGTCCTGCATGTGTCTCTCATGAATTGTGAGATGGGGTAAGAGAAAATAAAATTTCCCATGGAGACTAATAAAGTATCTCTATTCTATTAAAACTAACCCACAGCCATGGTGTTCCCAATAGCAATTAAAGCATTACTATTTGAAATCACTAAGCAGTGACATACAGAACGTTCAGCTTCCCACCTTTTCAGTCGCTACTGCATTTCAGCTCAACCTTCACTAATGGACCCCAGGAACTATGTAATCAGTCGTTATATATACAATCATTCCACGCTGGTCAGCAACTTCAAACCTCTAGTCTTTTTTAGTGTTGGATCACAATTCGGTAGCTTGCTTCGATTTTACCTTCATTTCCCCATTAACAGTGAGTCGAAAGCGTACAATTCAAGTATTTACTTATATGGCCCGACAGGCGGACAAGTGAAATATGAACCGAGCTTTATTGTTTGAGCTTGTTCCTTTGCTATCATTGCCCCCCATTGGTTGAAGAAGCTTCCAACAACTGTTATGATTGCAAATTCACAAGACTGCTACCATGAAGACTTCAGAATGTATCTCAGATTCCCGAATTTAAATAACTACCAATGTATCTATACAGAAACTGCATTTAAATGCATTCTTTTTTTTTTATTTAAAAAAAAGCAACGGCATTCTGAATAATGCAAACACCATCGGTATTTTTTGCATGTTGGCTGTTATGTAGGTCATTGCATATAGTCACAGCTGCTACCGAATTGCTGTCTAAAAAGTAAATTAATTTTGATAAAGTGGATGAAATTATATATATAAAAATAAGCTATAACGTTAAACAGCTGAACTTTTAAAGATTATGATTATTATTTATTCACTGCTACTAAAAATACAGGTTAAGTGTCTGTGATTATCCACAAACGTGTGTTTAGTACTGTGCGTAATCTTGTAAAGTTGGTAATAATTCTAATTAGACAAATTCGGCATAGGCCTAGCAAATCTTTTTCTGCGATGTTTCACGCATACATGGTTGCCAATTCTCACGCATCTGGCGTGACACACAAGAAATCTTACGACAAATCTATATTATTTCATTATAAACCTAAAAATAGCTACATTAAAAGAGTTGGGGTAGTTTGCAAACCCTACAGACTATTTACAAGGTAATAAAACTGTTACAAACATGTAAGTGTGTGTGCAGACTTTTCTCAAATTGAAAATCTCACTTCAGCCAGCTGACCAAAGTTGGCAACCCCTGCGCATAGTGTCTGAGATACGGATAAGCAAATATTATAGCACGGTAAAGCAAACGAAACAAACGGATATTTCATATATGTCACACACAAATAAGTAACTCTTGTACGTAGGGGGAAGCACAGCGACCCATTCATTCCTCGCTCTCCCCCAAGCCAAACACGCGGCTCGCACACGGAGGCGCTGACGTCACTGCATAAGCAGGCAGCGATCGCGCGCAGCCTCGGGAGCCATGGTCCCGCTCCGAGCTGAGGTAAGGCGCAAAGAAGCGGCGACCCCGCCGCCGCCGTCAACTTTTCCACGTCGGTACGGCTTGCGTTTTTCGCCGTGGTTTCGGGGTGGCCGTGGTGCCGCGCTTGAGGTCCACCTTTACCGCTTGGCCGGTGCCGGGAACCGTGCGGCGCGATTCTTTTTTTTCTTTTTTAGAGAGGGGGGGGCTCTGGTTTTCAAAGTGCCCGCCTGCCTTCCTCTATTCAAAACTCCGCTTTTTTTGTCTGTGCACTTGGCTACTGAATTTCGGGGAATTCTTACCGAAATTAGGGTGGCCACTCGAAAGAGCGATTTATGGGGCCCTGTCACATGTATAGAACATAATTTAAGTATGTGAAAATATGGAGACTGCTTCGGACATCCAGTGTCCAGGGCCCCGGTAGTATCCGGCCATGCAATTTCTGTTTCACTATCGAAATCCGAATTAATGTCACCCCAAAACAGGCTAGAGTTAATTTATGATCAGCTTGCTGGCTCGCTTGACGGACGCTCGTCGTCATTATTCGATCGTTTTGAATTAAGGGCGTGTTGTGAATTATTTCGTTAGACTGTTAATGATTTCCGTGGCTGGCTAGTTGCACACTAGTTCACTTTCTACAGAAAAAGACATGAACGTCCAGCTTTGTCGGTGAAACCATTAGGTCACCCTGGCAGATATGTATATATTTGTAAAAGAGTTTGTGTGCACCCCAGTGCGCGCATCTACTGCGTTAAAATATGCCCACTTGTGGGATTTGTATATGTGCATTCCAGTGATCTATGATTTTAAGTAGCTTACAGATGACCGTAGCAGGTCCATGTAGCACCTTAGTCTAACGAAGAAATGTCACTCGTCGAAGTTATCTATCCTTGCAGAATCAGCACTGATAGCTGACACGAGTCGGGGATTTGTGTTGCCCGAAACGTGCTGTGGTAGAGCTCGATTTTTGGATTTATATCTGCATGTAGTTTTAAGATCGTTTCACGATTATAAACGGTACAGAATTTTATGTAACGTATTTTACGTATTTTCTACATATGCAAGATTTGTATAGCTGCAGGACTCCGGCTTCTCCTCCAACCATTATCATGACAAGCGGTTAGGGGATAGATAATACTTGAAATGTTTTTCCTTTATTGAAAATAGTACACTTAAAACGCAATTTTGTAAATATAATGAAAATGTTTTTTTTCCCTCAAACTCTTAGACTGGCTGAATCCTCTTATAGCGACGTTTTTTGCTTTTCGGTTTACATGCTAAGTTTGGTCACCTTTTCTTTTTACTTAATTGTTTTTTTGAAATGGGGGGGGGGGGGGTTGTCCCTCAATAGATGGCGCTTATGAGTCGCTAGCGACTCAGTATGAGACGTGCCCGTATCGTCTGGTGATCTCCAATTAAATTTACAGCGTCTAATTGGTAAATGTACTTATAGCCTTGAGTAGAGACTTTAGAAATGTAAGTCAGACTGGTTACACGCTTCAAACTTTCAAGACAGGACTTGAAAGAGATAAAATGGGGCGCTTGAAATTGAGTTGAGATGGTATGTGAAATGTCCTCAATAGTGTGGTAGTTGAATTCCAAATTCCAGTAACTTCCTGGATCCAGAACCATAAGTGGCTTGTCACTGAGAACAACACACTGGTTCTCCAGCTCCGGGTCAGGCCAGGCTTCACTGAACATGCTCAGCACTGCACCTGCTACAGTGGTGTAACAGGCTGCATCACAGTGAAGTAGGCTTCACTCACGTCCTGCTATGGACATGTGTTTCAAAATGAGAGATCAGCTACGTCAGTGAGCTGTTTGGCTGTGCCACTGTTTATTCATTTTCTTTTAATTTAACTGGCAATTTACCTTTTAGCATTCCAGATGTGTATTGAACTGTGTGGCCATCATATTAATCCTTTTGGTCATTCCTGTTGTGCTATTCAAAGATAATAATGAGATAGATCTGTTTTCTTTTGCAGATGTATTCTAGTCCCACATTAAAGGTAGAATATTGAATTCTGCAGGATTTTGATTTTATTCACTTATTTGTATTATGCAGTAGATATTCTTTGGGATATTTTCATTACTAAGTTGACATCGCCTCCTTTGTAAGGGCTACTGTTGATTTTAATTGAAATATTTGATCCCCTAAGCTCTTCCGTGTCAATTTATCATCTCTGTGTGTTAATACAATTTTCCCTGTATTACAATAGCAGCACTTATGACCTCAACAGTATTAGAACCTCAAGGTTGTTTCCAAGCAGTAAAAACTTAAGTTCCGCTTAAGAAAGTCTGGGTGCTGTGTCTGAATATCACCTGTGAGAATTATGTCCCGAGTGTGCAGTGAGCTTTTTGAGAAACTTGGTTGGTCAATACTGTTGTCTTAAGGGGCATTTGATCTCCAGTCAGTGCAGTGCTGGTTACACAAGCAATAGACCCCCCTGTAACTGACTGTTTAAGGCAATAGTCAGTGTTTTATGGTGATGTATATCTTAGTGATTATTCTAACTTTTGGAAATGCTCATACAGTGAAGGGGCCATAATATTCTATGTTTTCATTTCAAGACTTCAGTGTTTGCTTGTCTTTGGATGGCCTTCCATTGTCTCTCTTGGGGATTTTGACCCTTGTGATGATGCCTTTGCAGAGTGCCCTTAATTTTGTGAGCTTGTGTGACTTGGTTTTATTAGACATCTTTTACAACCTGAAGTTATAGCCTTTCATTGCTTAACTAAAGCACATGCTACTGTTCACATTTATTTACAGCTTGACTGGGCCTGCTGTTCAGGGCTTAAACATTTTGGCATTTAACTGAATCCTGCAGTTGTCCAGCTTATCAGAGATTGTACCTTTTTATATGTCAAAAACCTGAATTAGAGCTCCTAACTCCCTCTTAAACTCTATGCAGTGGGATTTAGTTTTGGGAGAATACCACTAAATTGACATTCTTGTGTTTAGGGGGCAGCGTGTGGCTTCGTAGGTTATGTCTGTGTGCCTGTGATCGGAAGGTTGTCAGTTTGAGCCCAGCTTTGGCAGAATAGTCACATCTGTGGGCCTTTCAGTGAGGCCCTCGAACCCCAGCTCTGTGGGTGCCACTGCAGGTGGCTGCTGTTCCCTGCCAAGCTTGCTGTCCCCTACTTTGTGTCATGGAGAGCAAGATGGGGTAGGCAAAAAGAGGATTCCCCTACGGGGATCAATAAATTGTCATTATTGAGGTGACTGGCTCAGTGGGCTAAGTCTCTATGCCTGTGATCGGCCGGTTCAAGGCCCGGCCTTGGCAGAATAGTCACATGTCCTTTTGGCACTGATCATCTTAATGCTGACCCCCTCCTGGGATGTGAAATGCTGCTAAACGCCTAGCCTGACAACGTGAGTGTCTGAGGGAGGGCTAAAGTCTGCCAGAATTAAAGTGCCATTTCTATTTCCTGAGATCAGCCACACCTGGCTTCACACAATTGCTTCTGTATTCTGATATGCAAGTGATTTATATCAGTAACTACTAGCCATTGTTTGTCCACACATGCAATTTGCTACCTTTTTTCCATTCTGTATATGGAGGCTTTAGATTAATATATGGACTGCAACATCTACACTATTTGCATATTAAATAAGCTCTCCTTTCTTCACTGTAATCACCATTTTAATTATTGTAAATGATGAAATATCTCAGGCATGTGGTATGATTAGTTCCTGTTTTTTTAAGTACCCGTTTTATGTCTGTGTCCTCTTCTACAGTACAATCATGGCATTGTTTTGATTACAGGTTAACAATGAAGTATTTGACTTGGAAAACAAAAGATTCTCTTTTAATTTGCAACTTGCATTTGTCCAAGGACCGATCTACCCAGTTCACTTTGTATCACAATTCAAACAATAGAAGAAATGTACCTGAGAGTTAATAAATTGTATGATTTAATTAGGGTGAAATTTAACGTGTACATTCATTTATGTATGAACCCCTATAAATGATGACATAATTGGTTTATTCCTTTATTAACCCTTGTAAAATATTCATACATGTGATCTCAGGTAGAGCAGCAAATTCAATAAAAACATACCCCTTTTATACAAAAAGGATGATGGGTGACTGAGCCTGGGCTTCTGAATTATATCTCTGTTCGGATCTGCACCAGTTTTAATTAGTAACTTTATTAAACCACAGTGTGCACTTATAAATCTTGCTCCAGCCTCCTAAAGCTGTGTTTTGCAGAGAATAACCCAGCAGGCAAAGTTTACACAGTTATAATAAAATCCTATGGCTGCCACTGAGTACATAGCATGCGCGTGCACACACACAGAGACCTGTACTCGTATCTTTGTGGGGACTGTCCATTTGTTTCTATGGGCAAGGCCCTAATTCCAGTAATGACAGCCTTAAACCCTACCCAGCCCTAACCTTAACCGTAAGTAACCAAAAAAAATACAAGATGTTTTTTTTTTTTTGATTGCAGTTACAGATGTTTATAAGAACATATGAAATTGTTTCCCTTTGTGGGGACTGAAAAAATGGTCCCCACACTGTCAAAATAACAGGCTTTTATCACGTGGGGACATTTGGGGACACACTCCATAACATGTTTGCACATGCAAAAGCAGTGGTCAGTTATCATGTTGATAAAATGTACATGGTTTGCATATAGCACAATCCTATAGCATTTTATAAGGGATATAGATACCCAATAAAGTAAACCTGGCTAATGACTTGTGGCTTTCATCATTTAAACTTCCTCTTTGACACTGGGAGCCCAGCTTATAGGTGAATGTAAATTTGAAGGAACTAATCCTTGCATCTTCTAACTGCTTATGCAATTTAGGATTGCCTCTCCCAGGCAATATGAGTTTGGAGTATATCCTCGGTGGGATATACAGACATTTTAGAGATGCCAGTTAGTATACCTGGGAAAAACCCATGTGACATGGGGAGAGCATGCAAACGCTAACCAAACAACAGTGGCATCATTCAAACTGAGCACAGCTAAGCACTGAGACACCGTGCCAGCCGTCAAGGAATTATTCTGTTATTAAAAACAGTTTTAATATTAGTAAAAATGAGTAGATCTTACTCTGTGCATGAGCAGGACCAAGTTTAGGACTGAGATTTAGCATCAAAATGTAATGATAATTGCCCGAAACTGTAAACATGCAGAGGGACAAAGCTGAGCCAGCAGGAGAGTCTGTGATGGGGAGGATGCTAATTAGCACATAGCAGTTCTGAAGGCTGGAAGCTTAATTTTTTTTTTCTTTAACGTGCCTGTATGTTTTCCCAGGTTTTGTAGATTATTATTGAATATTTAAATCATGGCTTGATGATATATAATATGACATCCCCATAGATAATACCCAGCCAATATCCACAGATCTGTCGTCCCCCCCCCCCCGGTTTGATTTGTTATACTAGTCAGATGCAGATTTTTGAAGTGGTCTTCATGTGGTTGTTTTGTGTTATGGATGTATAGTGACATATCAGGACTCCCTTTAGCTGACAGTCACCAGCAGAAATGATCATGAGAATGTTTGTATGCAAGCAGCAGATATGGCCCTTGGCTTGCACATTGCAGTGTTTGGCGTAAAAATATTTGTATTGCTGTAAGTGACAGAAGCTGCAGTGGATTCTCGGGCAATTGTACGTGCAGGACAGTGATCTGCCTTGTGAACTGAGGCACTGCAGAAAGCAGATTCGCTTTTGCGCTTTGGTGCATTTGAGTAATGACCGAACCTCCATTTGTTAATTTTGGAACCATTAGGTATATGTGGAGGGGCTCATGCTGGGTGGCTTTCAGGTGCAACTGCTACAGATTAGGGGGTCCTTTTAGGTTTTTAAATTGAAATCAGTTTAATCACCTAGAGTATTCATAAACTTTCAGAATTATCTTTGATATTTTTAGCTTAAAAATAACCTTTGTATTTTTTTTTTTTAGATTTAAAATCTAAAATCTCGTGACCCTGACTAGGATAAGCAATTAGAAGTTCGATGGTTTAAAATTATGATCTACCTATGAACACAGGAAGAACTGTGATTTGCCTTTAAATGAAAGATTATACTGTGGGAAATTTCATACTACATTAAAAATATGGGTGACATCATGTGCACATCTATGAGAAGTGCACTTTGATTTACCTGGCGCAGAAGTACGCATTAATGCAGTATGACCCATGAGGGTGTTCCTACTGCTGACAAGAACAACTTGTTCATAAAATGGCTGCTTCTCTTTCAACAGCAGTAGTGGTGCTAATGAGCATGCTCAGTGCTATGTCAGGGAAGATTTGTTGGAGAGCTTGGTCATGTGACCTTACTGAGCTCTGTGCTCGTGTGTAGTGCTCCCCTGTCTTCCCCAATCAATGGAAAGTCTCTGGATAGACCAGGTGCTATTGGTAAATGGGGGGAAAGGTAAGGATAATGTTTTTATGCTCTTCCTGCTCTTGTTCTGTTCTTCAGGGGTTCATTTCAGAGGTAGGCTGTTTTGTTTCACGTGCCTTGGTTTTTGCTTTCTACTTATTGGTTAGTCATGGATTTTTGGGTTATATTGGCGAATTATATTGTTTTGGCCTCAAAATATTCCCCAGAAGATGAGTTTAACTTTGTGTTCAATTCGTTATGTTGGAGAGCTTTATGTTCACAAGGTACAAAAGTAGAAACACTCATCTGATTTTCTTTTAATGTATTTTTTAGATATTGCTAAAAAGGCTTATGGTTGAAGAAGTCTGGGATTTGTGACAGTGAAACATATGCCTTTTGCTATTGTAGTGACTGCTTCTAAAACCTAAAAATGGCAAAATAATCTTACAAACACTCTCATACTTTAAAGTCTTTAATGAGGGGAACCTCTAACTTGTTAAATTGTAGAATGCTTTCCAAATTGATCCCTCTTATCAGGAATGTATTTTGCTGTCAGAGGAAGTGGTAATTTATTATCATGGTCATGGAGTCCTGTTTAGTAAAAGTTATACGCCATGTTTCTAATATTCTAATATTGGAGCCTTGAGAATTTTAACTTGAGATTTTATATTTGTATGTTTCTAGTTGGGGTGATGATAAAAATTATTCTGACCTGCTTACTCGATTTACAAAGTAGTTTATGGCGGGAGTTTCACACAGCTTTTTTTTTTTTTTTTTTAAATGATCAGTGTTTTACCAGGCTAGAACTCTTCCAGCTGTGCTCTCATGCATAATGCATTAGCCTCCCTTGGTAAATGTGCTGTGACCACTGTTCTCTCCAGGTATCTGTGTGGAACACATTACATTTGTTCAGTCCTCTGTGTTCTGGGTTTTATGTTTGATGTGTATGCACTGTACCAGCTGGAGAGTTGAGCAGGGATGAGCTGTGCTTTCAGAAAACCGTTTATTTGCATCTCTCTGTCAGGCTTGTTTGGCTCGCATTGTTGTTGATCTGAACTTACAGTCATGGTGAATCTCCCATTATTACAAATCGCTTGAATTATTGTTTTAAAATGTCGGTTATTGGTCAGATAGCTGTCCTGTGCAAAGGTAGCGCATTGGTCTTAACTATGTTGCATCGCTGTGGCAAGATGTTGCAGTGTGGCCATTGAACTTTGGGCTTGGACGATTATTCGACGTAATCGACGATGTCGATTATAAAAATGCGTTGACGTGGAATTTTAGTGTCGACGCGTTGTGTAAAACTACGTAAATGTTTTGGAGCTGTAATGCACTAAGTGATAAGCTAAACGTATTGTAAGGGAAAGTACTGTACTTTATCCCCTCGGAAGCATGTTAACGCTGTCCTTAAAACTACATCAATTATAGACTGAATTCCGATATAATTTTGTCTAATATTGCCAGTGCCAGCAGTGCCACACTATTTTGTAAGGCATGCATTGGCCAATCATGTAGCACTTCTCTCATAAATATTAATGAAACATCTCCTACCACCCTGCAAAAAGGAAATTTGCTGCCCCCCCGCGCTTGAGGCAACATGGCTGCGTCTACCAGCTGAGCTCCGGAGCCTCTGGAGAAACACGGGGCAAAAAAGGCTCGTACGCAGTCGTCCAAAGTTTGGGAAAACTTGAGTTATGACACCTTTTCTGCACCTCTACTGTAGCTGACGTTAATGACGCTGTTTCAGCTGTTTTATATTTTCTGTCATGTAAGAGTGAAACAAATTATTGTTTACGACTACTCTTACACACTGTAGCCTAAATCGTTTCTTGCTCAATGAAGTAAACTTAACTATAAGCTACCTTTGCTATTGTATTTTAAAAACATGTTTCTCTAATTCTGAAATCATTCCATGTTTTAGCATCTGTTTCAACATTAAAGTCAAATTGGTGTACTGAAATAAAAAAGTAAAAACTATTGCAGTGATTATTAACTTCAGTCTAACATAGAAATCCTATTGAATCTCTTAAGATTTGCCTTTTTTGTTAATAATGCTCTAATGTTTAAGAAATGTTTTAATAAATTTGAAATGTTAATGAGAATTTCAGATTTGTGTGGGGGGGGGAGGTGGTGAATTGTTGAGTTAAATGACTAACTTGAAAATAATTGCTTTTCAATAAATTTATCATCAGATCAATTGAAAAATTAGTTGTTAGATTAGTCAAATAATCGAAAAAAATAATTGCTAGATTAATCATTTAAAGAATAATCGTTTGGGACAGCACTAATTGAACTTATCATGAACTTTAATCAAACAGGAATTTGAACATGCTAAAGATGCTTTTGGGTTTATTGTATTTTCCAGATGGCACCAGTCCTCCGCCAATGCAGCAGACACTTTTCTTGTTAGCACAGTATCTCAAAAAGTATTTGATGGATCTTTTTCATACTTTGCAGACACATTGTATAGGTGAATATCTGCAAATGACCAATTTTGAGGCAGATTTTACAAAAAACTGAAGCAACGCCACATAGATACCATTAGCACGATAACTCAAAGTATTTGTCATGTTTTCCAAACTTTGCAATTTTGAGCTAATTTTGAGTCAATTCACACTAGAATCGAAGCAACAGAGCTTAGTGATAGGAAAGAGAAGGGCAGCCTCAGACACACAATTTTGTTAACCCAATAACTCAAAAAGTACTTGATGGCTCTGTTTACCACTTCACAAAAACATTATATGGATGAACATCTGACTGATCCTTAGTGTGAGGCTTTTGCACTAAAACTGAAACAGCGGTGCTTGGTTACAGCAAAGGAAGGAAAGGGTGGCTGCAGGAAAAACTTTTGTGAACCTATTAACTATAAAATTATTTTATGGATCTTTTTCCATACTTCATAGGAACATTGTATAGGTGATGTTCTGGGACATGCTTCATTTTGAGACAAATCACACCAACACTGAAGCAATGTGTGGAAGGAGCAGGGATTTCAGTGGGGGAAAGAGGTAATAGGGCAGTTGGGGAATCCATTGTCATCATTCCAAAAGCTAGCTTATTTGGCAGAAAATAGGCCGACAACAAGCTTACAGGTGTCAAGGACCTAAAGTCGGTACAAGTTCAGTTAAGCTAAACTTCCAGTGATTGAATAGGACCATGTGCAAGATAGTTGTGGGAACCTACAATGTTGCCTGCTACAATATCCTTTGTATAAGAAAGTAAAGAAAAGAAAGAAAATAACATAATCTGGGATATGGGATACTGATGGTAATGGTTGCCCGATTAGACATATGGTTGGGTATTAAAATTTGTGGATTGTATCAGCCTCCAAACCCTGAAAGTAACAAGTTGTTTTCAGTAATGCATATATTTGGTTTAAAACTCTCTTAGCAGTATTAACATTTTCATAATCTGCTTGATCCTGCTTTGCGCTGGGGGTTAACATGCGAGAGGCCTGATGATCGCAGGTACTGTGTAGCACACAGAAAAATCCTAGATTCTGGACTTCAGCTTTTTGAATGGGCTTCAGCAGCACAGAGTCATTGTATGCACTGCATCAAGGTAATCAGCGCAGGCAAAGATGTACTAAGATGGTTTGGTTTTTTTTTTTTGTGTGTCTTCATGAATGAGGGTTTACTTTTTGGTATGCTTTTGAGCACTGTGCCGTAAGCCATTGTCAGCTCATTATTCCTGAAATGGCTGAGTACAATCATAAGTGTCGTTTTCACTGAACATTCACTATCCAAGCCTTTCAAAGGAACCAACAGAGGGAGCAGCTTTGTCACATGACCATAGCTGAATGCATTGTGGGCTGGGGAAGGAAACCGCTCTGTCCTTCTCTTATTATTTTAAGACTGACGTGTCTATCTGGATGAAATTGATCACTATATGCAGATGATATTATATTATATCAGATTTTTTTTTGTCTCAGGCAGATTAACATCTATTTGACCTTTGTACATTTATTATACAAATCAGCATTGCAATTTACTGAATTTTATTGACTTTCAAAATACAGTACAGCTGTTCCAAACGCACACAAATTACTGAACTGTGTATAATTCAAATATGCTTTAATACAGTACAGTACTGTACATAATATAGTTTATTATAGTTTCGCTGCTGGATCTCTGTTCATCTTTGGCAGTTTATGATAAACTTTGATGAGTCTATATCCGTAATTGAGAGAATATTACTTTCTTTTTTCCGTCATGTTTTCTGTGCACACAGCAGTTAGCTAGCCAGAAGCAGATGGGTTACCGCAAGGCGAAGTAGGCAAGTAAAACGATTATTGTAATTAAATTTTTTTCCCCATATGTTATGTATAAAAAGACCCAAAATGAACACTTTAAGCGGACTACTTGATTACTATATCAATTTATTTAAACATAATTTGTACAGGAATTATGGTATCTCAAGATTTTGACCCATATAAGTGGTTGACCGCTACGACCATGATCACTATAAGCAGGTTTCACTGTATTTTAAATATTGCTAGCGTCGAAACCAATTGGTGATATTACTTTTAGTAGCTGAAACTGTTTTTCCATTCTGTTGTATTGACTTTTGACCTCTTTTTGTTTGGTGTCCTCTTCAAACGACGGACACGGCATTTTTCTTGGGTACAAGTTGCTGGAGTTGCTCAGTCGGCTCGGTGTTTGAGTTCTCCATGTTGCTTCCATGTCACAGACTGGATGGGGCAGAGTCATTGACAACACACGTGGTAGTATGTTTTTAAGGGGCAGTGCATGAATACACACTGGGGAAAGTATTAACAGGTTTTTTTTAAGTATTAACAGAATTAAAAAATAATGAATTAACTGACTTGGGCAAGATCTCGTCGACTAGAGGTTCTGAATGTTGGTTTTGATGAATTTTCGATTAATTGCCCAGCCCTAGGCAGAAGACATTTTTTTTTATTTTGGTTGAACATCAGGTTGTGTTGCTTCTTTAGGTAAAGAGTAATATGTGGAAAACTAAATGTTAGTCATTATTAAAAACATTCAAGGTGCTTTGATGGTGTGATGGTCTTCATGAACAAACTTCCAGTGTTGCCTTTTTCCCAGGATAATAGAAATATACAAGCACGTCAGATTTCTCTACAGTTCAGGGGTGTGTACCTAGAGGGTACTGTAGCCTCAGTGTGCACTGATGCTCGTGTTTCTAATGGAACTTTTGGGACTTGCGTAGACTTGAAGCCACCTGGGGTTTAGAACATGCTGTGGCGACACAGCTTTAACAGTGAGCGCCTCTGCCCAGTTAAGAGGTAACTTCAGTTAGGAAATTGATAATGAGACCACTGAAGAGGAGAATGTTGGAGAAATCTGGAGAAACCAAGATTCTTGTGGTCTCATTGTCCCGTATCATTATTGATTGTTGTATCACACAGTGTAGTACCCCGTTACTTATTTTTTAAACGGCACTTATTATGATGAGGACTCAGCTTTTGCTACAGGATGACTTTAAAAAGAACCTGTAATTGTTTTTTTGATGTACAGTACATTTTATTTGTTTTTCCATCATAATGCTTGGATTTGTTACAACTGCCTTCAGATCTGGATGCTATAGATAATAACACCCCTGCATTGCTTTAAGAGTGTTTGGGTATATTTGCACCAGTTAAATGACTGAGTCCATACTAGCTCTGAGATGCAGCTGGTGCATTTTCAGGAACAACTGTAGTATTTCCCCGCTGTTGTGGATGAAGTGCTTTTTAGTGTTCATAAATTTAATAATGTTCTGGGTGAAGAGTGTTCTCAGAATGGGTGACAGGAAACACAGTACAGCTGGAAAAGCAACTGGTTTCAGTTACAAATTTACAAAGTAACTGAGTGACTCTGAGTGTGCCAGGGTTAGTAAATGTAAATCACATCTTTTTCTAAAAATTGTCAGTATATTTCAGGATGGTGGATGAGCCTGTTTGTTGTGATTTTTGTAATCTGCCCATGCACAGTTTAAGAAATCCCACTCTGCTGTGGCTTGGCCTTTCACCCTCCACTGCACACCACTCATGCCACCTTTTAAAGGCATCTAGAATAGGGACGGCTTCTGTAGTAGACATTCTGGTTATGAAATGGCCGTGATCTACAGGATGCCGTGCTGCCAGTATACTGAGCATGCCCCCAAGTCGGCCTGTAGGGGGAGGGCCAGAAAGCAGCAGTGGGCATGTACAGATTAGCTACACCATAAGTAATCACTAGCTTGCCTTCCATGTGTTGGTACTGAAGACTGAAATCCCTGTGTGACTTGCTTTTCCCTAGTCAGTGTTTTTACTGTAAGTAAACCTGGTGAGGAGAACTGTGCTGAAAATTGTAGATCTCACATTTTACTGAAGCTCTTTCTCCCTCTGGTGGTCAGAAAACACCCTTCCTTGGATTCTTCATTGGCCATGTGAACCTGAAGATTGAATTTGAAAGCAGTATATCTGTGTTCGTTGCCGAGAAGCAGATTATAGCTGAAGTCCCTAGATTTGTCCTGTTTTAGTGATGTTCTTGGGAACTGCTTCCCTTTTTGTCAAGAGATGACCTGTCAGAATGTAGATGGATTTGATTTAGCTCGGGTACCATTAACGGAGCTTTTACTTTCTTATCTATGTGGAGAAGGTTGAATTTTAGAGCTCTCTGCAAAAAGAATACAGGTTTTTTTTAAATAACACTTTTCGTGTGACTTTATATAATCTGCGGTATAGTATCTGAAGGGCTAGGTAACAAAGTCATTATATTCTTGAAAATCTTTATTAATTAGGACTACCCTGCACTTTACTGTTGTTTTCCGTACTGATATCATGTCTCTCTCACGCTTTGTTGGATGCTTTGCTGTTTTCTTTTTATAGATGTTTAGTGTTACTTTGCTGAGCTGTAAGACTCCTAGTTAGGATCCTGTTTTGGTAGTTCATCTTCTGTACCTGTCAAAGATTGGAATTGTGGCCGATCCAGCATTTTTTTAATTGATCGTTGTCGGCCACGAGAGCCCAATCAAAAGCCCAATCTATTTACTTCCAAGTTTAATTTTGCACCCATCCATTTTACATCTGTTCTGCAGTCCTGTACGGTTCCATCACATGCTACTGTAAGCTAGAGGCTTGTGTCTTGAAACCACATACTATCAAGATGTCTGTCGTGTGGAAGTCCTTTAAATTGGAAACTCAAAGTAGCCCAACGGCTACCTGCAATGTTTGCTGCTACCTCCTCTCGAAAGGATGGCATTGCGGAGTGATGTTTAGTACAAAGAAACTTTTGCAGAAACGTCGTAAGGAAGAATACTGTGAAAATGTAAGGCTTACTCAGAAGAAGAATGCAGCAACACCTACTTTATGTGTCTGTATATTTAAGTATTTATTAAAAGAGCAGATCGGCACTTCAAATCGGAAGATATAAATATTTTGAAGCCAGAAAAAGAGACATTTGAAAGGAAGATACCAAACAATAATGATACTGCAGGCCCCTGAATGAGGAACAACTTGAGATCAAAACATTACATGATAAACAGGCTTAAAACTTATCTCAGTACATCTGCTGGAAACTGTTGGAGGATCTGTACAGCCTGAGATGCATTCCACTTGGGATACATGTAAAGGGAAAGCTGCATGCAAACCTTATTGGATGTTCAGTGAGTGGAGAGAAAGGCAATGTTTCTATACAGACCAAAGCTATAATGGTGTTTGGTAGTAAACCTGCATGCTCACAAAACCAAAATGAAGACTTTTATAGTAACAAGTTTGCTTTGGACACTTGTACTAGTTGAAGAGGGTTGTCTTTTCCCTGATCCCTTTGGTGGTTGGCAGTATGTTTCTTTTGATATGTATCCGATGCATGTATACTAAAGATGTTTTTTTCATTTTTTATTGTCTGCATAATGTGCTTGTAATTTGGAGTCATCAGAAGGCACCCTTCTGTTTGGCACTGCTGGAAAGGCTTTGTTTCTCCTCCTCACAAAGCATCCCAAGTCCTTCATACTATACATACAAACTGTAAAACTTCTGAATCACTAAGGCTTTTTAAAATTATGTTTGTGGATTGAAGCTTAACCTATGTAGCCTTAACATAGTTATTTAATTTTAATGTAGTGTTTTAATAGGAAAGTGTTGCATGTCAGTGTCCTGGTTTTTCTTGTGTGCCCTCAAATGAATTGCACAAGTTCTTTGTATAAATTCACTCTTCTTTTCAAGCTCTCACAGTATGCTGTGCATCTGTGTTTGTTTCCGCAGCTGTGTGTCTAGGAGCCCTTCACACAGCGAACACTGCATGCAGTCGCACCCCTTTGCCTGTTGGTAAGTTCTGCTTAGAGATCTTCTTGTGTGTTTCAGCTAAATGGTTATGTGGGTTTCTGAAGAAATACGGGTATGTGGCGCCAGACAGGTTGATGAAATATAGCCTTCGTTTTCAATGAGTTATCTTTCCAGGAACAGCCATTTTTCTGTTGTGAGAAGAAACTTAACAATGTATGTGTGTGTCTGTGTGTCTTTCTCCAGTTTTTTTGATGCCTCAGTTGTCTGTAATCAAGGATGTCTTGCGCTACCCAACCCCGGTGTGTTTAATAGGACTCCAGGTCCGGGCAGTACAGCAGGAAGGGGGGGGGGGGGGTGTTGGGAGACATATGAGTCAGTCTTAAAATAATAATCAGGTTCAATTAAAACGCCCAAAAAGATGCTGCATGTTGATTCTGATAGAAGCAAAGTTGTAATTTGAGATGAAATATTTGCCCATCAGCAGGCATGGGTGTCACTGGTGCCCTTCCTTATAGTGCTCAGAAACTGAGCGTCTGACCTACAATTAGCACTACAGCAGTGATTTAAACTTGCTATATATGTGGTGTGTTACTCTTCCAGAGTTGAACTTTTTCCCAGGTAAATATCATATTAACAGGTTTGTCAGTGTAGGGGGGTGGTGGACATTTAAGTGGCATAATTTCATCAAATATGCAGCAACACCAGATGGACAATGGTATGGACAATAATTAACAAGCATGAGGTAATAGAACTTCTGTAGCATCAGTTAATAGATGTATCTTGGGGGCTGAGAGCCATCTGAGATGTATTGCCGACACTGATAATACTCCCTTGCTGAGTGGTAGTGGACACACTGAGCCTGCCATTGAATGATCTATATGTTTTTGATGGTAGTGCGGAACAGAGGCGAAATTGGTTTTAGAAAATTGCGTAGAACATTTTTGCATTAAAATCTGCAGCTCTTGATTGATTCCTTGTCGGGTAAGGCTATATATTTTCAGAATTTGATAAATTTGCGACTGGCGTGACAGTTCCTTATTCCAGTTGCATGCCATATGGGGAATCGGTGCATGCTGCCGTACGGGGAATCGGTGCATGCTGCCGTACGGGGAATCGGTGCATGCTGCCACCGAATCTCTGCTGAAATGAGATTAAATGGAAGTCCTGTGCTGTGTATTATTCGACCTCACAGGAAATCATCACGGGTGAGTTGTGCTGCTTTGGAGCACTTTTCTGGTTTATTAGTAGAGCTCCCCTCTAATACGCCATGAGGAGGAGTGACAGCGAAGGGACATCGAAAGTCATGAGGGTTTAGAGTGTCGCTGATCTCAAACTTTCTCTTCTCTCATCTAACTTTTGGTAAGCACATTGTATTCAACCACCATTTACATATACTGATACCTGTGTATATCACAATTTTTTTAAAAAAAAAGTAATCCTTTTAGTAATAGTAATGTTCTCTTTTTAGAAACACAGGCTAGAAGGCTGAACTGAAGGCCAGGTCATAAATCCTTCGGTTATTGCGTGTGTGTGTGTGTGTGTGTGTGGGTGGGTGGGTGGATGGGTGGCGCCGGCCTATCTGGTGATACCTGGTGTTAATACCAGGCATCAGAACATCAATAGTTAACTGTTGGTGTTATGTCTACAGGTATATAACTCTTAACAGTTATATAACATAGTTTGCTTGAATCTACTTTTAGCCCAACAGGAGCAGATTAATGAATGTGTACCTCCTGTTTTGGGTACTTTATTACGAAAATCCCAACAAAAGGCCAACATGATATTGTAATTTTGCTGTTGTGCTCAGAGTCCTGATGCGCTGAGTCATTGACCCCGTTGTCTCCTGGCTTCCTTCATCATGGTAGCATTGCCACTGTCCTGCACTGGCTTCTGATGATGTGTGTGTGGTCTGAACCACGTTCACGTTCCTTTTCACTAAAAACAGTTTTATCATAATTTAACAATAACAAGGTCCCGATGAGAAACCATGGATTAGAAATACTCCTTATATGCAAATATGTTGTGTAATAAACAGGTACAAATTAAAATTTGAAAATGCATCAGATTTAGTTTTTTTTTTTTTTTTTAGAAAAAAACTTGCACACTCACAAACAAGTGATTGTAATAAGAAGATTGTAATAAACTGTGTTCTTGCTGTAGCTTTAATTGCCCTGGAGCTTAACTTGGTTTAGTATATTTTATTTTTTGGTACCAGAAAACACTGGAAGTGCCATACTGAAATCTTAAATAAATGCAGAATTTCTTTATAAATCAAATTTACAGCCGCCACTCGTTAAAATGAATCCATGTTCATTTGGGACTCGCCGGTAAACCCAGAATGGAATGTGAATACTACATGTAATTACAAACAAGCGCATATGCAGTTATTTACAAAGGTGTCAACAAGAAGCCTCGTACAGTATGAAGTCGAATGAGAGCAGCCCATTTGATGTAATCTCAGTGACGTAATCTCAGTGACGTAATCCCAGTGCGCCTGTCTGAGCTGTTTATACATGTCATCCACATTGGGATATTGCAAGCAAAGCAGCTTTAGAAACCGCTTCTCAGCTGGGTAGATTCTGGAGAGTTCTCTTAATTGCATGATCTGGGGACAGATACAACAGTGGAAGAACATGCCGGTCCCATAGACACAGAGCAGAGGTGGGATTCATACCACCAACCGGAGGTGTGCAGGACTGATGTCCACAGAGAAAAACAGATTGATAAATGCAAATGGCAGGTATCTCCTACTGATACTATGCTGAAATCAGAGCCTTTCCTCAAGCTTCATCCCAGTCCTTCATACATGGGCCTTCAATCTGCTCCTGTGCATGTTTCTTCTTTACACTCTTCTTCCCATCTTTCCTCTTTTGTCCAATGTAAACAAAGTCCGTCTTGTTCTCATCTGTTGTGACTCGGATTCAGCTGCAGCCTGGCCAGCCTTAGTTTGTGACAGTACTGTAAGATCTTCCTGACATTTTCTGGTTGATGTATCTTCATTCTTGAGCGAGTAGTTTCCAGTTTTATTGATCCAGCATAAGTATTTGTGTGACATTAATTATTAGTCAGACCTCTTTTACAAGCTGTCAGAAATGCATGGCACACAGGAACACAGAAGGTTTGTTAAAGTAAGTTTTAAAAGAATAGATTGAATCCAATTTTACTTTTGTCCAGTATATTAATCTTAAATGCCTGCCCCTGTCATGTCCATAGCCATCTCCCGGATACCTTTCACAGCTTACTGCCTTTCCACCTGACCTTTCAGGTGTTTGGAGCCTAGCCAACTTTTTAACCTTATTATTTTTGCAATTTTTTGATTTATGAAATAAGCACACAAATTGCCTGGTTTTTTTCATCACAGTTCCAAAACCAGCACATTTTGAAGGAATTACATCCATCTGTCCTTTCAATCTGGTTTTCATCCCTCAAGATGGAGGCATTTGGAATCACTAGCCGTTGACAACCCACCAGCCAGAACCCTCACAATTATTAATGCCTAAACCAGATCTGATCTGGATATCATTACGTAAATGCCAAGTTTAACACAGACACAGAGTCTTGTATATATTACAGGGGTAGGCAACCCTGATCCTGGGGAACCAGTATCCCACAGGTTTTCTGGCTTACCAGATGAGTCACTATCTACCTGAGATCAGGTATGATTCATCAGAGACCAGGTAGAAAAGAAAACCTGCTGGATACCGGCACTGCCGGTTCCGGGTTACCTAACCCTGATATATTAGATCTGTAGGGGTGGTGTGTAATTTGGTGATTTTGTGTCCACTAAATTTTAGGCTTTCATTCTACACCAAAATGGCCCCATTACTCTGTCATAGGAAACAAAACTTAGCAAGCTTTGCAGTTTAAGTAAGTAGTCTAGTAAGTAAGACTAAGTAGTCTAACACTTAAATTATAAAGCAGCAAGTGTTTGTTGAAACTCTTTGTAACTAAAGTAGCTTATCTTGCTCATAAATTCATGAATACTCCAACCCACTCTTTATTTTCTTCGTTTTTCTTTTGCCTGCTGTGCTGTCACAGAGACTGCCCAATATAGATCAGAAAAACACATTGACGCTCTTTTTGGGCAATGTCATAATGCTGATAATAACATCATAATAAGGTCAATGTTGCAGTTTAAAATTACAATGTTGCCGATATGCAACCATCAACATTGCGACTAAGTTGCCTGAGAATATACATGATGCTTAAATTAGATCCAGCTTTGGAGTGTGTCAGATCGCAAAGGATGGCGTCTTTGCTGGTTGCTGGTAATTGGGAGACCCCAGGCTCCCTCTTAGAGAATACCTGCTGACTCCAGTGCTGGATCCCTAAACCATTGTACCACACGCCAAAGAGCATAACAGTGCTGTATAGTGCACTCTGGGGATGTGGAAGATGAGATTCTGGTGCCTGCACAAGTCCTTCAGAGCTCTAAGATTCTCCTCTGGAAGTTACATTGCCGTTCTTGTCGTGTGTGGTATCCTGCACAACATTGCAATAATTATTTTATTAAAATATTTATTTTGGCCAGCTCCTCAAAAAGTTATTTTGATGTGTTTTTTGAGAAATGTTACTTCCTTTTCCCATTGCTGCTTGCAATTGTTCTTCTTTATAAGGAAGAAACATCACATTTTGAGCCCATTTTTATATTTTTAACGAAAGGTTAATTTATCTTAGTTTTAATTTTGGTTGTTTTCTTGTGTTTTTATTGATTTTTTGTTTTATTATTGGTATATATTTTTAATATTTGCATATGTCTGGTTTGACAGTCGTATAACATTTCAGCATTGAAATGTGGGATTGATGCTCCTGTCGTTGACAGTCAGGTTTTCTTACACAGAGGTTGGGGAGGAGATGAAGTATTACTTTAAGTTTGTTTGTTAATTCTGGAATAACAAAGCATTTTAGGAAACTCACAGATTTCACTCGTTCTTTATCGACATCATTCATTATGCTGTTTATTGTTATCAGTCTTTTTTGGGAAGCTCACCTCAGATCCGTATCCTGACAGAATGGTTTGTAAATCTCCTATATGGGCCTCTTTGGTTTTACTGCCATGCCTTTTGGGATTTTAAAGTATTTCAGCTGCTAATTGACACTTATCTAAAATGCATTTTTTAAAACTGTACTGTATTTTCTGGAAGTCAGTCACCATCTTGGTGAAGTTTTACAGTGGAAAGTCTCATAACAGGATGTGACTTGGAGAACCCATCAGCCAAAAAAAGAGATGCAAAAAAAGCTAGATCTGCTTGATGGATGTTGCGTCGCCTCCACACCAGTTACAGAGTTACTGAGAAGTTGTGTCCTAGAGTTGAACAGACAAGTGTCAGAATATTTGTCAGAATTCTGAAGGAAGCTCCTTTGTGGAGTGCCTGTACCTCAGCAGGAAAGTGACATTATGAGCTGTTCTAGCCTAGACCAGCAATGAAAAGGAAATTGTGATGTTATTTGTTGACAGAAGCTGGATACATTTTATTCTGCTTCATAAATATAAAGCATTGAGACCCTAATGGCTGCTTACGTCCAGGAAACATGTCAAATGGCTATCTTAACGGTCGCTTAGGAATGAATGGCTGCTGAAACAGGGTGAAGGTACATCTGGGCTGGCTGCTGTCTCCTCCATCAACCTCACAGTAGCATTTTAAAGAAGTTAGGGGTGTAAAGATGCATCTTGATGAATCGAATATTAAGGTAATGATTCAATGTCTGAAAACATAAGAATAGATTTCTTTGGAGTAAAATACAGATTCTCCTGCTTCTAGGCTGTAGTATAGGGTTGGGTGATTGCGATATTGATATCGGCATTACATGTTATGCAGATGCAGTTCTGACACCAGAAGGACTGCGATAGTCGACTTGGTTGAGATTGTGGGGAGTTTGTTTCGTTAGAGAATTTTTACTCTGTCACTGGAAACAAACCCTAGCAAGCTTTGCAATTTTAATGCTTGTTCCTTTTCAAGATTATCTAATATATGTTTAAAAATCTTTTTAAAGTTTACTGCCACTGCTTTTGCATGTGCTCTCCAATTCAATCATTATCACTTTTATACTTGACGTTTAAATCACTCATAGGGGTTTGTTAGAAATGTTATTTTTGAAGCTTTTTAAGTATCCCAATATTTGTTGCAGCAAAATCACCTCACAGTGTTTTAAAATGTTCCAATATCATGCAGCCCTAGAGTATTATTACAGATAGGGTTGGGCCATCCAAATCTCATTGTTCTTTTGATCAGATCAATTAAAGCTTGGGTCTCTTCAATTGTCCATGCATCACTTATATTTTCTCTTTGTTTTTTGAGTTTGTAACTATGCTTTTTTTTATAGATGTCAGAGGCAGGTTATTTGCATAACCAATCGACAGTGAGCACGTTTGTTTACCAAATCGATGGAAAGTTTTTTTTATTTTTTTTCCCCCCCATATCCAGTATTCGGTACCTAATGCAGTGGAAAAGTGCCTTTGGTTATAACATATCAGTAATGGACAATATTCTTTGAAAATCAAGATATCGGTATAGATCTCTCAATCTTGTTCAATATTTAAACTTCATCAATATTCAAAGTTAGCAACACCAGAGATAAAGATGATTGCATTGGATGATCAGCCACTTTCTGCAGTGGAAGATAAGGGATCTCTTTGATTCATTCACCATTTACATTTACATGTTCTTAGATTACAGAGTCCTAACTGGCGACGTTTATAATTTATTCTATAATTTATAATTAAGTCTGGCCCACTGATCGATCTTTAGATTATAAAGAATCTTGAATCATAAACAAAATGAAAGATTGCTGACTCATCAAATCGTTCCCTTGATAATTGTAATTGTCACCTTCCACCCCCAACAGAATTACAGCACCGCGTTACCCGAAATGGTGAAGTTCAGCGTGAAGTTGCTTTAATTTAGAATATCAGGTTGAGCAGGGGAATGCAGCCATTGGGGCTGGTTCCGTATTGTGAAGCATGGTTAGTGGCGATATATCGTGTGCCTGTTTTTGGTGATAAAGTTGCATTCGTTTGTAAATAATTGCTAAAGCATTGAAGCATTGTCACCTGGGCTGTGGGAAATGTACTGAATCAGGTATTAAATAACTGTGCCATTGGCTGCAACCTGTCCGGGGTGTATCCCTGAGTTGTGCCCTGTTCTGTTTGGTATTGGCTTCAGTCCTTGGATGGATGGATGGATGGCACACTAATACACATTAGTAAACTAATCATGAGACTGCCTGAAACCAGTGAGACCTGAACCAAAAGCCACTGCAAAGCATTTACATCTGTGTCTGTGTGTCACCACTCAGAACAGGAAAGAGGGAATTTAAGATGTGTCATGGAGCCTTTCACAGCCAGAAAAGTGCATATGTTTTTGCTGCAAAGCCAGTCCTCCCCCATCCTCCACCCCACCCCCCAGAACATTTTATTTTTCACCATGACTGTATTTGTTGATACATTTTTTTAAATAAGACATTTATTATTTGATATTTCTAATAAATAACGTTGGTTTCCAGCTGGGCCAAACCAGGTGCGGACGGGTGAGCGGACATGTCCAGCAGCGAGGTGGAGCGAAACGTGACCCCTGAGAGTGGGCTGGAGGGGCAGGGCTCCCCCCCGCTGCAGGCCAACCCCTGGGAGAACGGCCCCCCCCACGGCTCCATCACAGGCAGCAACGGGCTGGTGCTTAGCCAGCCACAGGATGCAGCCACCCCGCACAGGAGTGCTCGCTCGCCGGCGGCCATATGCTTGGCCGGACGTGCTGCCAAGTCGCTGCTCTCGTCCCCCTCGGCGCAGACCCTGGGCCCTGACCCGGGCATGCGGGCAGTCGCGGCAGCAGCGGAGGAAGCAAGAGTGGAGAACGGAGGTGCTCAGGAGCCCGTACCGCCAGTTAGGGTGTATCGGGCACGGAAGACCATGGCCAGACCTGCCTGTAGCCAGACCACCCTTAAGGTGCTCATTATCTATTATTATTATCTATTTCTGCCGCTGGATTTACAATGACATTACTGTGTTTTTTTAATTGGATTATAAGGTGCCAGATTTCACTCTTGCTATACTGTAAGACATCGCAGAAGAGTATTAAAATGAAAATTCCCATCTCTGCTCACCTCTTACAGCTTGATTGTTTGTTGATTCTGCATATTTATTTACTGCTGAATTTATTTTTTCCGTTCATATCCGTTTAAATTACTTTACGTTTATCCATTTCTTGCTTGGGAAATGTGAAGCTTTTAAACCAGGAACCGAAAGAGTCGAACAGCGTTAGAGAGGAGAGCCGAGGGGTGCTAGAGCTGCAGCTGGAGCTGGGGAGGCCTCAGCAGACGTCTGCTTCCCAGAACCAGCTACGTCAGAGCCAGAGGACCCCGGCTGCCGTCCCCGGCAAGACACACACAGGTGCGTGACTTTTTCAGCTTAGTACCAGGGTAAATAGGTAATGGGTTAATACTTGGAAAACGCATGACTTCAGTTCATTTAATTATAATAAATGTTTGTTGGAGAGGTATTAAAAGTTAATCTGTACACTTCTGAACTGTGTCCCCCCCCCCCCACACACACAAACAGACAACCCCAGGAAAATTCCCACAGCAGCCGCTGTGACTCGTAAGAAAAGGAGGAAGATGGGGACGTACAGCCTAGTACCTAAGAAGAAAACCAAAGCGCTGAAGCAGTGCTCTCTAATAGAGATCTTCAAGAACGTCACTCAGCCCTCTGCTCCTACTCAGGTGTGGGCTGGGACGCAAACACACACTCAACTGCCTATTGCTTGCATATAAATGGGTTTGTATCTGCTAAAGGCTAATGGCAAGGTGTACCTTAGTATCACATTTCGAGTATCGCACAGTTCTGTTCCTTCCCGAAACAATGGTCCCCTTGGCTTTCATTTCTGTTTATTCCTCTCCAGAAAGAGAGCTTGTATGTCAATGGAGAGGAGGCTGAGAATGACTTTGATGAGGAGTCTGAGGATGGAGAAGATTCGGAGACAGGAGATCAAACAAGGGAGCATGTTGGGGTCAAGGAAGAGGAGGGAGGTGGTGCTGTCCCAGAAGGCAGTGGGGCAGCTGAGAGTGCACACCAGGTTAGCCAGCAGAGTACGAACTGGCAGGTCGGAACTGCAGCTCCATCATGGGGGATCTTTCTGGTTTTACCTTCGTAAAACCCTTTCATGCAGTTTACTTCCATACCAGGGGCTGGGTGGAGAAGATCAAAAATCTGGAGAATCTGCTGAAGATGGTGATGAGGAAGGGAATGACTCAGACGTGGTAAGACGTCAGGAGCTGCGTTTCATGCAGCCTTTTGGCTCATAATCCAGGCATTTAGACAAAACATTAAGGTTTACTTACCTGGCAGTGCATTGTAATGTGTGAGATACTGGGAAGAAAATTGATGGTGATTGCACTTGGTGATAGTAAAGTTCAAATCAGTGAAATGTTGCCAGATGTTAGATTTATTTCCTGCTACCCACTGTCCCCTTGCAGAGCTCAGAGACTTTCCTGAAGAAGAAGCTGAAGAAAAAAGGAAAGAGTGACAATCCTTGGCTTAGACCATCTAGGAAGCGCAAGCGGAAACTCAAAACTAAGACTGAAGGCAGTTCTGGTACTAAAACATCTTCCCAGTTCTGTTACCTTGGCCAATGAATACATTACTGTAAGCATGTCAGCGTTTGTAAGATTTGCTTATGTTTGGGTTTTATTTATTCTCTGGACACATTCAGGAAATGAGGTTGAAACTCAGTCCCAAGTCAGTGGCACCAAGGAATACACAGAGCTGCCCCTAGAATCACTGGACCTGAAAGTTCAGGAGCTCTTCCTCTCCCAGCGGACAGGTGGGAAAGATGTGTTTAAAGGGTCACAACCGGTTACTTTCTCCTGGGGGGTCCTCCATGTTGTTTGCACTGTGAATCAGTCTTCACTGGGAATGTTTCTCAGGTCTCTGAGTTTCGGAATAGCGTCTAATGGATGGAGACCATCTGGGATGCCAAAGGAATGCCCAGTCGTCATCTTCTGTAATTTGTAATATGCTTTTAAGAGACTGATGTTCAGGATTTGCACTGGGAATGTTAACTTGTTGCATTGTTTGTGAGCAGTAAATATGGCTAATTTTTATCTTATGTAGAAAGTATCAAGGAAGCAAATTGGTGGCATGCTGCCTGACAGCAGAAAAACATTTCAACATTTAAAATTGTAAGAGTTCACAATTAAGATAGGAAAGGGAGTGAAACATTAGGACACCAGGACTTATTTTATTTGACACCAGACTGTCCTCTTGCTGCTGGTCAGTGATCTGTTAAAGGAGCATCCCCTGGTGGTGTGGACTAGACACACCAATGACTTAACATTTGGTATGCTTATTTATAAGGCATTTGACCTGGTTTTTATAGGTTTTGTAGACTAAATTGATCAAATCTGATTTTTCTACTGAAACAGACGTTGTTAATTACTTATCAGCACTCTGTTGAGGCTGTGTGACTGCCATACACTGTAAACTGTTCTAGAAATCATTAGAAAACCAAAAGCAAAGAGCTGAATGAGAGGTAAATGTGAAATTCTTAGTCCATCTAACTGAATAGTTGTGTCTGCTTGCTCAGTAGCACCATAGGGAATTTGGAATCTTCAGCATTTGCTTGGTGGCCACCTAGCCAGTCTCTGTAATTTCCTTACTGACAGTAGAGACTGCCGGGCTGTAAAGACAGTTGTATCACGCAGATTTACCCGGTGGTGTGGAGAGCATAGAGGAGGACATGGTGCAGGAATTGCCACTGTGTAGCTGCCGCATGGAGGCCCCGAGGAGCCGTGAGATCCTCACGCTGGCCGACAGGAAGTGCATGGCCACGGAGAGCATGGATGGGAAGGTAGGGTTCTGTGGCATGGAAGTTCCTTCACATGTCCTGGGATGGGGTCACCAACCCTGCTCTGTCTGTCTCCCTTCACGTCCTGTTAGCTCAGTCTGTGTCAGAGTACTGTGGTGAAGTCTGAGATGATGAGGCCCTCCAACATGGTCCAGCTGCTGGTGCTGTGTGAGGACCACCGTGCTGGCATGGTCAAGCACCAGTGCTGCCCCGGCTGCGGCTATTTCTGCAGGGCGGTGAGTGAGACCGACGCTTGCCCAATCTCATCCGTTGGTGAGCTTTTCAGCCCCTGCTGTTGCTTGTTTCATCCTATGTTGTAGTTTAATCACAGTCCATGGTGGCCGGTCCATGTCACTTTCCGTGACGAGAAATGAATCTGAAGTCGGAGCAGGAATATGGAAACACAGAATAGAAACTGCTGGTTTTGGTTTATTACTGCTTTGTCAATGACACAGGGAACATTCATGGAGTGCCAACCAGACAGCAACATCTCGCACCGCTTTCACCGGACCTGTGCCTCCGTGATGAACGGCCAGACCTTCTGCCCTCACTGCGGAGAGGAGGCCAATAAAGCCAAGGAGGTTACAATTGCTCAGGCAGACACCACCTCTAAAATGCCCTTAACCCTTGGCCCTGTGAAAGTTACCCTCCCTGAAAGCAAGGCGGACACCACCTCCAGGATACCCCCAGCCCCCGGTCCTGAGAAGGGCCCCCTGTCTGAAGGCAGGCCTGATACCACCACTGGAGGGTAAGGCCGGGCAGGGTGGTTTGGATCTGGGGTTTCTGCCCTGCCTTTGGCAGCTTCAGGCGTACCTAAATGGACTGCATGAGGGTTGCATGAGAGGATTTTCTTTGTAATAATAATAGTGATAATGTACATGATTTTCTGTACAGTGTAATTATGTTTCAAGGCATAAAAATATGACTCAATGCTTCAGTGATTTATTTTCAAGTTTAGTCCCTCTTTCTGGTCCAAACTGTGGAATGGCAGCTGTCCGGTGCTTAAGATTGTTTTCTAAAGACCTCACATTCTGTCTCATCCTCTACTGTTTAGTGAGGAAAAGGCCACCAGTCCATCACCTAAGACCCCTGATACATCTGAGACCATTCCTCTTAATGGGTCAAAGGTCGAGTCTCTGGTTTCTGCGACAGCACTGGGAACAGGCAACGAAAATCTGGAGAACGTTCTCCTGGTCTTGGATGCTGAGAAGTAAGGTTCCTGGACACTAGAGGCAGCGAGGATGGTTAATCTCATTTCTGTCGCAGAGACACTCTGGTCCAGGACTAGTGCTATGAGTGATACAGTACTTAATGATATATTGTGACTTTTTTAAAATGTCAAATTATCCATTCTGTCGTGTAACATTTGAGTTTTCTGCTGCAAATGTGTCCACAGTCTAGGTCAGGGGTCTCCAACTCCAGTCCTGGAGAGCTACTATCTAGTAGGGTTTCTATTGTACCTGGCTTCCGATGAGCCACAGATGTTCCTGGTATTTACCTGAGAACATGTGCTGCTCACCAGAAGCCAGGTAGGATAGAAAACCTACTAGACAGCAGCTCTCCGGGACTGGAGTTGGAGACCCCTAGATTAGGTGTTTCTCTGTTTCGGGTACCCTGTCTTCTTTAAGTCTTACTGTGTTTCTCTTATGGGGCAGGCCTAAAAAGCTGAGGTTTCACCCAAAGCAGCTGTACCTGTCCGCCAAGCAGGGGGAACTCCATAAGGTTATTCTAATGCTGGGTAGGACCATGTCTGGCCTCTGTGGCCGTCCGCGTTTTTGTACTGAAGCGCCATGATCAGGGCTTTCTGAAATACTGAATGCATTTTAGGTGTAAGTGAACCGTGTGATGAGTTTGGGCATCTGCTTGGTGTCTCATCCTAGTTGATGGAGTTGATCCAAACTTCAGGACGGACAGCCAGAGGAAGCGCACGCCCCTGCATGCGGCGGCAGAAGCTGGGCACCATGAAATTTGCCACGTCCTGATTCAGGTGTGGCTGCAGCTGGCATACCAATGTGTTTTGGAATAAAGTTTAAGTGTACGACAGGAATGTAGCCTATAAACTTTTGCTAGATTTCTGGTTTGTTAGTCTTGCCTAATTACTGATATAAATGTGAGGATTTTAGCCATTTCTGGTATTTGTTCTGACGACAGTGTTCAGGAGTCAGTTTTTGGGTGCAAGTGTATGGAGTAGCTGATTGTAACAATCTGCTGCAGAGCTTCACACCCATGTAGTCTCTCAGAAAGGTCTGGCAGGCTAACTGCTGAAATGGCAGTGATCTTCTGTAAGGTGGTCGGTCAGTCTTCTGTCTTCTCTAGGCTGGTGCCAACCTGGAAATGTGTGATGAGGACCAAAGGACGCCCCTGATGGATTCCTGTGAGAACGACCACCTGGAGACCGTTGGGTATCTGCTGAGAGCTGGGGCCAACGTGAAGCATAAGGTCAGTCTGGGTCCATTAATTATGGAATCCAAGAATTTACCCTGTAATACCTTATGAAGTAGCACTCCAGGGAGGCTGAGGCTATGGACAAGGTCTGTGACATGGCTAAATGTCCCCTTTTATTGTTTTTTATTCCTATCCACTTAAGTCATGACGTTTGAATCACGTGACAATACTATTTTGGGGTCAACTTGGGTACAAGCCAGTATGCTGCAAAATTCACGGTTTGGGTTTACGGTTTGGTGCAATTTTGGTACAGCAATGTTCTGAGATTATTTGTTATTAAAACTCAAAATACAACTAGGAAAAGTTGTAAACCAAATGCAATGCATCTGTCAACGTGTCTGAATAACGACGTTTATTTGCATGTTGTAAAACATATATAATACTTTTGAAAATCAAAAATATATCATCATAAAAATCATAATGCACTTAGTCCCTATTCTGTACATGCAGGCGTGGTTGCCTGTCTGTAGCTCTTTCTGCCTTCCTCTGGTCATACAGATACTTTGATGTGGTCTTGAATGAGTTTGCACGTTGGACGTGTGTTCAGCCACATGTTCGAATTCGGTATAACATCAACGTATAGTCTTGGTTTGACAAACTATTCTCTCTCCAGTGTTGCTGTAACGTATTCAGAAACCAAAATGTTCCCAAGCCGCCGATTATAACTGTAACCAGTATTAGCTGTAGCAAACTCACAGCTACTGTTATAACTGTAACCAGTATGAGCTGTAGCAAACTCACAGCTACTGTTATAACTGTAACCAGAGTGAGCTGTAGCAAACTCACAGCTACTGTTAGCATAATGTTTTCCATGATGAACATCTACTTGTGAATTTAGGTTCCACCCGTGAAGGAATTTAGCCCTTTCACCTGTTTTTTCCACCTCCTTTTTTCAACTTGAATTTAGCCTCCTTTCCAATTATTTCATACTTTGCTGAAGAAAGACATTATGGTGAATAATGTTACCGGGTCCATCGTTGTGGTTTGTTTGGACTGTCTGTTATGTCATGTATTGTGCCAGACTGAACAAGTGCATTGTGGCATAAGGATAAATAGACAGCTATAATAATAATGATGATGATGATGATGATGATGATTGATGATGATGATGATGATGATAATAATAATGATGATGATAATGAAAATAATAATAAATAAATAGGCAAATTCATAGTGTGCATCAGCCTGATTACTGCTGTTCCAACGTACCACTTGAAACAGTTTGGATACTTGCAGAGCAAAGATGCTTGTGTCTTACTGCGGCCCCCGACCTTGTACCTGCCATAAAAGCCAGCACTGACCCCTACCTGTTTGTGCGTCCAGCCATTTTCCATTCTACCCATCAGTGGAAGGTCACTGCAAGCCCGCGACCGAACCCCGGCCGCCCAGGACGCGATGGTCTCTGCCATTGTTGGCCATAATCTCATTTTATCTTTAACACTGGTTTTGTGCAATGCTTTTATAATCAGCTCATCATTTTTAACCATTTCTGTAGTCATTGAAGTGAGATAGTAGCCATGCATGGAGTCAGAAGTCTTAGGCAGCTTAGGTATTAAGTACTGTAATTTTTACACTAACAGCTGTCATCTGAATCAGTCAGAATTTCTCCCCTAAGCAGTACATGTCAGACCAGGGGAAATTCATGATACTTTGCCTATTGCAGGATATGGACGGCTCTACCTCGTTGCACCTTGCTGCTAAAAGGGGACACCACAAGATTGTGGAACATCTCCTGTCCACAGGGTTGATCAACATCAACTGTCAGGTAAACACACATCTGTTTACAACTCAGTGTCAGCTGGAATTTCGACCCCATATGTGAGAAACTTGGTTGCGGTTTGTTGGCTTCATCTGCTCTGAAGCCTCCATCTGTCCCTCAGATGTTGCTGTGCAGCACAGGGATGTTCGCTGGGTTCGTCCCCCTCCGATGTTCTCCTACCCCAGCGTCTGTAGTTTGGGCTTCCCCCCTTCACCTTCCTATAGGGGCATCCCAGACTGTTGGCATGCCAGCCTGGTTCATTTATCACCTTAAAACAATCCCCTGAATGATGACTGGTGGGATTCTAACCTCGGGCGCATTGGGAAATAGGCAAACGTTTGCCAACACAGAAGAAACGTTCGAACCTTTTTATTTGTTAGATCTGTTCTACTGTCCATTTTCTCACCATGAATATAGCCCTGGCCGCTGGCATGGTCCTAAAAAATAACATAATTGACTAGCTAACACGCAAGATAAAAATCTGCATATTGCCCTCATAATTTAATGGTTAGCAGTTTATTATTTTCACTTTATGGGGTGATGAAAGATTGGCAGGTGTACATGAAAGCTGAGACTCGGACTCATCCGTGTTGTCTGGCAGCTAAAGAAGCAGGTTTGCGCTTCCTGTCCGTGTCGTACTGCAGAGTGATATACAAAAAACACGCACGCAAACCCTGTCGCGGCTTTCAGGACGACGGCGGATGGACTCCCGTGATCTGGGCCACGGAGTACAAGCACATCGATCAAGTCAAACTGCTGCTCTCTCGCGGCGCCGACGTCAATATCAGAGACAAGGTGGGAGCCCAGGCCAGCCTTTCCATGACCGTCTGCTTGGATCACTTCTCCACCCAATTCACCTTTTTCCTAAACTTACCTTGATAATGATAGTAAATTTATCAAGAAACAAGTTATTTTTGGGTGGAACTGACAGTTAACTATGGGCTTAATACTAGAGCAGGGGTCACCAATATAACTAAAAATAGCCTAACTCACCAGTGAGCAGCGTCTAAAATTTAATTTTAACCTGTTGCTATTCTTCTTTAATCATATTTGCATTTATATAGATTTGAAAATGACAATATCCAAAAAAAAAAAAAAGCATTTAAAACATGTTTATTATACCTGAAGTTTAGGAGGCCTTTTCTGGTAGCCCTTGTATGGCTCAGTACCCGTGAAATAGCTCTCGGTTTCAAAAAGGTTGGTGACCCCTGTACTAGACTTTGAAGTACAAAGTTAAGCAGTTTGAAAGCCGTAGCACATGTCAGTCCCTGTGCTTGCAGTAAGTTGTACAGCTGATAGTTTACATAAACTCTCTCCACTCTGCAGCACATCTTGAAGCGTGTAATGTGCTAATGGTCAGTATCACACACTCATTTTTTTTTTTTTTTTTTCTTCTTCTTACATGTTGACCGTTTCTAAAGGAGGAGAATATCTGCCTGCACTGGGCGGCCTTCTCCGGTTCCATGGACATCGCCCACATCCTGCTGGACGCCAAGTCTGACCTGCATCCCGTCAACGTGCACGGGGACTCACCACTGCACATCGCAGCTCGAGAGAACCGGCTGGACTGCGTAGAGTGAGTGCTGTCTGGTGCATGGGCTGCTGCCGTCTGTGTCTCTGATTAAAGTTGGTGTCCACAGTAGTTCACCCTGGTTTATACACTAGGGGGAGCTCTGGGGTTGAGAGATCCCTGCAGTGTGTTTGACGCGTGTTTGATGTTTTTTGAGCAGGCTCTTTCTGTCACGTGGAGCCGACGTTAACCTGAAGAACCAAGAGGGGGAGACCCCTCTGGAATGCTGCAGTCTGGGCTCCTTGGTGTGGTTGGCTCTGCAGACCAATAAGAGACTGAAGGAGGCGGGGAGTAGCTCAGGACACCTGCAGGAGAGGCTCCTCAGCAGGTTGTCTGGCTGTCAGTCACAGGCTGGGCGGGCCTTCAGACCTTGCTGTTGCATTTTGGGTGGTGTCATGCCACGTCCTACCGCTGTGTTAGCAGCAGTTATTTTAAGAATTGATTCAGAATGAATGAAGTAGTAGTATAGTAATGTCTATATTTTCTGTTGTGGTGTTTTTTAAAGCAAAGTACCGTGTGATCTTCATATTTCGTGTCTCACTTTTCCTTCCAGGGACATCTCGCGGGGTTATGAGAATGTTCCAATCCCTTGCGTTAATGCAGTGGACTCTGAGCCCTGTCCAGACAACTACAGGTACATGCCAGACAACTGCGTCACCTCGCCACTGACCATCGACAAGAACATCACACACCTACAGGTACCAAAGTCATTTTTGCATCGTAAATGTTGCCCCGTGTTTAATTTTGGCCTGATCAGGTAAACTAACGTAGAGTATTGTGAAGTCCTTTAGCTCTTTGAGTGGCTCTGTTTGTATTTATGGCTGGTCTTTCCTGTCCTCTTTTAGTACTGCGTGTGCAAAGACGACTGCTCCTCTGCTCACTGTATGTGTGGCCAGCTCAGCCTGGGCTGCTGGTATGACAAGGTAAGGCAGCCGCCAAATTTGTTATGACTGCCTTCTTAAAAGAAGTCCGATGCAGGCGAGCTATGCTGCCAAATACACTGTCACCTTTAGATGTGATCTTATTTGTAACATCATGACCTTGTACTGGCAAATTTTAAATGTAAAGTCAGATTTTAGGAGGCTGATGAGGGATTGTATAACCTGTTGGTTATTGAAGTTTCACATCCCACTGAGAGGTAAAATTCAGTTTAATAAACTCTTTCATGTAAGCTGCGGGTGGGGAGCCTGATCCATGGAGAGTTGCTGTGGGTGTGGGTTTCTGGGATGCTCTCTCAGTCAGCCAGTAAGAGTGGGTCCTCAGGACTGGAGTTCAGAACCACCGCATTATTATTGACCGATTGAGATGTCATCACAAAAACCCGCCCCCACAGTGGCTCTCCATGGATCAGGTTGCCTAGAAGCATTCTTATCGGTTTAAGGTCATATAATACTGTTTTGATTTCTTATTCTCTTATTTTATTGTGCATGGACATGTCCGTATGCTTCTCAGTATCTGCTTGGCCAGAAACTCCTTTACCGTCCCACAGCAGTAAGGCTGACGGCCATTAAGCCCATTTTGCGGTTCCGTGTGTCCAGGAGGGTCGACTGCTGAGTGAGTTCAGCCGGGAGGAACCACCGCTGATCTTCGAATGCAACCATGCATGTTCTTGCTGGAGAACCTGCAAGAACCGTGTGGTGCAGAACGGGCTCCGGTAAGTATCCCCCCCTCCATGACTCACCCATGAGTCCTGTGCAATTAATGCTCATCAGATGAGCTCTGCTGCATCTCAGCAGGGCCTGTGCTCTTTGAAGTTGACCGGGGAATATTTGCTGTTATAAGAGTGAATTCTTCCGCCAATCTGTCAGTGTGCTGCTTGCTGTAGCCTGAGTGGATTGAGAGCTGCGTATGTCTGAGGCGTTTAACCTAAGTCACAGAAATGGCTGACGGTGCGGCCCTGGAGCGGCAGTGACTGAGCACCACATCGGCTTGTTTACTCCCAGGGTCCGGCTGAAGCTCTTCCGCACGATTAGCATGGGCTGGGGGGTGCAGACGCTGCAGGATATCCCCCAGGGAGCCTTCGTGTGCGAGTGAGTCTCCATCAGGCTCGGCCGTGTTGAACGTACTGAACCATTTGGAATCGCAGCTTCTGACAACTTCAGATGTTGAGATGGAAATGATCACATCTGAGTCTGTATTTTGTTTTTTGCTTTGAAGGAGAATTTTTAGTAGTTTATTCGAAGACCTCGTAGATAAGAGGAGTAACAGATGCATGTGTCTGTGTTCAAATTAAAATCAGAGTGGATTTACTGACGAAGCTAGCATTATACATCACTATTATACATGATTTTCATGGTTACATTTCAGTACGTCCTCTTCAGTCTCTTCCTGCTACCTAGTATCCAAGACTAGCATCTTGATTTTTTTGCATTTTCATTGCAATGCAAAAATACATTGCATATATATTGATAGTATCATTGATAGCATTGTGCTGTTTTTGTTGCGTGTAGGTATGTGGGAGAGATCATTTCTGATGCTGAAGCTGACGTCAGGGAAGATGACTCGTACTTGTTCAACCTGGACAATAAGGTACTTATCTTTTTTGGGGGGGGGGGGTTCTTAAGCCCATACTTCCAGCTAACCAGCCTGTGGCCCCAGATTACATCATCTACCTTACTACGTGGAGTACAAGTGCCTGCCAAATAAACACAGCTGTCATGCAGCGGAGAAGATTTTTTTTTCATACAGACTGTCAAAATATATTTAAAGGGTAGTTTTAGGCATGAGCAATTTTTGGTGTTTTCTAACATCCAGGTAGGTAACTCGGCGGCGATTTAGTCTTCACCTTTTGAATGAGATTTTATTGTTTAGCTCACTTTGGGGCCTTTAAATTGGTTTACGCTCTGCCTTTGTTCTCCTGCTCCTTCAGATAGCATGACTTATTGATTAGGCTGAAGTCCATTTCTGTTTGCACCCGTTCCCTGAGAGTGTTGGTCCGGCTGGAAATACCGGAGAATCCCAGACTTGTCCACAGCTTGCTTTGTAGCACTCTGACAAGAGTGGGCTGTACAGATTGGGCTTCTGTTGCTAATGTAGTGCAGGTAGCATGTGTTTGGTCCTTTTTAATAAAAGCTCTTTTTTGAGAAATAAATGGTCTTAAGATTTTATTTCCTGAAATGTACATCAGAAGCTTTTCACAAAATAGCCAACTCTCTTAATTTGCATACAGGAACTAAAATGCTTTATTCAATGTAATGCAAGGGATGTAACCTCTTAATCTTTGTGAAAGTAACAGCAGAGCTTTGTTTATTTTGAGTTTCCCATCTCGTCCCATCTCTCCTGGCATCGCTCCTGGTTTCTGACTGGCTTATTTATCTGTTGCTCTTGCTGCAAACCCTTCACAGCAAATAGCTCTCCTGTAACACACAGTCGTGGTGATAAAGTATGTTAACAAAGCTTCCCCTGTGAGAGGCTCGTATGCATGATTTGGCCGTGTCAGCACTTTGCTGCTGCCCGGTGCTTTTTCAGCCAAACTTTATAGCTCACAAAGGTTTTTGAAGTATTGCCTTTCCGTTTTTTCAAGTGTTACTTTGAAGTTCTTAAAGAAATATCTGGAATGTTACGTTGGAGATACGGTTTTGCTTTGCTGCATAGACATAAGTATTCAGGCTGAAGCTATCTGCTAAAACATGTATAGGGTGACCTTTATCATATCTTGAATAATAGCCATGCTGAGGTAGACTTACTAAGCTGGTTGGTTTGGTCTTTCCCTGTGACAGCCCATATTTGTCAAAACCCTATCAGAAAGCAACTCAGTGTATCTTCACAAGGTCCGCTTCATAAAAGCTGAGGCTGTGGGTTGTTTCGGTCCTGGAGGTAGATCTTGAATCTCTACAGTTCGTACTCTCACTTACCCAGCCGTTGCCCTCGCAGGTAGGCGACGTCTACTGTGTCGACGCCCGATTCTACGGCAACATCAGCAGATTCATCAACCACATGTGCGAGCCAAACTTGTTTCCTGTGCGAGTGTTCACCACGCACCAGGATCTCCGCTTCCCGCACATTGCATTCTTCGCGAGCAAGAACATCAGTGCTGGAGATGAGCTGGGGTAAGGCCTCTCTTCCAAACACCAGGTGACAGAAGCCATTTTCACTGGATCTGTGCTGAAATATTTCTCAGGTTTATTGGATGCCAGAGGGATGGTGTGTGGCTCTATGCCCGTGATCAGAAGGTTGCCAGTTCAAATTTCTTGACTGGCAGATAGACTTCACCTTGGATCTCATGAGCAAGGCCCTAACCCCAACTGCTTCAGGGACCTTGGCTAACCCTAACCCCAACTGCTTCAGGGACCCTGGCTAACCCTAACCCCAACTGCTTCAGGGACCCTGGCTAACCCTAACCCCAACTGCTTCAGGGACCCTGGCTAACCCTAACCCTACTCTCTGATCTTCACTTGCATGTCACTTTGGACAAAAGCATCTGCTAACTAAATACATGTAATGAGTCTAATGTAATGAATATAGCTGAATTATTGGCCACAGATGACACACACAATTCTCTGTGTTTTCCTTAGTTTTGACTACGGTAATCACTTCTGGGAGATCAAGAGCAAGTACTTTGCCTGCCAGTGCTCTTCGCCGAAATGCAGACACTCAGCAGCCGCTATCGCCCAAAGACAAGCGGACGGCAGGTCCGGGAGCCGGCCGGCCGGTGCAGTGCCTGACACCAGCTCCTCCACTGCCCCCTCCAGCCCTTGCTGAGGGTCCCCATATCCTGCAGTGTGAAGCAGGAGTCGCACACAAGCACAGAAGCCCAAACAAGTCCCACTGCGGGTCTGGCTGTCTAACCTGGGCCATGACAGACCTGAGACTTCTGAACTTCTCTGGTTCTGACCGCAGTTCATTTGTTTCCCGCCAATGGAGACAAGACTTGGGAACAATGCACTGCGCTTGATTACTTATTAGAGGAGTAATTATAGCATAATGCTTTATTCATTAGCATTCCTGGTGGAAACTTCTGGATGGAAAAGAGGGTACATCTATTTTTATTAGTGTGTGTACATATATATTTTTTAACGCAGTAGGTTTTTTTTTTTTTTTTGTTTTGTTTTAAAAATTTCATAGCCACCCCAGTTTTCAAGCTTTCTTAAGCATCGATTTCATTGGTGGAAATGACATGAAGCATTTGATCGCTCACTCCCATATTTCAGTGGCTCCTTGTATAAATACTGATAGTATTTATGGCAGACATTATATGATGACTTGCATATCCGACTGCCTACAATTACAGCTAAAGCCATCACCTTACACATGCTCGTGCATTGTGGGTAGAAAAATGGAGAATACTTCTGTTAGCGGCAGAGGAGTCACACATGACAGTGAAGGTGGCGCTGTTTAGCATGTCAGACTATCTGCTTGCAGGTGCGGTTGACTGTTACTAGCACAGAACTATATAAAACGACAGGATCAGACAAGCACTCTCTCAAATATGAAATTAAAGGTTTAAGAAGGCACATGAGATTAGGGTCATGAAACCATTTTGCCTGGAAGCACATTATGAAGTTGAATATGAAAAAATATTGGAGCTGACAGTGGTGTGTATTTTTACTACTGGTCTAGCATTCAGGTTGTAAGGGGAGCTCTTTTTTACGTTACAAATTTACTGCCAGTTTTCTAATATAGTGTCAGCATCCATTTTACATAATTTTATGTTTTTGGCAAGCCAAACTATTTCCAGAATATTTTTATTTTGGTTAGTGTGTTTTCCATGTGCATACAGGATATCTAAGCAAGCTAAGTTTTATTGTCATGTCATGTCAGGGGAGTAAAGTATAATTCATGCCATTGGCTGTACCTTTCATTTTTCAATAAATTTGCTACTCTTAAGCATGCAGGATGATTTCCTTATCCTCAGTGCTGTGTCTAACATTTTTAGCGAGACAGGTTTATCTGCCTGGCTGGTGGGTGAGCTTGGCATTTAGTGATGGGCAAATGAAGCTTCATGAACCGTTTGCTGTATTTTCTGACCACACTAGATGGCGCTCTCTGTTCATAAAAGGACTAAGCAAACCAAGAGCACCATCTACTGGATTCAAAAAATACAACAAATGGTTCATGAAGCTTCGTTTGCCCATCACTACTTGACATGCATTGTAGTATCAGTGTCTTTTGTGTGCTTGAACCTAGCTGCCTTTTGGGGGGAGGGGTGTGTGGTATTAAATGTCATGTTTCAGGTTATATGCATCCCATTGGGCTAAATATGTAAATAAATCCTATGCTGGTTCTCCACCCCCTTTTTACCCTAGAAAACAACGGAATATTTTGCTTGTATATTTGAAGTTAACTACCCCTTAGTATGGGTATTGCCACAAATAACCAAGCAGCCGATGACCCATGTCGATGATCCTTTACAGGTTAAATTAGGCATGTGGTTCCTTTCCTTTTCACTCAGGTATATTCTTCTTCTAATCCCTGATTTTTATACACACATACATACTATAATATATATATATATACACACATACACACACGAGTCTGGATCATAAATATTTGGACAGACAAGTTTTTCAATTTTTAAGTTCTGTACATTGCCACGATAAATTTTAAAAGAAACAAGTCAGATGCAGTTAAAGTGCAGACCTTCAGCTTTAATTCAGTGGGTAGAACAAAAACATTGCATAAAAATGTGGAGAGCTAAAGTAATTTTTCTACACATTCCCCTCCTTTCAGGGGCTCATAAGTAATTGGACAAATGAATATAACTTCAAATAAAATGTTCAATTCTAATGCTTAGCTGAAAACCCTTTGCAGGAAATGACGGCCTGAAGTCTTGAACTCATGGACATGACCAGATGCTGGGTTTCCTCCTTTTTAATGCTCTGCCAGGCCTTTAATGCAGCAGCTTTCAGTTGCTGTTTGAGGGTCTTTCTGTCTGTAGTTTAGTCTTTAGCAAGTGACATGCATGCACACTGGGGTTGAGATCAAATGACTGACTTGGCCATTCGAGAATATTCCACTTCTTTGCTTTAATAAAGTCCTGGGTTGCTTTTGTTGTGTGTTTTGGGTCATTGTTCATCTGTATTATGAAATGCTGCCCAATCAATTTGGCTGCATTTGAGCAGACATGTCGTCTCTGAACACCTCAGTATTCATTCGGCTGCTTCTATCCTGTCACATCATCAAGAAACACTAAAGACCCAGTGCCACTGGCAGCCATGCAGGCCCAAGCCATCACACTGCCTCCACCATGTTTTACAGATGATGAGGTGTTCTTTGGATCATAAGCTGTTCCAGCCCTTCTCCATACTTTTTTCTTTCCATCATTCTGATACAGGCTGATCTTGGATTCATCTATCCAAAGAATGCTGTTCCAGAACTGTGCTGGCCTTTTTAGATGTTTTTTTCCCCAAAGTCCAATCTAGCCTTTCTATTCTTAAGGCTTATGAGTGGCTTGCATCTTGCAGTGAACCCTCTGTATTTGCTTTCATGCAGTCTTCTCTTTATGGTAGACTTGGATATTGATACACCTACCTCCTGGAGAGTGCTGTTCACTTGGCTGGCTATTGCGAAGGGGTTTCTCTTCACCATGGAAATGATTCTGCGATCCACCACTGTTGTCGTCTGTGGACGTCCAGGCCTTTTTGCATTGCTGAGTTCACCAGTGCTTTCTTTCTTTCTCAGGATGTACCAAACTGTGGATTGTGCCACTCCTAAAGTTGTGGCAATTTCTCAAATTGTTTTTTTCTGTTTTCACTGCCTAAGAATGGCCTGTTTCACCTGTATACTGAGTTCCTTTGACCAAATGTTGTATGTTCACATCTCATTCTTCCAAATGCAAACAAGACACCTCAAATCGACTCCAGGCCTTTTATCTGTTTAATTGATAATGAAAGAACGAAGGAATTGCCCACACCTGTCCATGAAATAGCTTTTAAGTGAATTGTCCAATTACTTTTGGCCCCTTTAAAAAGAGGGTGGCATGTTAACAAGCTGAAACTCCTAAACCCTTCATCCAATGAAAATTTTCTAAAATGAAATCTGAGAGTCTGCACTCTATGTCCATGCCCACTGTATAACTTCAATTGGAATATATTTCAGTAAACAGGTAAAATAGTAAAACTTGTGTCAGTGTCCAAATATTTATGATCCTGACTGTATGTGTCATGCCCACAGGGGCGGGACTCGACAGATGCAGCTCATCGTCTGCCATTCAACGCCCTTCATAAACGGAGTCAACACAGACTGTCGTTGCGAAGTATTGAGCCAATGTTTACAAGCCATACTGAGTGTTTTTCTCGTCTCCTGTCAGCCCCGTTATCCCTGCCTTGCTTGTCCTCCTTTCGTTCGCTCCTTACCTACTTACCT
>JAODJU010000040.1:16147562-16183602 GCA_026776725.1 Gnathonemus echidnorhynchus | reverse complement strand
TTCTTAGTCTCTTTGATTCGGATAAAAATTTTGCATATGTTTGGGCTGAATAACCAGTAAGGAATGTTGATTCTTTCGGTACTGGATCAAAGCTTGCCATCTCATTATCATACAGAGATCTTTTTTTGCAAGAGATAGGAAACTTCTGTAAGTCAGAAGAGCAATGTAACAACATTCCATGCCAGAAGAGATGCGGGAAGTCACCTCTGAGTTCGCAGCCAGTCATGACCCGAACACTTCTGTTACATCTGGATTATCTGTAACAGCCATAAAATACTGAGTTATGTGGAAAACTGTTTGACTAGAATATGGTTAACCCTAACCTGCCTCTAACATTAGGTGTGCCTAAAATCTACTTCTGCCATGCAGAAATATTCCATAACCAGTTTAGAGAGAGAGAGTTGAGATTAAATGGATTTTATTTCCGATTCAATGAAGGGATCCAGTGTAGGAGGTCTTAGGTGTTTGTGGGGCAGCAGAGGAAACCCGCTTGTGTTGTTTGTGGAGATTATGATGAATCCAATACGGGCCTGTGAAGTCCGGGCTATGTAGCTTGAACTTTGATGTTGTAGATGCCAACTATTTATATTTCAGTTTAAGTGATGTATAGTTTTTTTTTCTAGTCCACCCTTTCCAACCACAGATCTAAGAAACTTTGTTATGTCACCAACATGCACATGCTACACTATTCTAAAATAATAGCTTCCAGAAGCGTCATAAATATTTTGTAGTCTAAATCAGGTTTATTCATTTTCATGCGCATACCACTGTTTTAGCTGCTGTAATTTACATACATTACAAATAATTACTGTGCATGTTTTGGATTGAGCTCTCTGGTGCTTTCATTTGGTTCCTTACCTGAACTAATAAAAGCACTTTGCAGTTTTTATTCATTGTATACATGGATGTTTTACCTAATGGATGTTTGACGTCCAGTTTTCAGAGTTTTTTTTTTTTTTTTTGAGTTTTCAACATATTGTTCCATGTTTGGGCAAATTATTTGCCTTATGTGCAATTTGTGACAGAATAATTATGAAATCAGTGCAAGTAAAAACATAAACAGCTTACTTCTCTTTTTTGTTTAGCACAGAAGTGGGATGTTCTTGAAATTAGTTGAAAGTTTTTTTTTCCATTGGTAAAATAAGCAAAAACTTAGAAGTCTAAACAGAGAGGAGACAGGCCTGGGTTACCAGGGAAATATTTTCGCTTGAAAGGGATTTCTAGAGAACAAATTTGGCAAAGAGAATTCGGAATTGTGTCCAGCCAGACACCTGTTTGATGCTTGTCTGTTTCCACATTTAGCTCATATTCAGCATCCCTGTGTGGGATGAGAATCATCTCCTCAGTAATGTGGAGCCTCCTGAGACCCCTGAGAAGGTCTCTATAAACAACACAATGGCCTAATTACACACAATGCAACAGAGAGTGAACCAGCAAGCATATCTTACAGGTGATATTTACCATTGCTGTTTGATATTTGCATTTAGCCTTTCAGACTACCGATATGCTTTTTCTAGCTTTCTTGGACTATTATCATGTACCAGATATATTTGTGGTTCCAGTGGTATTTTTTAACTATTTAGCTTTAATTAAAATTGAGGTCTCAAAGCAGAGCCAAGCTTCAGAATATGATCAATTGCTTTTCTTACCCTCTTGTAATTGTTTAGGTGAGACATTCCTGGAACATCGGTGGTTCTGCTCTGCAAGTGTTCCTTAAACGTTTCCTTAACCTGCATACTCCATTTGAATACATGATCTTAGCGACAATTATAGCAAATTGCATCGTCTTGGCTTTGGAGCAACATCTGCCTGCCTGTGACAAGACCCCCATGTCAGAGCGACTGGTGAGTGAATAAGCCACCCTATACTGACCATTATAATGCATTATGAAGGTATCTATAGTGCATTATAGATGGGAGCTTCATAGAGTGTTCATAATGCATAATAAAATGGCTATAACGTGTTATGCATTTTTCTAAATAGTTATAGCTGTGATTAAAATACTTTATTAATGCATTATAATGCATTATGAAGGTATTTCTAATGCACTATGGTGATTGCTTTAATTAAAGTGTTACCTAAAGGTTATCCACTGTTTACGATTTGCATCCATGTGCTTTAGAGGTTGTACTGTGTGCCAGCAAGTGAGAAGTAGCTCAGTGTGTGTTGATGACCGGCCTGTGTGAAGTTCAGCGGATGCTGTTTCGAGATCTAAGGGAGGTGACTGCCCATAATGCGATCGCACGATAATCAGGTCATGGCTAGGAATCTAAATGGAAACATAGATGTTGTAGATGTCTGTTTCATAATATTTTAGCCAAGCAGTTATGTAATGTCACTGGGGAGCCCCGACCTGCTTCTCTGGCAACTAGAGGTCTCTCACCAGCTTGGTTTTGTAAGTCAACAGGAATCACACACATTGAGTGTGGTTAGCCTCCCCCTGCCAAATTCACAACTCTCAGAACTAGCAATTGCATTGTGCTGTTGATTGGTGTTACTAGGACAGTAAATGCTTGTGGTATGTTTAGCTCAGTCTACAGCAGATTATTCAGCACTTTATGACCAGGGCCCCCTAAAGGCCAGGTGTCAGCACTGCCAAGGATGTTACAGCTGCTTAGCTACCTTATTGATTGTCTGTGACAAATGAGCTTAATTTGACATTATGATGTGACTTTATAATATAATTCTGTTCCTTCTTGTTATTTAATATTAGGCTGTTGGAAGAGGGTCTGGCCATTAATATACTATATTACACAAAAAATGGAGAAAAAAAAAACTATTTAAATATCCCTTTAGCTGGAAAAGGGAGAACTCTCATTGGTTATTGTGTCTAGTGAGCATTTTCAGGTTGTGGCTGTTTTAACGTTCCAGTGTTCCAGACTTAAAATAGACCTGAGTGATTTCAAGAAAACCATTAACATTTTACAGGAATGCATAATTTATAAAAGTAGACTCAGAATCTCCAGCTACATTAATTGATTATTAGGTAAAGGACAGGAATAACATAAAGATCATTTTAACGTCATATGTAATGAAATTCTATTGTATATTTTCCTCATGAATATGAACATAAGATTTGTGCACCAAAAGAGATTAATGTATCAAAAACTAGGGCAGAAGTACTTTATAAATTTGATTCTTAATTTACAGTTCCAGGAAACACATGGAAGAAAAAAATAAAACCTTGTAATACATGCAGTTAATTATGATGGCAAAGAGCAGGAGTACATTTTCAGACATTAATTTCTTTCGCCAGGAACTGGTCTTTAGAGTAATTTTAGAAGACATCAAATTAACAATTACAGCAGTCTTTACATGTGGAACACAGAACTGATCTACATTCAAGAGTCTTAACCAGGTTAACCTGGTTAAGACAGGTAACAATATTAACTGTAAAATCTCCGTTGGTTGACTTGAGATTTTGTGAAGCCTACGGTTTGCGTAATTTATTTGACGCGTATTGTGGTCACTTCTGATGTTTTAGTTCTGTTTTTACAATACATCTGAAGATGGGATGCTGAGAGGAGTTGACTCATCGGTGATCAGATGGACATCCATCTTCTAACCACTTATCCTGCTCAGCATTGCAGGGAAACTGTGGGAGGAAACAGCTGTGAAAACAGAGAACATGTCATCTTTGGAGACAGAGTGCAGGCAGGAGTCAAACCTTCAGCCTTGGGGTTATTAGGTGGCAAGTTATGAAGAGGCACCGTAAATAAGACATGAGAAATCTTACATTTCCTGTAATTTATATAATCATGTGTATTTATGTGGAGGTGCTGGTAAATGTGATTACAGCACAAAAAACAGATGACACCAAACATTCATTTCTGTGAATGACTAAGTCTGAAGGGTTGCAGAGTGGGTAGGGATGGGGCTTCACGCCCCCGCAGCCTGAGATTTAAGCCACGCCCACTGCTCAGTGTGTGTGCAGCTTACATCTTCTCCCGGTGTTATGTGGCATTTTTCGGGGCGCACAGGTTTCTTCACCAAGTCCAAAGATGTGTGGTTAAGTGAATTGCCCTGCGTGTGTCAGCTGGCTCAACTTTAACCAGTTGGAAGATGGGTGGCTGGAGTGAAATCAGAACTGTGTGCAATTATGCATGACATTTATTTTTCTTTATTCAAATAAAATAAATCAGGACAGGAAATGGATACAGCCAGGGAGACTGTGTTCAGTTCTGTAGGAATTAATTTGCCTGTGCACAAAACACCCAAAAATAGTTGCCCTTGCCCTGTGTGTGTGTTTACTGCAAGGTAATTAAGATAGCAAGGTTTGTTTGTGCCCTGTATAGTGGTTTGAGTTGCAGTCCGAATCACTACTTAGACAGCAATGATGTTAAAACTACAGTTCCCACAGTGTAGTGCTGCATGAGTGGTGTAGCAGCAGAAGTTTAAATGCATGGTTATTGAATCAAGATCTCCACAGTCCAGGTTAAAAAAATAAAAGACTCTTAGGTGTTCATTTAAACAGCTAATTGTTGGCACTTTTCTCGAGTAATTAACGTACATTAATGCATGTTTGTCATGTCTGTGCGACAGAAAACCTGTTGCAAAATACACACTAATATAGTATTGTTATATTCATTTATTTCATTTCACATTGAGTTGGTACATTTTGCACATCAATAAAATGGTTGATGTGATATTTTGATTTAGTATACAGTAACTTGAAAAACTTGCGTAATTATTTAAAAATGCATCAGTTTTTTTCTATTTTGCTGCCTTGGCCACTGTGCTACAAATGTGAGACCAGAGATTAGTGTGATGATTACATTTACATTTCTTTAGTAGCTAGTTTTGACCAAATTGATATTGGCAGATAGTAGGATCTCAGGTAAGAAATGCAAGTCAGTACTGGAGCAAGAGCTGTACAAAACACTCTTAAAAGCCAAATTAGTTGAATTAATATACCACGAGGACTAGGTTCTGCGGGATGAATGTGAAATACAAGAAATTAGTATGCATTGTTATGATTGGACCATAGCCAAGGAAGAGTCAATGAAGACAGAGAGCAGATGAGTTCGGGTCTTGAGACATTTCTTTTAGGTTGGGAATGACTCTGCTGATTGGATATGAATGGATAGCTTGTTCCCCCATTAAGGAACCACACATGTAAAATGCCTAGAGTGAGACTAATTTTATGTGGTGGCTGGATCACCAGGCTTGGCTTGCTGATTGTAGAGGGTGAGACAGAACATAAGCTCCTGATAAGTGACTTGATGTAAGTAGGTGCCTTTCCTTTAGCAGCTCTCAAAGTTGGCACCAAAGACTTGAATTTGATGTGAGCGTCTATGAGGAGCCAATGAGAGACAAAGAGAGGTGTAAAATGTAAGCTGATTGAATAAGTGCTGTTGCATTTTGCATCATTTGCAGTGGTTTCACAGAACATGTTGGCGGACTCGTCAGTAAAGTCACAGTAATGTAATTGTGAGATGACAAGTGTCTGTACAAGGAATTGAGCTGCATAATCCTGACAGATAAAGTCGGATCTTCTTGATGTTATACAACATGAATGTACAAAATCATGAAATAGCTGCAATGTCAACAACAAGGTATAGCTGGTCATCTATCATTACCTCCAGGTTCCTAGCAGGCCTTTGAAGGAGACTATGTCGATGATCTAAGATGAAAGTGGTATTGTGATGAATGGTAGGGTTGGCAGGGAAGCCAAGAGGTTCAATCTTTGAAAGGTTCAGCTGGAGGTGGTGATCCCTCATCCAGGCTGCACTGAGAATGAGAAATTTGAGATGAGACTGTGGGCTCCTCTGGAGGGAAGATCATGTTGAGCTGGATATAATCAGTGTAGTAGTAGTAGTAGGAGAAGTCATGTGACTGGATGACCAGATGAGAGCTGAAGGTACTAGAACTGAAAGCAAGAGTCATAACAACTGGAGCAGGTCCGTGATGCCAAGCTGACAGAAGCTGGACAGGAAAATTTGGTGTTTCACTGTAATGAAGCCAGCTGAATGGTCCAGCAGGACAGAAATAAATGGCCAGATGCAGCTCTTGCAGACCTCAGGGTGTCCACAATAGTCAGGAAAGGAGTGTGTCCAGCTCTGAAGCCACACTGTAGCAGAGGTTACCCTGTGTGAGAGAATTGGAAACTCGATTGAGGACAGCACACTGAAACGCTCGAGACAGAAATTAGACGATAGAGGTCTGTAGTTTTCAGCTTGTGATGTGTCGTGTGGGTTTTTTTTTAAGAAATTGAGTTTCTCAAGCCTGCTTAAATGCAGTGGAGAATATACCAGTAGTGAGCTATGTGTTGATCATGTAAGTAAGTGGATCTGTTAGTGAAGAGAGGTTTTGAGATATCAGAGATAGGGAGACGGGCAAATGAAGGCTGCATGCATGTGGTGGGTGTTGAGAACTGGCAGCCAATAGAAATGTGTCTAGAACTGTTAATTGAGAGAAGTCCCTTGAAACAGGCAGCGAGGGTGAGATTGTTGCTAAATAGCCAGGATTTATCCCAGAGAGACCACAAAAGGAAAATAATGATAGCTACAGAGATGAGGCCATGGAAGTGAGAATCTGCTTTTCACCATCCTGTATATGTCATTATCTGTTACAAAATGCATGAGACTACAAATGCAATATGTTATATGGAAGCTAGTCTGGCGTATTACATACATGGTTACTGTAATACAAATAAGGTCCTGAGGTCCAGTATAGAGGATGCACTCTCATCTACCTTCTGTTTTTTGTCATTATAATTGGTTTTCCTCACTGTACCTTTTAAACAAGTTGTCCCTTCCTTTGCAGGATGACACAGAGCCCTACTTTATTGGAATATTCTGTTTCGAAGCTGGAATTAAGATCATCGCCCTTGGGTTTGCATTTCATAAAGGTTCCTACCTCCGAAATGGCTGGAACGTCATGGATTTTGTGGTCGTCTTAACAGGGTAAGTGTGGATTAATAAAATTGTAAAAAATAGTGCAGCTTTTCACTTGGAATAAAATGTGTGGAACACTTTTCTATCCTGGTGGACAAAATCAATCAACCAATCAATCGATCTATCTATCTATCTATCTATCTATCTATCTATCTATCTATCTATCTATCTATCTATCTATCTATCTATCTATCTATAAATTATTCAGCTTTAGAAACACTATAGCAGAATGAATAAATAATCAAATCAGTAACAGGAATAAGCAATGAAATGCAGAGCCTTTCTACAATTTGACTGCTTCCATTTAAACTTTGCAATGATGCTGTGAATGTCCTATAGATCTCATGGTTTTGCAAAACGGGAAAAGAGGGCAGTGTGAAATGATTCACGTTTTCTTCTGCATCACATTATGCTCCTCATAGGCATCTATACTGCTCTGATGTACACTCCCAGTCAAAGGTTTTTGCACACCACAGTTTTTTACCTACTTTTCCATTTATTTCATAAACTGCAGATTTTTTATTTGTGTTAAGCACTGGAAAGTTGTGTGAACAACTATAAATGAAAATATAAGTCAAATAAAACAAGTTTCCTTTATAACAACTGGTTGTGTGGTGATGTCATAGTCAAATTCTAGGCTGATCTTTAACTTTAAATGCACTAGTTAACTGTTTCATCCTATGAAACAGAGCAATATTTAATGTCCCTTGTAGAAAAATTTTTTCGGATTTCTCTGCTGTTAAAATTGCTAGAGAAGGGTACTTTTATGAATCAAAGATATGATATTTTATACCTAATAATGGTACTGAAATGGTGAAAATACTATTAATGTATTTGTTAGCAAATAATATTGAGTGTATTTTTACTAATTGTTACGTGAATGACATGCAAATGTAGAAAATCTCAGCGAGTGCAAAAACTTTTGACTGGTAGTGTACTTGTTTGAAGGAAAAACAAGCCTATGAAATGATGTAGAGTTTTTTTGTAGACATAGATTAGCTGTTGCGAACAAACCAGGCTGAGGAGCACCAGAGATGTTGCGAAGCTGGGGCTCCCTGGTTGGCAGTGGAAATCCCCCGTAGGTCCCTGGCTCCTGCACCCAGTAGCCCCCTTCAGTCTTACATCAGATGTTGCATCACTATATGAAATAGTCTGCTGTAGGCAGCAGTTTCCATGTGTGGTATATACTTTTCTACCAGGAAGTATTTATCATGCTAAAGTGCTTTCAACTTATTTTCCTATTTACTTAGTTTAGCTTTGATTAAAAGGCCCCTGTATGGATTTATACAGCTGTGTATTACTAGTGAAGCTGCTGTACCTGTATAGTCTACCTATGACAATCTTACCTGTGCATTGTGCTTAGAGTTTCAGCATCCGATTAGCATCGGTTCATATACCGATGTCAGTACCGTATCACGATACCAAGTATTTTAAACAATACGATTCTAATATTTTGCAATTTCCAATTTTTATGAAGCCATGTTATGTTTTGCATGTGTTGAATCTGCGCTTTTGGGAGAGAGACAGTCACAATCATTTCACGTGCCTCTTGTGTATAGTTTACAGGGCGGCCAAAGTGAGATATATGGTATTATAATGTTTTATATCCAAAACTAATATTCGAATCTTTGATTTGAATGGAGTTTAATTATTTTATGCATATTTCACTGATAATGTTAAACCTATATATTACATGCTATTGCTGTTGGTTTGATTCATAAAAAGTTCTATTTATTTCAAAGCAATATAATATTTAAATGTGAGTGTTTTATGTTATTTATTTACTATTGATGTTGAGGTTACTATTGATGGTCAAAATCTTTGTATCAATCCAACTCTACAAAGTTTTCGCTTAACAGATTACCCACCAAAAAAAAAGGACAAATTTAACGAGATTGCGCTCATCCACCAAGCATAATATCGGGATTGTAATCTTAAATATCTGCCACAATAACGTACATAAACCACATGTTGAAAGCCTCCGTGAAACTTTGCCGAATTTCAAAAATGCCCTAAAATGCCATGATTCTTAAAAGAAAGCAGTCAGTGCTACAGTAATAGACATAACTACCTGAAAACAATACATGTAATTAATTAGGATGAAACTTAATGTCTTTCTTGAAAAGATGAAACATTTGAACATGTTATGGGCAATTTCAGGGGATCTTTGTTAACATCCTGCTTCTGAGGGGGGGGCGTGTATATAGGATCTGTGTCGCCCCATTGAGTATAACATACAGAATCTCAGGCCATGGCTCAGCCTGAACGTTAATTCAGGCATAGAGTGGGTGTGGCTTGCTAGCTGATAGACATGATTAAGCTGCTTCTTCACTAGAGTGAGGCAGTATGGCATGATAACTATGATTGAGGCCCTCTCTCCTTGTAAGGCTTATTACTGGATCAGTCCGCTATCAGTGTCACAGGAAAGTGAGCCATTGAATTATGTCAGTCCCAGAAGACTTATGAAAAACTGTGTGTTATGCATGACCACCCCCCAGCACCATCACCACCACAACCAGACTTGAGGTGTTCTCCCAAGAAACTCATCAGTTCTGTAATTACCACTGATCCAGATGTTACCTGTAAATTAATTCAAAAGAAGCAGGCAGAATGAGTATCATATGGCAAATTTAAGATGTTCCCACTCAAATGAGAAGCAAAAAAAAGGAAAGGGACTATGAACAACATTGCCAACAACATTCTGATCAATGTTTTATTTCTGTTTGTATATGCTTGTTTTATGGCTGAATCTTATTCTGAAGATCTCCTCAATGATGGAATAATTTGTAAGTGAAATTATACATAACTTTAACTAGTTGTATATAGTTTTAGTTCAGATTTTTTTTGTTTGTTTTTATGTTAAACCATGTGATGCAGTCCTTCATGTGCTTCTTAAAATGACATTCACAGACTTTTTATTTCCCTGAATACTCCAGCTCTGTTGATGAGGTTGCTGAATGTTCATTCAACAGTTATGCATAATTTTCAGCTAAAGATCTCTGCATGGGTGATATTGTATGACATGATGAACACATACAGGCCCACCATGCTATCTGTCTGTCCCACCCTGCCCCCCAGACTTTCATTTAAAAGGGTCGGTCTTGTCTTGCGGTAATTCGATATTCAGCTTCCTTAATGAAGGCATTTAGATGATTTTGCGCCCCCGGGCAGTAACAGGCCTTTAATCTCTCCCTATCAGACATTAGGAGTTGCTAATAAGAGTATAACTCCGCCCCTTTCTGCTTGCAGCTAGATCGATAGTGATATTGAGCTAAACTCATGCGGGATAGATCAGCTGCACAGGCCAAGTCTTCTTAGCAGAGTTGGGGAAAATATTGCGAGTCACTAACCCATTTTGTCTGGTTATTAGGGCTAAGCATGCCGCCTTCCTGGTTTAGTAGGTAGCACCGTCTTGACAGCAAGTCTCTGCTGACACAGTAGCTCCGTTCTTAGAGAGCGTCCCTCGGGGTTTGACTCTGTCGCTTTCCTGTTGCAGTAGATCCATTTCGCTTCGCATTACAGGAGAGCCTGATCTGAGCTCCACAAGAAATTGCTGTTGCGTCGGTTTTACAATCTGACGCAGGCATTTCCATTCAATTGCACTGAATCACTTTCGCACGTCTTATAATCCAGCACAGACATTTTCATTGAATCACACTTTTGTAATCCTACGCTGCCACTTCCGTTTAATCAAACTGCATCTTTTTCTCACTTTTGTAACCCCACACAGGCATTTCCACTGAATCTGACTTTAGTAACCCAGTCCTGGCATTTCCACTGAATCTGACTTCTTTCTATCTCAGCATCTAGAACCCAATTATTTATAGCAGCAGCTATTAACTCCAGTTTTGATAGAAAAAACGTCAATGCAGGGTTAGAGCTCTATCTACCATTTAAGTAGATAAAGCCCCATGACATGTACAGGGTAAATATTAACAGGGTAATACTTTACTTGATGGGGCACAAATACTGAGCAATAACTCAGTTACTACTGAAGTACAAATCATGAACAAAAATAGCAACTGCTTTGGATAAAAGATGTGTCATGATTTATTAATGATGAATCATGAAACCTGTATTTAACTTGTGTTATTCATTACCTGTTCCTTCAGTAGTTCCTTAGTAGTTCCTTCAGTAGTTCACAAAGGTTTACAGAATTAACAGGTATAGTAACAAATATAGTAACTGCTTGAGAAAACACATTGACATTCATTAATGATGAATTAACATGAGACCAGTATGTAACTAAGACTATGTTATGTATTAAGTTAAATAATACTCAAGTAATCGCATAATACTATATTATTTGTGCACCAATAAGTAAAGTTTTACCATTAATAGCTTCTTTATTTACAAATATACTCCATGGTATAAATGATATACATTCTATGTTCACCCTAAGTATGTGGAGTTAAAAAAGTCTTAAGAAAGTATTATAGACATTAGTATTAGATTATGATGTACTTACAACCATTAAAAAAAGAAACTTAATCTGATCATAATCTGATCCCAGAGTGCATTTAGTAACAGCACATGTATAAGATCCGGTAATGAATGAATTAGTCAGTTACTGTGGTCAGGGTCATGCAGGTCATGGGTGATTGCAGTAAATAAATCCATTATATAAATACAGGCATTGAAGATTATGAAAATTACAGTAATTTTAAACATTTCTTAATGTACATAATTAAACCTCATTATTCTTTTCATATTGATTGAAATGACACTGATTTGTTCTCCATGTAAGCAATAATTAAGTGTGGCAGAAACAAACTGGACAAAAGCAGACTGAAGTTTCAGAGAAAAACAAGACAGCGAACATCAGCAGCCGTGGCCCTTCAGGCTGGTTAATGAAAAAGTAAAAGAGGCCGTGTGAAATACAGCAGAGGGAAGCGGGCAGGTGTCTGTGCTGCGGTGGCACTGAAATGGATGTCACCGGGGAACGGCTCCCACCCTCTGAGTTAGGAGCCTCCTGCAGCACCGAGCGGCTTTCTCTGTTATTGCTGCTCATTGATTAAGCCATACATTTCACAGGGATCTGCAGAGCGCCCCCCTGCCTGAATAATTGGCAGTGTTCCTCAGCACCAGCAAAGCAGGGGAGATGTATACTCAGCTTAGAACATTTTTACATTTCGTTCTTTATGGTTTCCCGGGAAATGATGTGAAATACTTCTTCGGTCAAACAAACGGTTTGAATAGTGGCTGATCTTACTTGTGTATATTCAGCCGAGAAGCAGCCTGTTTATCGAGCAGGGCCAGACGCTGCCCACTGCTCCCAGTTTGGACCATCCCTGGTCTTTGACTCTCCTGCCCCAGGAGGGATGAGCTGTGTGTCAAGCATGGTTCATACTAGAGCAGGTGCGTTTCTGCTCTATACATCAAAAGCCATTTTCCATTTTTCATGCTCAAAGAAAACATTATTTAGAACTTTGAACCTGAGCCAGTTGACTGGTTTAAAATAGCTATACAAAATAGTGCACAAGCATTCCACTTTCGAATTGCAGTAAATCCAACTAACTGCGCTTCAGCATTGAACTTGTATAACGCCCCCCTGTGCCATGCAGTTTCTTATGTGTGAAATTCATTACTGATCTGCAGAAGGTGTGTGTCTATATACAAAAAAACATAGATTTAATTTATCTATGCTAATGCCTGCCGTTTTACTAGTCTATTTGTTTATCTTTAGTTTTGGTTATTAGCTATATAGTAGGCTTATTATTTCCACCTAGTTGTAGGACTTCTAAGGTCAACATATTGTAATCATATTTATTAAAAGTGAAATATATATAAATAAAATAAGGCAATATAAATAAAACCACACTATGTTTGGTATTGTTGTTGCACTACGACAGAGTAATATTCCTGCTGCAGTATACTGACTGCCCTTAGCGATATCTTCTGCTTGGATTGATGCTCTTTTGCTTAATGCACCTGTTATCTGCAGTGACCTGTAAGAAAAAAAGTGTCAGTAATCTATACGGACACTAACCACAGTTTCATCGTTCTTATTGTGCGCTACATTGTGCCAAAGTCTCTGCTAGACCGGAAACAGCTCTGCAGTGTTTTTTCCCCATGTATCTTCTGAGTGGCTTTTATTTTGTTGTCTCCTGGAGGCAAAGTGCTTATCCACAGTTACTTAATTACAGCCATTCTTGCACAAAGAATCTTTATTCTCGGATGAATATTGAGGATGATGTGTGATGTGGTGACACTGGTGATGTGGTGACACTGGTGATGTGGTGGAGGAAATACATTTCTTTTCCTTTGCTGATCTCCTCTCCACATTCCATCTTTCATGTTCTTGTGTTTTTATGATGCAGTCATAGTATTCTTCATGGATACCTGACTCACTTTGTTGATTTATGGCTTTTTTTCCTTTCATAAATAGAAAGAACATCTGGGAATGGTGACTCAACTGCAAATAAAAGAGAGTATGTACAGAATTATGGTTAATGACTGTCAATCAGACCGTGAACAGATTCTGATGTGCGAGAAAAGCAGGTCACAGGGCTAAATCCTGACAGAAGCTCTCAATTTATCTCAAATTTTATCTCATGAGTGAGGATATTTTTGCAAGACGTTCAGTGAATCACCTAAACAGATGTATTAATTAATGTGAATATATCCACAGTTTTAGTTTCTTGTTTTTGCTGTGTAGGATACAGCTGCAACGTGACAGTGGGACATTTGCAAAGGAACAGTATGCACTTGCGTTTTTGTTTGAGTTTTGTTGGATGAGAAGAAAATAGCTAGACTTTTTTAGCAATTTATGTAACACTGTTGTACTGAAGTGTTGATATACAGTTGATAAAACAGTCTATGTGCTTTCATCCACTCTCTGCATCAGACCACTTTTCTTTCCCTATTCAAGCACAATGGAACCCATGGTAATCTATTTGCCAACATGTGTCTTCTGATTGGTTTATGCGCTAAAAGCCCTACTGACATAAATGCTGTGTGAATGTTCTTCAAAGAGCCACTTAATCCCAGCAGCCCCTCTGGGAAGGAGACCCAAACGACCTACCATTGCTCAGTCTTCGTCGTAGTCACGCTAGTGCAGAGCCTATGTTTAAGCTCTATCCCGTGATAAAAGTTACCGTCAACCCCTAGCCACACATTTGAATAGTAGCACCTGTTTCAGCACTATCGCTGGCAGCAGGTGCACCATTGTCAACGCTAATGCGTTTTTTTATTCCTGCGTTACCGGTTATAAATCAGCCTGGCCTTTTGACATGTGTATGGTACAGTGCTGTGTTCCCCGGTGTGGGCCTGTTAGCGACGGCTAGCGCATAGCACCAAACCAGCAGGTTAGAAATCGTCTTGCCCACCGCAAACTTGTAAGGCGATGGCTCGGAGCTCCTTCTGCCGAAACCCACAGAGAGCGTTCCTCTCCGCCCACAGTTTGAAATGTGCCCACACGGGCTACTGAGCTCAACTGCTAGCACATGCAGGATTAGCGGGGTTTCACTGCTTCCTGAATTCTCCTGCTTAGTCTTTATTCTGTGTCCAACTGCATATTCAAACAGCTCTGAAGCACACCGATAAAGGAAAAAATAAAGCAATTAAACAAAAATGAATGTAAAAAAGACAGTACAGCTAACCAGATAGACTCCCAAAATGCTGCAGAATATTTAAATAGTGGGATGTGTGTTTTTTTTCCATTAGGTTGGACAAAAATCTAGCCCATACAATACGTTGCCCTTGAGAAAACATGGAAATACTACCCTAGAGAGCCTAATCACAAGCTGGAAAGCACGTGCATTTTAAGGGAAAAATAGCTATTAACTTTAAAACACTCTTAAACCATAATACATTTTTCTGCACATGTGCTGTTTAATTTGTGAAAGTGGCAGTTTATTCTATATCTGGTTTAACAATAATTAATTTTGAGCTGTGTACAAGATGCATGCAGGAAGACAGACCGTTCGTATGCAGCTTAATAAGAGTCTGCGGACATGTTCGTGTTTGAAGAATTCTTTTAGAGGACATTATATTAAAGATGAAGTACGGTCCGATCTGTGCAGCTCAGATTAATGGCATATGTAGAGAGTATAATCTCTGCACTGCCTGCTTGCGCTGTTATTTGTTTGACTCAGCATGTTCAGTGCACATTGTATCGTAGAGACACCTGCTACTAACGTCACTGTGCACTATCAGTGCAAAAGGACGGTGACCTTCTCCCTGACACTGAGTAATGACTTTAATTTAAAATTTCACATAATGACTATCACCTAATTTGGAGCGGTTTGCATTTTTTATCACAGCGATGATTTCCTACTTGTTCAAATTTTTCATTTCCCTTTAGTGCGTTCAGTGCAAAAGTATATTACTGTGCTTTTTTCCCCAGTATATTCTTTAATATAAATGATAGCGTTAAACAAAAACAATTCACAGCCTTTTCTGCTTTAATTCCCAGGGAGTAGCATTAGTATATTACACGTTGTACTCTAACAATAGGCTCTTCAGTCATTCGTGAATGTCAGCAGAAAATCGTACCAGAATGCTGTTAACTGTGCGTCTCGCCCCACTGCCTGTCTCCCTGTCTCTGTCCACGCTCAGTAATATAAGGACAGGCCAACCTGCCCCCCCTAGACCTGTCAAAAAACCGTAAGCTTTTTCCCCAAGTTTGTTTTCTTTTTTTTTTGTACCAGCTCATTGTGCCAGAGTGATGCTAGTGGAGTGGAAACGTGGCATAGAGACTCAGCTTCAGGGAGCTGGTTTAGATGTTTAGCCTCTGTGGGGTTAGATGGGGACAGGATGGTATAAACATAAACGGCTTTGTGAATGAAGGAGGGGGAAAAAAGCAATGCATCAGGGCTGAACAGGGAAACCTTTGCACAGGAGGATATTATGGCTCTTGGATTGGCTTCAAATTGGTATCTGGGTTACTGGGATCAAAACAAAGCAGGATGCAAAGCTGGATGACTCTGCTGAGGATGTGAGAGGCAGAGCATTGTGACACGGGGATTGGGCAGAGAAGGATATATGTATTCTTTGTGGTTGTACTTTGAGGAAGGAAGGGAGAATGGCGGGGATCAATCCAACACAGACTGTACCAGAAAAAATAAGGCAGCCATTTTCCATGTGAAAAAAAGAATGGAAACACAAGCTTAAACTTAACTGGAAGCTTGTGCTGGGTCTCTGGGAGACCAGCATAACAATATGTTTAACAGACAAATAAACATTGTAAACTATGCACTAATGTACTTTTCCCTTTGCCTTCTCTTTGTGAAAGTTAAGAAAAGCCAAACAGATTGCAGGTGTCAAGGTATGACAGGAGCTCAGTGTTTACATCTGTGCAGTTGGGCTATCGATGTTTATTTAGGGCTCCTGCCCAAGCCATTACAGGTTAGAAGTCATAAAACTGTCAAAGACTTGAGCATATTGGACGTTTGGTGACACTGCCATCAATTTAACAAGATGAATCGGGAGGATGAGTTGCATCAGAGGAACCCTCTGCCAAATGGCGTGGTTGGGTCTGTTGAAACATCTGTCATTCAGGATCTTTAACGGGTGTGTGGCTACGTCAGTTGGGAGTAAATGACTGACATTGGAAGTGAACGGGAGTCTCGATACTTCAGTGGGAGATTGGTGTTAATTGGTTTCGATCCTTGCAGTGTAATGGGGTATAACTTTTGATTTTCTACATTTAAATGATTCCTTTTTCAGCAGGTTTGGAGTGCTGCGGTCTGGAAGCCTTCAAAAATGGACGTTTTATAAATGTAATGCTGATGCGTTTACCGTACCAAGTCTTACCATAATTCTTCCAAAGATTAACATCTGAGCAGAACTTTGGATGTTTGAAATGATATGTTGACAAAGATGCAGCAATCTCGAGGGTACTGCAGCTAATCTTCAGGAGACATAGCAAAGTAATATGTGCATATCTGTTTTGAAAGACAATATAACACTGAAATTTCATTATGTATCTCTCTAACTTAAGGAATCACAGCACAGAGCTGCAGTGTAGTATGTTTTGTAAATTAAATTACAGTGTTCAGAAGATGTTTGCATAGCAGCAGATACATCATAGACTATTTGATGGCAATTTCAGTTTTCATTTGAAATCCAGTTCAGTTTTACTCAGTTTTCAGTGTGGTTTTATAACTTTTTATTTTTATAAATATTTCTGTTTAGTTTCTGTATACTTTCATTTCAGTTTTAATAATTTTATCTCTAGGGACAGATTACAAGTTGTAGAGCTATTTTTTCTGATCTTTGCAGAATCTTACATGAATACACAGTGTATATTATGTGCTAATGTCCTCGAAAATGTCCAAAACACATTCCAGGTGTTATTAATGGCTGTCTAAAACTAATATTCTGGAATACATTTCCTCGAATGATTGACATCAGTTAGGAATGATAAACTATTACTTTAACTAAATAATATTTAAAAGTATTTGATGTTTGTTTTTATTTTCAGTTTATTTCAGGAGGAAAATTTATAGTTTTTTTTTTTTTGTTTTTTATTTTATTTTCGTATCTTATCTTATTTCAGTTTATGAAAATGTGTTATAGTTTTGTTTTTCGTTAATGTTAATAACCCTGGTAGTTCGGGAGTAATTCCTTGTAGTAATTCTTGCATATAACACAGCTTTGACTGAGACATTTCCCTCGGAACTGAGCCTGCATATCTTGTCCCAGTCTGTCTGCCGAGGTTTGCAAAGGTCCGGTGATCATGTTTCAATCCGCCAGGAGGTCGGTCTCGGCTCTGTGGCTGACTGTCTCCTTGGCGCAGTGTGGGTGGGGGGTGGGTAGGGGGGCTGGTGGAGAGCTCCTGTGGCATCTGAGACGGCTCCCTCGTGGCATCCCCCGGGGCGGCTGGCTCTTTCGGCGGGGCCGCTTGCCTGATGGTGTTGCTGCCTCCCTGCCAGGCTCATGCTAATCAAGCGGGCGCTGACGCACCCATGCTGGGGTAATCCTGGCTGTAATGACAAGAGCCTCCTGTTGTGAGAATGACTCTGCACAGTTGTCATTTATGTCAGCAGCAAGGGGTGTCATTGAAATTTTAATAGCGGAGGACCCTCCCCCTCACTTCCCTCCAATGACATTTGATGCCCCTTATGTTGGAAAATTACATATACAGTAATGATATATACTCAGACATTATAATATTTCTGTGTTACTGTTTAATTTAATTTAATGCTTAGGAATGCACTGTACTAAAAATTTATAGCTTCTGTATACCATGACCCTCTTCAGATGATGAGTAAGAGTCAAGTTATTTCAATGTAAATTGTCAACAGCACAGGAGTTTTACTTAAAAATGTTCTGAGGGCAGAAGGAAAAACGATTGATTCAGAGCAATAACCAATGACATTATAGAAGAGGTGGGTCCAAGTAACTAGAGGAGACAGGACTTAGACATATGACTGGTTGGTCCCGCCTCCTCTAGCTGCTTGGACTGACCTCCTCTACAATTTGATTGGTTAGCTCTCTGAACCAATCATTTTTCCTTCTGCCCTTAGAACATTAAAACTCCTATGAGCAGCACTGTTGGGTATAGACTGTGGGCATACAGTGAACTAGCTGGAAGGAAATGAGTTTAGCTGAGTGGCAATGATAATGTTAAATGGATCCCATGCATGGACAGTTTAGCGGTGCTAATGATAGAGTGGGGATGACAGAGAAGTAATAGATAATGTGGGCCATACTGACCTGCTTAATATTTCACTGATATTTAAAATTAATAAACAGAACAGGCCATAGATGAAGAGTCTAGGTTATAAGATATACAAATGTGAGGGTCTAGAATAGGCCCACCTTTTTTTGGAGACTGTTTTTTGCATTCGTTCAGTCAGCACTCTTCCCCAATGAATAATTCCAGTACAAAATGCATCTAAGGTTCTGTTTGGCTGCTCCACTGCCTGTATCAGGGTTTCACTATTGGTTATACAGCAGCAAAGCTTTAGTCGATGCTTTCTTATAGGAAAATGGACGTCAATGAACGGCCGATAAGAAGCGCCGTCCATCCATTTTCAATAACTGTTTATCCAATTAGGGTCATGGTGATGCAGCACCTATCCCAGGGAGCATAGGGCATGAGGCAGGGCTGATCTCACAGCCGGTAAAGCAAAAAGCGGCACTTCAGCATGATCGCTGACTGACGGGGTCTGGGCCTGTTGACTTTCCCTCCTTTTTCTTCTGTCATTCTACATGACTAGCCTACATAGACAAGAAGGCGAACAATCAAGAAATTATCTTATACGATTTTTAAATGAATTTTTAAAGTCCATTCTCTTGTGCTTAAAAGTTCTACAGAAAAATATATGCCCTTATTTTCTTCTGGATGGTATTGAATAGCAGTTGTAATCGATGGGTACATTTCCAATTAGGTTTTCTTTTCAGGATGACATTGGACAGTAACGATCTAAATTCAGATTGGTTATTTTATGTGACATCCTAATAAATGTACTATGGAGCCAGGATAACTGACATTATCCACATGTATGTTTTACAAATGTCAGAAGGCTTAGATAAATGGGATCCAATAGGAGAAACACTACACAAGAATTGTGGTTGGGAATTTGAGGGTTACGGTGATCAATGACTGTAGGTCTCTCCCTGCTTTTTGGAGGGACCTTGATTGATTTGGAGAGCCTTTGCAGGAGGGCATGGTGACCCTGGGATGAGCTGGTCTCATTGAATGAGACAGTGGCCTCTGTGGTATTAATGTATATTTTTCCATTCTGCTGCTGCTGGTTTGTTTGCTTGTGAATGTTTCACTTCCTGCTGTCCTTCAGCTTGGTACTGCATCCCTTACCAACGTATGAAATCTTTCTCATCACATCACATCTGTCTTGAATAGCTACCAAACACAGGTTTTCTGTTCAGCCACACAATCTATATATCTATATATATATATATGTGTGGGGGGGGGGCAAATATCCCTCACAATTTAATAAAACCTGTTAATTTGACATTGTGGGGAACATTTTTCAGGTCCCCATAAAGATTTGTCAATGCAGTCAAAAATCTAAAAGGTTAGGACCAGGTAGGGGTTAAGGTTGTCATGTTGTGATTAGAGTTTTCCCCATAGAAATGAATGGAGAGTCCCCTCAAAGATATAATTACAAACCTGTGTGAGTGTGAGTATGCGTGTCTGGGTGTGTGTGTGAAAGTGTGTGTGGTCAAGGCAATATACAAAGGCCATTTTCCTCACAGAAGAAGCACTCAATGTTGATTTTGGCAAATGGTGTTAGAGCAAAGTACTTCATTAAATTTTCTTTTTAATACTTTGGATCGGATCCATCAAGACTCATACAGCTCTTGGCAAAGTTCGTATTAGCAAGAGTCAAATGAGGTGACAGTGTTCTTACGTAGAACAAAAACCCAGCATTTTTTTTTTTTTTAAACTTTGTTTATATTTATCTGTGGTATTCCTTCATTATGCATTCTTACTATCTTTTTTCAAAAATCTTTTCCTCTTACTCTCTCCTTCCACTTTTTCTTGCTGTTGTATTCTAATGAGATCAAAGAGCCATCTCTAGGCTGCCCTTCTGTTTCTATGGTGATATAGTGGAAGTGCTTTGCACACACGCTGGCCTGGTACTCAGATGCACACGCCCATGCATTATTTTATGTGTCTGGCAGGGGAAAGCCAGGCTCTGCTTCACTCTGGCCCCAGGGGCAGCCTCTGGCCTGAACCGATACAGCCAGTAAGAAGGACAGATGTCACGCGTGCAAACAGTAGATAAAAGGACTTACTGAGTCCAGCCAAAATGCGGAATTCAGCTAAATGCAATAGGATTTGTACGTTAAAACCCTTACTTAATAATTTTAAAATTGCGGGCCTACATGTGAGCATCCATGGATAAATCCCACGTTTGGCAATATACATAGACATAGAATATTACATATAAAACCTAGTAGTACATTAAATCCATTTCATCCACATTCCTCAGCAACTTCCTTTGCAGCAAACCTGAAGCTTATCTGAGTAAGCAGAGGGAATAATGTCAGGTGGGGAAGCTTCGGAAAGCCACTGACGGGAGAAGGAAACAACAGCCCAGTGTGTCTTGAGTTCTCTTTTATTTTCTTTTGATCAATCTTGGGAGTCGATCCCAATCCTGGGAATGTTGTGTCTCTCCACATGATTTACACAACTCTTCTTACAGTTATTTGATTACACCTTCATTGTGCAAGAAATCACATTTCAGGCCTTCAGTTAATTTTATACACCCCTACCACACCCCAGGTCGACATAGACAATTCTGATTGGTTCCCCTTCCTCAGGCATCAGCTCAATGTATGCCCAGACAACAACTAAACGTCGGCCTGATGCCAACCCCGAGTCCTTGATTACCACAAATCAATGTTTCTGTAACCCACGATTATTCATCTTTTATTTTCTATTAATTAATGAGTTAACCTTTGTATGAAATAAATCTCAAAAAGGTAACACTTTACTCGATGGGGCACAAATAATGTAGTAGTGTAGTAGTACTCTCTTTCCTAACGTATTAATAAAGTGTTAGTTACATACTGATCCCATGTTTGTCAAGTATTAATCAATCATAACTGTTCATGTATTTCATGCAGTTACTATATTTGTTCATGATTTGTTTGTACTTGAGTAGTAACTGAGTTACTAAGTTGTGCCTCCACAAGGGTTACTATCAAAATTATAATCATTTAGATTTATGAATCACTCCTCAAAACACTAAACTACTGATACATCCTACTAGTTTTTCCTAGAACTGCTAAACTACCACTAAGGAATACAGCAGATTTGACATGTTTCTCTCACCTGGGTATAGCCTGTGAGAATGTGAGCCCATCACAAACAGGAACACAATGGGCGAGCATGCAAACCCCGCAGAAATAAACCCACACAGCTTGGGCTGACAAAAATACATTTTTGACTAATTCAAATTACTCATAGAACACTTAAAAAGACACCTCAGATCATGTTCCTCTGGATGACTTCTGTAGACGGACGAACAGCAGAAGTATATAGTTCTGTGTAGTTTAGTTCTAGCTTAGCTAGACTAGCTAGTATGGGTCTACTCTCCTGACGATGGCAGAGAACGAGCCCACACAGGCACCCAGAACATCCCCCTTCCCCACTGGTGCAGGGCCCACCAGGACCAACCCTAACCCTACACACTCCTGTAGCTGTCACGCTGTACTGATGGTGTGGTCAGTTTCTTTTACTTCTCTGTTACTCGCGCTGAGAGTAAGAGCAGAGCTCAGTGTCGCTCGCATGTGCTTGCCACTCCAGCGGCACCTTTCTGGCGTCGATTATGCTGGTTTTCTCAGGTCCGGAATCAATATTTTCTTCCGGTTGCCGGGAAGAAGAACAGAATGACTTATGGAAATCTGTACTGATGCACACTGGATGGAATATGTATTATTCCTGCCAAGATGGAACAGAACTGTGTTTGTATAATAAACCAAGCAAATTGGGATAAGATGTTTCCATAACTAAATATGAATGCCAACTATTTTGACTCACTGTCACCTTTTTTCTTCTCTCGCTATGTCACTGCACAACAGCTCATTTGCAATTGGAACGGCGTAAAGAGTAAGGGACTGAAGCTGCACTGGGATGCCAAATTAGATCTCATGCATAATCAGGAGCCTTTAGTAAACAGAAAATCATGTTTATGTTTAAATGTAAACATAAAGGTAGTGGCTGCATCTAGTGCCCTGGAAGACATTGCATAGTATTACCATGGTGTCCCATTTTCATTTTATTTTATTAATAACATGATTGCTGAAGACTTCCCGTGTAAGACCTTTCCCCATTTTTCATGGCATTTTTCTTTATGGTTTCCTTGGTAACTACAAGACAACTTTTCCCAAGGCTTTTCCAAGGGTTTCTTGTGGAAGCCATGGAGCACTCTTTCCTTTGCATCTCATTGACTGGAACCTTTTGAAGTTGCGTTCATTTCACCTATCCATGAATCCTAACAAGCCATAAGATGAAGCTGCCATTACTGTGGATCACTATGCGGGACGTGGAGAATGATGATAAAGGCTTGGGACAGCATCAAATCCAATGGTTGGCATACAGATCCAGTTTGATCTCATTGAACCACCACACAGCCCTTTATAGGGTCAGCTTACTATCAAACCCAGGACGATATCAGAGAAGGTATTTTTACTTTAATGATGGGGACAGCCATTAGCACACAGGCAGTTCGGTCACCTTTCATTGGTATATTACCCTGCTTGAAATGTTCCTACCACAAGAATGGCTGAATATGCATAGACTGTTTTGGAGAGCACAGATGAAGAAACAGATATTTGGGATCTCTGAGTCGCTGATCACTCATGGGCCGCCTTTCACACCACCCTTTATGCTAATTTTCTAGCGTAGCCTGATTGCTAGCTCACCGAGATTGCTTTTGGATGTGTATTGATCCCACTGAGGAAAGCAGATGTCATTGATTCAGCAGTCTCAGGTCTGTAGGTTTGTACTGTATAGGAACCAGCACATGTTAATTATGATCATGTGGTCCTAGTCAGCCATGATGCTGTGTATTCAGGGTTAAACAGTCATAGACCTTCTCCCTGTCTGATGTCCACCTGGCCCATAAATGATGAAATGCAGAGGACTGGTTAGTGCTTCACTCAGGGAATGTTCACACCTCTGCCAGAATACATAGCCTGAATTCATTTGGATTCTCTACGTTTATACGATCTATTCATTTCGGATGAACTGGCAAAATACACGTTGTTTTGTAATTACAAAAAGAATCCTTTGGCAGTGTGTGAATCTCTATTTGTAAATTCTTAACATCCTAAAACACCTTAACAATTTTAATGTATGTTAATATCAGGCATTATATGATTATACGAATATGACGTTTGTTATTAACATAAATTGTAGCTGCCGTGTCCTGTTCATTGAAAGAATTATGAATGCAATGTTTTAAGACATGTTAAGTTATACGGTACCAGTCAAAAACTTTAGCTTTGTTATTCACCTTATAGTAAAAGGTCTCAAGGCAGTGAAGTAATACATATGAAATATTCCAATGACAAAGAATGTTCAGCATCTCAATTTTCTCATATATTAGATTCTTCAAAATAGTCCCCATTTGCGTTGATGACAGCATTGCAGACTCTTGGTATTCCTTTCACCAGCTTCTAGATGTAGCCACCTGGAATGCTTCTCCAACATTCCTGAATGACTTTCCATAAGTCTTAGCTACTCTTTCTCTTTGATCCAGCACATCCCGAACCAGCTCTGTAGTGTTTAGGTGGGGGGATTGTGGGGGCCAGATCATCTGTCACAGTAATCCATCTCATTCCTTCAGTTCATAAGAGGTGAGCTTAGGGTTGTTATCTTGTTCAAAAACCATTCATTTTCAGTAGGTGTGTCCAGACTTTTGACTGGTACTGTACTTACATCCTGCTTATGGATGTTCTATGAATGCATTATAGAGGTGCACTGAATGTTGTATCCATGCATAATGAATGCATTATAGAGGTGCACTGAATGTTGTATCCATGCATAATGAATGCATTATAGAGGTGCACTGAATGTTGTATCCATGCATAATGAATGCATTATAAAGGCTCAGTTACACCAGGCTCATTTTTAATGGGGGAATGGCTATTATCATGTAAGCCCATGTGTTTCTGAATGCAGTTACCGTCTGCCTCTATGTGCCAGATTAACATTTACAGATGCTATTCTTTGACACTTGTGACAGATGATTTATGTGTTTCAGACAGAAATACATGCTAACTTTAAGCGATTTTTTGCACAAGATTTGCCTGTCCTTAACTGAGGTTTGTACAGAGATATTTAATGTTTAATGCTTCCATGATCCACTAAGAGAAAGTCTGAACAACAAATTCATATATAGTTGTTTTACATGCAGTGTAATATGCAAGCTGAATTGCTTTTCTGGTAGCCTGGAGGTTTTTTGTGTAATAAACACTTGTACATGGGTCCAGTTCTTAGCTATTTACCTGAAGAGAGGCCATGTCTGCCTGTAAACCACCCACTGTGAAGGATTTCTCTTTAAATGTGTTGAGAATCATGTTTTCTTGCCCTCAGTCCAGGTGAGGACTCAGCAGTAGAGTAAGGAGGGGGTGAGACAGGGCTGCCTAGATTAGTAAGAAAAAGAGAGGTGTGCTTTACATGGGCTGAACTGCAGGCCTTATCTGGGCTGGCAGGAGGGAGCCGTGGTGTCAGACTGTCCTGGGCTCAGGCCATTTCCTCAGTGCCAGACTGGGACTTTCTCCAGCGGATGTGGGGAACTTGAAAATCACATGCGTAAGCACATTTGCTGATCGGCTTAGAACATGTAAAAAATGCAAATGACTATGCAAATGACTATGCAAATGACTGCATGCTCTGCTCCATACAGGTAATTAATGTAAAAGCTATGTGAGGTAACAGTTAGAAAATCAATATTATTCCCTAACTAGTTTTGTGTTCTCTTTACAAAGCCTGTTAATATTTCAAATTAAAATAGCATGTAAAGTCAACATATGATTTCTTTTCTTCACTACTTCACTACTTTGTGTGCAAAAAAAGTTCTGGAGTTTTGTTTTCTTATTTTCAAACATATTGTTAGTTTTAAATTTATTAAACGATAAAAGACAAACAAAATTGGATGGTATAGAACAGAAGGATATTCGTTTGAGATAAAAATAACAAATAGCTATATAAAATTCTGTCAACTAAATGAAGTATTAAAAACCATAAGATGTGTATGTAGATAAATATATAAGGGTGGTGTGACTATTCCAGGGTGTGTACTATCTTTGTGTTGGATAACGTCCAGTGTCTCACTGTCGAGGATCTAGTGCTGAGTAAACACTGTTGTGGTCTCTATCATGGCCCATGTGTTCAGCTCTGTAATTCTGGCAGCCAGTGGAGGAAACACAGTGATGTCAGAAGAAAGGCTGGTGACCCTTCCGGCTGCTTAATTTGTGCTCAGTGAGCATTTACTTGCCTTCCCGTGTTGGCATGATGTTAGCATGGTCATCAACCTTCCCGTGGAGTCGGTGGGGGGCGGGGGCACCCCCAGCCCCAGCAGTGACTCACAGCTTGTGCAGAGGTATCCACAAGAAGAGGAATCATCTCTTATGTTTAAGCAGTACCTGATAGAGTCGGTATTTCTGCCTGAAAATTGCCATGATACTACATTCAATCAAAAAATGATTAACAGAGTGGTCAGTTGTGTTTCAGTCTTATTTTATTACCTTAACTATGCAGTGAAAAATAAGACCGGCTGCATGCATCTGTTCCCTGTGCTACAGAAAGAGGGAGAGACAATTCAGCAATGCTGCATCGTCATTTTAAAGCGGCAAGTATTTGATGCACATTTCACAAAAAATGTATCCAGCTTTCTAGCACATTCTGAGGCTGCCTTTAAGAATTTATAATGCATCAGCCTAAGAAATTTTTAATAAATTGCAAAGCAGTGACTGTATCAATTTAGTAACCCCCCCTGCAGTGAGCCATATTAGATTGATTACCGAATGTGCTGCTGCTGCATTTTTACCCCTTTTTTTGCTCTTATTATTAGCAGAAGCTTGGAACATTTTCCTTTGGATCATGTTTGTAAGCTAAAAATCAATGGGATGCACCTGCCAATGGAGTTTGAACAAAATGCTTTTGATGATTAGATTTGATGAGCTTTGCCCATGTGCCTCGCACATGACACAGACCGCAAAGGCCACACGGTAAAGCTGAACTCATTCTGCCAGCTCCGCTAGCTCCATATCTCTTCTAATTGGTGACAAAAGGTCAAGCTGAAAGTGAAAGGCAAAGCGGCAGTTTCTGATGTCGTTTTTAAATGGCCGCCTTTATGTTTACCACAGGTACAGCTATGCATAACACAGAAAAACATCCTCTGGTTGATGTCAGTGGTACAGATGAACCTGTGAGATATAACCACGTGCCAGGGTATGGCCAGCAGGTTTACTGAGAAAAAGAACTCTGTCTTCTTGCATGTGAATAAATTATGAGTATTTAAATTATATATGGTGTTGGGCGCTTGAGCAAGGCCCTTAAGTCCAACGGCTCCAGGGACTGGCGGACCCTGCTTTCTCAATTTTATGTCACGCTGAATAAAACCATGTAGAGAAATGTATATAATGCGGCAGATTGTCAGTGTCTCAGCCAGACTGTCGGGGAGAACATTCAAAGGTGGTATTCGATTCTGAAGTATCGTTTTTGTTGCTGGACAAGGTGTGAGTACTACCATGGGTGTATATTATGGGGGGAAAGCGGGGTTGTAACTCCCCCAATAATCACAACCTGCCAATATAACCCCCTGGACCCCCATAAATAGGTGGATACCTAATCCCCCCCCCCCCCCAAATGCTCATTCTACTGATGTGAAAGCTAGGATATCAAAAGTCAGTGTTTTTAAATATGGTGTACAGTAGCTAATGAACCCCCCAGTTTGAACTTAGGAGCCACAGTCCAAGAGCAGGAAGCTACTTATATTAGTGCAATATGCTAATGCCAGTTTTTCTGTATGTTCTCCTTCCAATGATCTGAACACGAGTCTCCATGTGCTACGTATTCCACTCCTGATTGGTCCCCCTACTTTTATCCGCTTCCTCACCGCTGTGCAGGCACCAGAGTGCCTCATTCTGGAACACGATGGCAGCACATATCACTTCCTATCATGCACACAGGCCCACGCGTGTCACACGTGCTCTTCATACGGACACCGGAGTAGCGTGTAGTGCTTACTCACAAATCAAATGTGTGCCAAACACCTTTTCTATACTGTTGGCTTTCAGAGATCATTTACACAACGGGCTCTGTTTTCACCAGCTACATTACTTCTCACAGTAGGAGGACGGCCTTCCCATCTCACCAGACTCAAGGGACACAGATGCAGACAGGATGATGATCCAGGCTTTTACGCTAATGCATTTGCCTCTCAGGGATCTAACTCACATGTCATCCAAGTGTTTGACAATTTGTGTGCGTTTTTTTTTTTCTTTTCAATTAGCATCTTAAAACCATTTCCAAATCAGTGTTGGGCTCAGACCATGTGTCGTTAGAGGAACAGATATATTCATTTGATCACTGACCTTCAAAGGGGGAAAACTTTTTTAGTGACGCATGCAAACACAGCACACAGTATACAGTTTACACATGCTCTAATTCACCTCAGATTTATTCTTGCATAAACAGAGAAAATTCCAATCTTCATATTTGTTGAATGTTATATTTATATCGAAACTTTAAACTTTAACTATCATCCATCCATCCATTTTCTATACTTGCTTGTCCTATGCAGTGTCACAGAGGTGTGGAACCTGTCCCAGAAGATGCAGGTACAAGGCAAGGAATAATGCAGTGTGGGGTGCAACCAAAATTATTCATTACTGCAAACGTTATATTTCCAGTAATTGATACTGATAATGGAATACCAGTGTGAATGATTTTCACAGCGACATTAATGTTACAGTATGTTTCATATCTTACTTTGGGAACAGATTCATCTGTAGTTATACTGTGGTTTAATATATTTTCCTGGGTGTTTTTTCCCTGATTTGATTTTTCAATTTATAATTTTCTTCTTGGTGAAATGTGCTCTCATCTATGTATATGGTTATGCAATTAACGCATTGATATGGAATATTAGGAAGGAAATGCTGGGTTGTTCTGTCCTTTGTATCATCCTTTGTTATCCCTTAGACAGTAATTAAATTAATCTGATAATTAACTATTTCCTACAAATCAATATTCTCAGGCCACAGAGAAGACTAAAGTTTCCACACTTAGCTCATCCAGAGGTTTTTTTGCTCCGGCCAGGCAGTAATACATCAACACCAGTCTCTTGTGTCATTTTGGTCTCCACTCTGCCTTATTAAAATCTGAAACCGTAAATACTGTCCAGCAGATAGCATTCACACTGATGGGGGTCTGTAGTGATGTAAGAACGCCCTGTATGTGCTAGCCAATGAGCACGCAGATGTTATCATGTTTGGCATGTCCACTGGGAACTGGGGGAGCTGACTTTTTCCAGACATCTTTGTCGTCCTCAGCCCCCTTACCATAAAGTCACATATAATGCCCTGCATGTTTCTTTTATTCTCTGGAATCCAAAAATACTTACAGTATAATTATCCATTGCATATTTATTTGCATGTTATTTCCCGTAACACAAATATTTGCCTTCCCATCTATTTTATTAGCTGATAGTTAATTTAATCACTTGAAACATAAAATATTGTTCCATTTTCTAAACCTAGTTAAAGTCCCAGATTATGATATCTGACGTGAACAGAAGAAGATGTATGTGGGGTGTAACATACTGGCTGTTTATGTTCCTAATGCTTCACTAACATATGAGCAAACGAAACTATGGAAATCAATTTGGTGGTTTGCTGTAAATTGGCTGGCTGCAGATGCAGGCAGAAAATGCCGTAACGGAAATGATGGGGCTCGGCTCTGAGGGTCGATTAAGTGACTAATTTCTTACCGTGTGTTTCTGCTGGGGGAAGGTCCCCCCCCACCCCCACACCCACCCTTGCTTCGGCCAGCTGTTGTCTGTTTGCTCTTTGGAATGACACAGCATCTGTCAGGGACCCTCCAGTGGCTAGGACTATAAAAGGGAGACGTGGCAGTATTTCAGCTGGTGCCCAGGTAATATGTTGCTGGTGCCTGTGGTTTAGCTCCTAACACCGAAATGTTAGCTTTCAAAATTAAGCGTAAGGTTAGGGCATTACGGATCATTAATTTCAGTATAAAGTTTGCTGTCCATGCATGTGAGGAGAAACACTCTTGGTATTTCGATACACCAGCAGGAAATTGTACATTAATAGTAAATTGCCTTCATAGCGGTGTTTTGATTATCAGACAGTTTTCACTGCATTTGAAGAACGGGGGATGTTAGGGTGCTGAACGCCATGTTAGAAGTCTTAATGAAATCCCTCTCTCCGATTAGACCAGCAATGGGCCACTTGATTCACATTTCTGTATTAGTAAATTATAATGGCACTAAAATTCCTGTGAATGACTGTAGGACTATTTGCCTTTTGATGTTGCAGTGCCTTTAGTTGTCAAGCGTAGACTAAATATACAATAAAATAAAAAATAATGCTGATGACCACTGTTAAAATGTTTTTCAAGCAGGTTCCACAATCTGGTGGTTAAATGAATTATTAGATATGTCCTCACCATAATTTTGGTTAAGAGTATAGTGAATGGTTATGGTGACATTGTTTGCTCGAGAGAATCTTACTTACATGAGTGTTCTGAGGGCAGAACCAGAAATGATTGGTTCAGAGCGATAACCAATCAGAGTGTAGAGGATGCTGGTCCAAACAACTAGAGCAGACAGGACCAACCAATCAGATGTCTCGGTCACGCCCTTCTAGTTGCTTGGACCCACTTCCTCTACAGTCTAATTGGTTATCTCTCTGAACCAATCATTTTTCAATCTGCCCTCAGAATATTTTTGTGTAAGTAAAACTTCCTCAAGCATTGGGACACACCTCTTAATCATTGAATACAGGTGTTTCATTCAGACCCATTGTCACAGGTGTATAAAACCAAGCAACTAGCCATGCAGTCAAGATCACAGACATTTGTGAAGAAAACTGGTCATTCTGAAGAGCTCAGTGAAATCAAGCACGGTGCTGTCATAGGATGCCACCTATGCAATAAGTCAGCTCATGAAATTTCTTCCCTGCTATATATTCCACGGTTAACTGTAAGTGGTCTTATTGCAAAGTGTGAGTGTTTAGGAACAACAAAAAGACAGCCATGAAGTGGCAGACCACATAAAGTAACAGAGCGGGGTTGCTAAGTGCTGAGGTACATAGTGGGTAAAAGTCACCAACGCTCTGTTAACTACAGAGTTCCAAACTTCCTCTGGCATTAACCTCAGCACAATGTGCACTGGGAGCTTCAAGGAATGGGCTTCCATGCCTGAGCAGCTGCATGCAAGCCTCACATCACCAAGAGCAATGCCAAGTGTTAGATGGAGTGGTGTAAAGCACGGCGCACTGGACTCTGGAGCAGTGGAAAGTGTTCTGTGGAGTGATGAATGACGCTTCTCTGACTGGCAGTCTGATGGACGAGTCTGGGTTTGACAGATGCTAGGAGAACGTTACCTGCCTGATTGCATTATGCCATCTGTAAGTTTGGTGGAGGAGGGATAATGGTATGGGGTTGTTTTTAAGGGGCTGGGCTCCTTAGTTCCAGTGCAGGGAACTCAGTGCTTCAGGATACCAAGACATTTTGGACAATTCTACACTTCCAACTTTGTGGGAAAAGTTTGGGGAAGGCTCTTTTCTGTTCCAGCATGATGGTGCCCCAGAGCACAAAGCAAGGTCCATAAAGACATGAGTTTGATGTGAAAGAACTTGACTGGCCTGCACAGAGCTCTGACCTTAACCCTATTAAACACATTTGGGATGAATTGGAACGGAGATTGTGAGCCCAGCCTTCACATCCGTCATCAGTACCTGACCTCGCAAATGGTCTTTTGGATGAATGGGCAAACATTCCCACAGACGCACTCCAAAATCTTGTGAAAAGACTTCCCAGAAGAGTGGCAGCTGTTATAGCTGCAAAGGGGGGGCAGCAACTTCATACTGATGCCTATGGATTTAGGATGTGATGTCATATAAGTTCCTGTGGCGTAATGGCCAGGTGTCCCAATACTTTTGTCCATGTAGTGTATGTTTGTGTGCCGTGGACTTTTCTTGTTTCATAATATTCATCTCAATTTTAAAACTCAGAGGATGACTCTCAAGAGGACTAAAAAAACAATAGCAGCATCACGCCAATGACACTTATTGTTAATAAGCAGAAATAACAAGAACACTGCAAATCTGTTTTGTCAAACTATTTTAAAATATTAAGCATATGGTATGAATGCTGAAGTATTCTCATCAACAGACACATTGCTGACAGGTGAGTGCATTGAGTGGCGTGTCTGGATCATTAGCATGTGATTGTAACGAAGACAAACAATATCAAAGTAATTACTTTTGTCTATATACAAAGAATAAGCACTGGTTTGTTCTTTTGTCTCAGGGAAGTTGTGGTAACATTTGAAAATGCCTTTTGTTGGCTTTAAGTTTTCAGAGGTGTAGAAATTGGGCAAAGTTTGAGAAGTTTGAAAAGTCTGGAGAACCATATGCTGCCACAGCAGTGCTATGTGTGACCTCCCATTCCCAGTGAACCCAGGGACGACTACAGTGACCTCCCATTCCCAGTTAACCCGGGGACGGCTACAGTGACCTCCCATTCCTAGTGAACTCGGTGACGGCTACAGTGACCTCCCATTCCTAGTGAACTCGGTGACGGCTACAGTGACCTCCCATTCCCAGTGAACCCGGGGACGGCTACAGTGACCTCCCATTCCCAGTGAACCCGGGGACGGCTACAGTGACCTCCCATTCCTAGTGAACCCGGTGACAGCTACAGTGACCTCCCATTCCTAGTGAACCCGGTGACAGCTACAGTGACTTCCAATTCCCAGTGAACCCGGAGACGGCTACAGCTGGCCGGCACCCGGTGACCTGATCCAGGCTGCGGAGGCAATATTCTTATGCACTTCAAAGTGAGGAAGGATCGACTGTGTGACTGGGACTGGGATTCTTAAAGCGAAGCATGCTGTTCAATTTCTCTTATTTTTCTGGATGTAAGTGTCGGGTTGTTTCGTATTAGAGGAAGGGAGCTGTGATTAAATCGTGTTCTTCTTGGAATCTTTGAATTGAAGTTCGGGTGACACAGTGTTCGGGTGACACAGTGTTCGGGTGACACAGTGTTCGGGTGACACAGTGGTTAAGGGATCATGTTGTTGCCTCACACCTCGAAGGCTGGGGGCTTGAATTCTCCTTCTGCTCTGAGTGTGTTTATATGTTTCCTCCAGCTACTCCTGCAGCCCACAGACGTGCAACTACACTTACTTCACTGCCCATTATGTGTTTGCGTGTGCATGTGCCGCAGCCTAGTGCCAGTCTCCAGGCGACCCTGACCAGGATAAGCAGTTAAAAGATGGATTCTTGCAAGTGGATTGCATTATCTAATATTGTGCGTGTATGTAAATGTATACACGTGAGCTGTTATAAAATTATCAGTTAAATCCCACAGTAGACTGTATTATGGCTGATTTAATCACATGCACTCAGCAGCTTCTCAGGCAGACCCTAAAGCCAGTGTGGACCCTCGGAAAGGCAGGCCCGCTGAACGATCCACCGCAGTGGCTTATGGGATGGCGGTTTGCTAAAACGCTCCACCATGCTCAGAGTGTTCTTTAACACCCGTACTTCAGCGAAACACACATCTTGATAAGGAAGTTTCAAATGGCGCATTCAAAGCTGATACACACATCTCTCAGCCCGCACTAAAGAAAATGTTCGTAGATAGCTTTTATTACTTGTACGGCAGCCTTATGAGGTGATACTTTTGGGAGCCGTACGATATATTCATTTATACTTTTCAAAAGTAATTCCCTCATTCCTAAAAACCTTTAGACCAAGATTTACAGTTTGGATTCAATTCAGTTCATTCACTTGAGAATGCATCTATTCGTTTAGCTTAACTACGTGAATGAATAGCATATTGAGAGAGAAAATTGTTTTTTCTTTATCAATGAAGACAAGAAGTCTCTAAGACGTTATTCCCATTATAGATGAAGGGAATGAGTAAACTCATCCTGTCGTTGAGATTAGCGTGAAATATGCCAACCACAGGGCTATGCTCCATTTAGCTGACCTGGCAGTAACTATATTACAAACCACTGAAGATTGCAAAGCGAATATCTGCACATTGTGTAGCATACTAGGACGGCACTGTATTAAAAGTGAAGGGTGATACTGGAGAATATTTGAAGCCAGTGCTGATGTTACTAGCTTTTGATGATAGAGATGTTACCCTAAGGTCCAATGAGGAGAATTATGCAGAAGGAGCTAATTACATTTTATACAGCTTTATGGGGGTAATATCTTATCTTTCCATGCTAATGCGCAGGATATGTACCAGGGCTCAATGTAACTTGAAAACTGATGCTTTCACAGCTAACAGTTTTGCACCCATCTGTTTGAATCTCAGCCTTTCTCTTTGCAAGGTACTTCAGTCAATTAAAACTGAGAAGCGCTTCTCTCTCCTTCTGTTCTTTATGGTAATTAACACTATATGACTCCCGTGTCCCTGGTGATGCTGCGGCAGCCGCACAGCGAAAAAGACGACTCCTATCTTAGAGAATCAATGCTGTTATACAGTTTTTCAAAATGAATGAGATGGAATTTCCCCGGGAAAACAGTGTCAAAAGGAAGATTATGTTTTTTCTCTTCGAATTTTCTGTGAAAAGCTAGCTGTGGCGAAAAGGACATCGCTACCGCATGCAAGCGCACAGTAAATGAGACCCGAATGAGATTCTGCTGCCCATGAGCCGGAAACAAGGGCTTTCCAGATACACGTCTGTCTAATTGCATTGTTCTGGGCTTGGCGCAAAAAATGCATTTCTGCACATGCCATCTTGTGCCGTTTCACAGCTGTCGCTGTGGGGGGGCAGCCCCAGGGCCATTTATTTATTATGAGGCCTCTGATCAAAAATTCTTAAAAAACAAAAAAGCAGAAAGATATGAATGGACTGGAAATATATTTCTAAAGATCACAAACCAGCCCAAATACAATGATACACTGCAGTTTACTTAAATTGGCTCTCTGTAATGTCAAAGTGTCAACAGTTTCTCTGTCTGTAGTTATTTTGGAGGGCTGTGGGTCATTATAGCTATTAAGGAAACAGTCTTTAAGGTGAGAAGTTATTGATTTGTTCTCAGGAAGATCCTTTCTTCCACAGAGCCACGAAGTAAGATACTGTATCTCCTCAGACAGCAAATGGCAATTTTGAACTCAGTCGCTTATGTTTAGTTTTGACAAAAAGTGTTGTGTCCAGGACATTCTCTTCTGTTATTCCTACACATTTTAAACCCATATTCATCCATTCATTTTCCAACCACTTTTTTTAGTCAGGGTCATGGAGAGGGGTTGGAAAAATATACCACATACTACTTAAAAAATAAATAAATGAAGAATTTTGCTTCAATGTGCAGTAAATATGGAAGTACAGTATGAACAGAACTTAACATTCAAAAACCTTCCAAAACAGCTGAAAAAAATGTATATTTAGAAATCCACTTATTTGCAAATTAATGCTTTGAAGTGACTTTTTTATGAACTAAGATGCTTTTGAAAACCTGTTATTGTATATCCTGCAGTACAACCCTTTCAAGAAGTCCCCTGGTCTTTGTGAAATCGATGTGTATAGCCTATAAGCTGGATCCTTATTGGTTTTACAGAAACCAGTAGTCACTTTGTGGGCCGCGTTATGGAACAATGTGCTTTCATTCACATTGAAGCGACGTTTTAATGCTCTGAAAGGATACCCGGGTAAATCTATTGATTGGCTGACCTACTGATTGCCTGCCTGGTTCATTAGCAGGTCGCGGTGGCGTTTATTAAGATTCACCTCCGCGAAGTAATTGCAGCCACCTAAGGATAGTTTTATTAATGAGCAGGTATAATTACAGCTTGTAGGCAAAACGTAAGGAGCCCTAACTCACCAACTAGTGTAGCAGCTAATGTGACCTATTGACTTATGATACACTAGGCTAAAACAAATACCAACACAGGTGCCACCTCCTGTTGCTATTCCTGTATTTCCATTTGTCTGGGTGGCATGATCAGCTTGCTCAGTTCAGAATGACACGCAGGGCAGAAATGTCCCTCAGACGGACATGAAGCCATTGGGTGGGGCAGTAACAAAGACGACCAAGTCTGAGGGCACTGTCCCCATGAGCACTCGGTGACCAAGTCAGCCTCTCCTCTGGGGTAGTTTTGGGTGAAGCACTTCAGAGACCTTTAACCTACATCTTTGTGTGACTGTAATTAAAGTTCCGGAAAGGAGAATGAAAAGGAGAATGGCTAAAGGAAAGGTCCCATTGAACATATTCAAGGCTAACTGGGATGCAGATCCCCAGTTTCTGTTGTCATGTTCCCCACATACGAGCGGCACGGCATCGAGAGGCTACATCTCTGTGAAAGGTCCATTCAGGGAATCTGAATGCTGTATTGTTGCTGGAGTGTGTGTTTAGCTGGCATGTGTGTTTAGTCAGTGACAATGGTGACAGAAATGTCCTTCCCAGAGGCAGATGGGGGGAAAAAGGGGGGGGGGGGGGGGCCGACA
>JAODJU010000040.1:16116446-16131197 GCA_026776725.1 Gnathonemus echidnorhynchus | reverse complement strand
TATATAATGTGTGTGTGTGTCTAATGAGACCAAATGCAAACAGCTGTAGTTCATACTTGTCAGGCCAACAAGTCAGTCTCTGCATCTGCACTCTTTCCTCTGATTAAAGGGTATTTTCAAAAAATGTCTGTGTTTGTATGGACCTGAGCTTGGTGTGTTGGCATGGAGATTGAGGATGGGCGTTTCTCTGTTGGCAATCTGCCATGAACACCCTTTACTTGGAAGACTGAAAGAGAAATGTACTGTACGGCGATGACTCCGAGCAGGGCTGCACTGCACAACAGCTGGTCACTAACCTCTTGTTTGTGAGCACATTCTTGGGCTACCAGCCTCTGACAGCTTCACTACAAATAAATTGAAATGAATCCTGAGAGTGATATTGTATGGAAAGCAACCGTAAATGGAATTTGAAGGTCCAGCTTGTGTTTCTCTATGTATTAATCAATAAGAAACTGATAAAGAATATATATATATATATATATATGATGTATATTTGTAAGAGTAAGTCACCTGTTTCTGCATATGTTGGCCTCTCTACCACTTTTGACATAGTACGACATGCCTTGACATCTTTAAATATTACACCCATCTATAAATATTAAACCCAATGCTTCTATTCAGCACAAACTGAGCACCAATAATCTCAGACCATTTACAATGTCTTTCTTCTATTTTTTGTTTAAATCTCTAAGCATATACTTTTCAAAAACCTATATTCAGAGGTGCTGAGACATAGTAAGAAAACTCATTATAAACATTTCTAGCAAACTCATTATAAACATTTGAGCAAGACTTTTGAGCTCTGGAGCTCTGTCCCCACTGATGGCGTCACATCCTGTGTCATTTGTCACTCAGGAGTTTGTGATCCTCTCAAACCGTAATGTACATTGACCTGGGACTATGGCTTCTTGAAAGCATTGATAAATTGACTATGATGCAGAGGAAGTATCTGCTATAATCCCAATGAGAATTGACCATTTTTGATATATCATCTTTTTTCCTTCTCTGTTTCAGTGCTGATGCTTTAACACTGAACAGATGGCTGCTCTCAGTGTGTCTAGGGGAAGAGCAGAGATGCCCGTGGGGGTGCAGATATTTGCTAATGACTTCCTTAAGGCCATTTCCATTCTCCAGGCTTGGTTTACTCACAAGGCCTGGACCGTCTTCTGGTTGCTTTCCGCAAATACGGGTTATCTGCATGCCGCTTATGGTGTGTGTGCTGGCCCTCTTCGGATGTTACACGAGGAACTAGATTTATAGCAGAATCAAAAAATCAGGAAATTTATATTAAAGTGACATTTAAAAGATTTCCCCTTTAATATATAAGATTTAGTATGATCGACTCTGATTTCTCTGCCAACGATGATGTAAGGGACGTAAGGGGCATGGAAGCAGCAGATGTCAGTCACATTGAATCCTGCTGGAGTTACGTCACTGTCATGCTTCCCTTGAATGGATTTTGGTAGGAAATAATTTTTTCTTTAGCCCTTTATGCAAGTTACACATCCCTTCAGAAGTGGACATCTAAATCAATGAATAAAACTGAATTCTTAAAAGACACACTAAACCATCACGTTAATTATTAAAGTTGGATGCCCATTCATCCTTCTTTTCATCTGTCCATTCCGTCACGGTCACGAAAGGGCCTGGAGCCTATCCCAGGCAGCGCTGGGCACGACCCTGCATGGGGTCCACCCTGGACAGAATGCCAGTCCCTTCCACTCAATTTATTAATTGTTAAATTGTTACATTCTGCTAACCAAATTATATCCATGTGACAACTGAAATCATTCAGCTGAAAAATATACTGATTTTCTATGTGTATCATTTCTTAATTATTAAAATGTTTTGAATAGCGTGAATAAGCCTTTCAGAACACCTACATATCTGTATCAGAAGGAATTTGAATAACAGATCCCTGAAGTTTTACAAAAAAGAGCTCAGAATCTGTTATCTATAAATTATTTGACACTGTAATGAGTTCAGTACACTGAAATGAAACCTTTGCTTACCTGCTAACAGCTAACAGAGTTTTTGACAAGCATCTGATCTTAAGTCATAAGTTTCCTATGTCTTTAAGAAGCATTATATTCACTTCAGATGGAAAATGGAGATAAGATTAAAACATAGGTCTTTTATAAGTAGGCCTGAATACATGTTAGCATGCTGGAAAATACATTTTCTAACTTAGTTAAAATTAAATTGAACTACATAGTATGACACACAAGGAAGTGTGAACAGGCTTCCAAAAGGAGCGCACATCGTCCTAAGGAGAATATCCATACTGTCGTTATGTCTTAAATAAATGTTTATAGAGTTTTAGTATAAATCTGGCATGTTTGCTAAATATTTAGTTTTTAGCAAAAGATAAAGATTTGCTAAAGATTATTTTTATAGATGTTTGGTTTGATGGTTTATTCTTTCATTTCAAAAACAGTTTTTTTTTTTTTTATTTAGAATTCACTATAACTGCATCTGCTTTGTCATGTGCTGATTTCCCCTTCTTGGCCGTCTAATAGGTGTCTGATGGGTGACACAAGGTGATTTTTATAAAACATTTTGACCTGATATTTAGTAAGAAGTAGAGAATAGAGGCCGGTTGCTAGTACAATGCTGACGGATGCTGATGAGATAGTAAAAGCAGAGGAAGATGTCAGGCTTCACAGCTCCAAGCTTCATCTTCCTGCAGAGAATCCCGGAGCCAGCGGCCCCAGCGCCTCAAAACCGATGAGTCACCGGAACGCGAGTCCAGCCCGTGTAGTAGGACCTCATCCCGGTTTGCCGCCGTGCTGCTGTGTTTGGCCAATTTCACTATCGATTAATTGCTCTTTAGGTGTTTAAAAATAGCCGCGATCAGAACAGAGATGGATATATATCCATGCACATCAAAAATGTACTTTGTTAATATTTAAACTCAACAGAGCAAAAAATAAAAATAAATTAGGAGAATCCTAGATTAATTGTAAGCTGTTGCTGTCCATAGTTGTGATGTTAGCATGCCTATTTTAAATTTAGCTGCTTCTGCTGTCAGTTGTTGGAAATTTATAAAGAGGGCACCAGCCTCTGTGTGCAGAACAGAAGAGACTTCATGCCTTTCGTGGTGGACATGCTGCGTAATTAGAGAGCTGCTATTGGTCGCCTCACTCTGAGGAAGGCAGTATGTGTACGTCACCACTCCTCCCAACACGTCCCATTCCGCAAGGCGTCCGGCTGACTGAGGCTCCAGTCCTTCAGCTACTGGAACAGAAATGCTGTTCAGCCGTGGTGGAGGGAGTTTCATGAGAATTGAATGCTCCTGTAGCATGTCAAGCAGAAATTGGCCCTTCAAGGGATAATCCATTCATAATGGAGACAAGAACTTTCCCTTGGTTCCATCTGCCTACTTGGAAAATCAAGCTGTTTCATGCAAACCGTTTCTGTGTGTGAATATGCAGTAATATGATATAATAGAGTGAGTGTGTTGCTGCTGTCACTGTACTTGTGTCTGACAAACAATGCTGATGTTTATTACTGTGTAATGTCCTTGTCGCTCTGGAAAAGCTGCTCACACGTGTGGTGAAATGGCCAGTTAGAGTCTCAAAGCAATTTTTTTCCTGCTTTCATAGAAAATAAATGCTGTATTTGCCATTCGCACAAGTAGACGGGTGCATTGGAATGGTTCTCTTCGCCTGCCCCATCGTGCTCTCCACAGTTAGAGGGTCACAGCACAGGGTCAGCCAACGTGTGACATCTCTGGAGCTGGAGGTTAAGAGCCTTGCTCAAGGGCTCACAGATGTGTGACTGTTCTACCGCGGCTGGATCTCAAACCGGCGATCTTCCGATGACAGACACAGAGACATGGGCTGGTGAGGCACTCACCAATCTGGCAGCTTGATTCTTAGCCATCCCTTCAGCCCATTCAGCCATCTGGCAACCCTGATACCGATACTGATTCTAAAATGAAAGAGTACTGATACTGTCATGTGTCACTGAACAGCCATTGTTGTGTGAACATCAGAGAGCGTACATATACAAACCTAGATGGTATAGCCTACTACATACCTAGGCTATATGGTATAGCCTAAATAATGATAAAAAGTGCAGTATAGTAAACACATAAACCAGTAACATTGTTGTCAATTATTATTATTATTTTTGTACTGTACATAATACCATGTGCTATACTTTTATATGACTGGTAGTGCAGTAGGTTTATTTACACCAACATGTGAGTAACATGTGGTGTTATGAAGTTACAATGGCTACAACATCAATAAGCAATAAGAATCTTTCAGGTCCATTATAATCTTACAGGACCACCGTTGTGTATGCGGTCAGCCGTTAACTGAAACGTTGTTCCGTGGCGCATGACTGTATATTGAAACTATGTGTTTCCTTGGGGAAGTGTAGTAAATTAAGCAACTAACATGCCGTCAAGCTTAGTGTCATGTATAAAACCTGTAGCCAGGACCAGTATTTTAACTTGCTGATGTTCTGCAAGAAACAGCAACTTAAGATGATGTTGGTGTAGGAGACTGAGAGTTGACAGAGCAAACATTGGAATAAGAGAATACTTCTCAGCTCAAATATGTTAACTGCACTGTTTCAGTTGGTATGAAGGATGTATCAAGAGCCTTTTAAGTAGAGTTATTGTGGCTGGTGCAGAAAGATGATTCCGCTTTCAGAGTCTCCTGCTCAGTCCTGCTGACAGAGTTTGCCCACTGCTAGCTCTTCCTTGACTAATTTGTGGCGCTGTTGTTGGGCTGTCAAGGTTGTGTGTTTGTTACTGGCCTACAGCATAACCCAGCTTTATGTTGGTCTCGTCTATGCGGGAGAGGGACCAACCGTGTCACATTCGTTTAGGGGGAGTACGGTTCTAACATGTTCTAATCTAAGAACCGAAGACTTTTTTTTTTTTTTTTTAACAGCTGTCCGACAAGCTTTATCATATGCTGGACTTCAGCTGCAATATTCTCAGGGTTAGTTTGATATCACTTAATAATGTACAACAATATACAATAATGCTGAATATTGCTGTGCAGGTTTGCTCTGTTTTGGGTAGTATACTGGGAAGAAAGTGTAGATGAGAGCCCTGGGATTGACTGGCACACCGTTTAGGGCGCACCCCGCCTTGTGCACCCCCCCTTGTGTACCCCCCCCTTGTGCACCCCCCCCTTGTGCACCCCTGCCTTGTGCACCCCCCCCTTGTGCACCTCCGCCTTGTGCACCCCCCCTTGTGCCCACTGCTTTCTCCATACCCCTCCCCCACTGTGGTCCTGATCAGGAGAAGCGTTTAGAAGATGGATTGATCCAAATAAATGCAATTTAATCACTTTGAGATTTTAAACAGCTTGTCCATTAAAGCTGTATTCATAAGAACATGATGATGTGTGTCTGGTCTATATAAAGAAATGGCGAAGAACACACCTTCGGTCTCGCTCTCTTCCGAATCTATCATGTAAGATAAATGAGTAGGAGTGGGTCGCAACTGATGGTGCAGCTGACCTGGCTGACATCACTTTTATGAAATAAACAGGATATGAAATATGAACTTTGGTCCTTTCTTCAATATTTTAATGCAACATAAATCTACATAATGATAAAATCCTAGTGTAGATACTACATCCCTATGTATTAGCATATCTATCTATCTATCTATCTATCTATCTGGATCAATTCTTTATATTTTTTCTTCTAGAAGTTCTGTCTTATATCCATATCTCCTGTCAGATTATACCACTGTAACAGCCTTGGTTCTTCAATGAGGAAGATTTATTCGAATGATTACAGAGAAGTTCATTAGAAATATTGTCTCCTGTCGCTTGTCACTTGTTCGCTGTTTGTATATCGGTTTCCTTGGCTGAGGTGCACATGTCTGCACATGTTATGTTGATGGCGTCTGCCTCTGCTTGGCTTTAGCACTGACTTCTGTCTAGGTTTCCCTAGAGAATATTCAACATTCAACCCAATCCAAACAGAGTAAATGACCATAAAAATGGCAGTAAGAGTAGCATAATTTAAATGTAAGTCTAATTAAAATGTAAATATAAATTCTTTTCTGAACAAACCACGTCAATCTCATTTTCTTAATATAACTCATGAAATTGACTCAGATCTATACTTATTCTTACTGATAATGAATACCAAAAACGTCAAGAGAAAAATACTTACAGTAGGATTAATATAGCATCATTAAATTTTATGCATGTTTCCAGTGCAATAAGGGTTTTCCTGTAAGCTCAGTTCAGCGGGAGTTAAATGGACATTCCATGGGTTACGTAGGGGTTTGATTGGCCAGTTAGTCAAATTTATTCTTGTACACCTAACTTAAGTAGGAATACTTTGGTTACCTTCTAAAAATCCTCAAAATAATTCAAACAGGTAAAAAAAAACAGGTTTTCCAAATCAAGCACACGCGACCAGTGAGATTTTAATGCACAGAGAGGTTGATGTAGGTGATGAGACATTCAGCAAGGTTCCTGTTGTTCAGAGCCCCACGTTACTATGGCTGAAACACACTGGCTGGCCTTTTACACTGCAGGGTGACAGTGTGATTCGTAGCTCTGGGTTCCAGGGCACTCCAGCATTCAGAATTATGGCCTGTGTTTCCTTTGTGTGCTCATCCTTCTCCATGGGTAAGAGCCTAGCAGTAATGAGCTTGGCGCTTTATACGGTAGGAAAAGAAATTTGGTGCAAAACGACGCTTGACCAAAGAAAATTGTCTCCACTCACGGCAGTCAGTCAATATTCATTTAATTTGTTAAGATCATGATTTGTATGACCTGTGTTTTTAATTTTTTGAATAAAATGAGGAGAAAACCAGCAAAAATCATTGATTGCCCCACTGTGTGGTTACAGTTTTTCTCGATTGCTTTGGATCTTTTCTCAGATCACATTTTACAATTTGCAGCACATCAAGTGTAATCCCCATACCAGAATGTCACTTCTGCACAGCATAATGTCATTTCTCATTGCTTCATACAAATTTCCAAATGTTTTAGTACATATATGCAAATGGTTTTGTACAATTGTCATCATTTGGCACAATTTTCAGCTGCTTTAGTCTTGTTGGTCAAAATAGATTATGTAGTTTCCCATTGTAATAATTTTACACCCATTCCATATATTCCATGAATTGCAGTGATACAGCTTTGTTTTTGGTTGCCACAGTGCATGATTTTGGTGTTCTTGCATAGCCGTTTTGCTGTTTTTGTGTTACAATGCAGTGAAAAATACATACGGGTGCTTTCGTTCCACAGTGAACTGTATATTCTGTAATATGTAGCTTAGCAAAGTTGAAACAGGCGTCTCTGATATGAATAAGTATCAGTTTGCTAAAGAAGAATGATCAGTCAGTGACAATGAGAAAGTAAGAACTCACTATCATTCAGAACTATGGCGCTCAGGAACATACACTGACATTTTGATATAAGAATATATAAGAATTTTGACTCTCATGGTTAAAACATTGCTGATTATACTTTTCATTTTGGTGGCACTGACTAATTCATTAGTGGAATTATTTGCTTTTGAGTTAATTGTTTTGGGTAAGTTTCAGGCTTTTCCAACTAAACCATAGTCTTGTGCTATATGCATGAACTTTTTTGAGAAATGCTCTTATAGTCTTGAGTATGTTTCATGAAATTTGCCAAAGCTATTGAGAAAAACTGTAATTAAAACACTACAGCAGGGGTGGCTGATCTTATCCAGAAAGGGCCACTGTGTATGTGGGTTTTTGCTGCAACTCCCTAATTAGATTATCGATTAGAGAACTGATTGGCTGAAGAGTCACACCTGGGTTTGATCAGCTGACCTCAAGGTTATCCCAAAAACCTGCATACACACCGGCCCTTTGCGGATAAGATTGGCCACCCCAGCTTGACTACAGAAATGTGAATGGGAGTTGAATGACCATAGGTTTAGGAAAACAATCCAGAAAACGACATTAATTGTGTGTGTTTATATTATTAGTCCCACAACTCAATTTATAATGACACACTTTGATTCATAAATAATTGATGGCATCTGAAATAAAAAGCTGGGAACTATAACAGAACTCATAAAAACCCATTTTTATCTCAACAAGAAATACAAAAGACATATTAGCCAATTCCGTCCTCATCATAATTCCATATAGCAATACTTTCCATAACCATAATCCCATATAAATGTAATAAATGCAAATAAAACATGTTTTGTAGTCTCTCAGTTTACAGTCATGAATTCCACAGTAAGCAGGTAGGTGAAGATTTGGGTTGAAAGCATAGTTATTGTGAAGCTCACAGACAATTTTGGTTTACATTTGGCAAAATTAATATATATTTTTTGCAATATCAGGAGAGGGACAAAATTCTTCCAGGAAAGGATCATGGGAGGAAGATATAATCATCTGTGAAAGATGTATTTTTGTGTTTATTGTGCAAATATTCTGGGATCAGTGGCATGTAAATGTCACATAACAGCATGGACTCTTCCAGGAGTCCAAGGGGACGCCCACGTGACACCTGGTTGCGGCAGACAGACCGCCATTTCCGGAGGGTGGGCCTGGACCGCGAGTTGGCCTGGGGGGTTGCTAACCGGGATCCCGAGGTGTTTCGTCGTGTGGTGGGTGCAGCAACGCGCTGCACCAGTGCATGCTCCCCGACCAGACCTGACCTGAGCCCGTCCAGGAGAGTATATATCGGAAAGTAGCATCCAGTGCTTAGGAGGCTGCCTACAGTGCTAACTCAGCAAGCTGATTTCTCCTTTGTCTGCCCCTAGAAGTACTTGCACCCTCTGCTATACCCACATAGAACAGCTACACCATGTGAGGGAAAGGGTAAGGTGTATAGAATGCTTTGAGAGTAACGTGCTGTGACCAAACTAGGGCTGTCAAACTATTGGCGAATTAATCACGAATAAAATCATGTTCCAATACCATATAAATTAAGATTTTAGAGTCTGTTTATTCAGTATAGAAATTAAATTCTATTAAGCATCTTTGTTGTTATTATTCTCCCATTGGCAAATCAATTCAATTCAATTTATTTTTATATAGCGCCTTTCCTAACATTGTTTCTCATGACAAGACAGTTGTGAAAACCTTTATCTTTTATGGTATAGGATGGAAGGATAGACAGCATCATGGTGAGATTATTTTGGATTTCTGTAATGGGATGATTAGAATAAACCCACTGGTACTCTGAGCAGGCAGCTGCATGAAATTCCCAAAAAACAGCTATTTCGAGAATGTTTTGGATTTATGTAATGGCGAGCAGGGGGTGCCGAGGGGGCAGTTAGTAACATGGGCCCATTCCAAGGTCCCCTATGTGACTGCGGTCCTAAAAAATTTGGAACATAATCCGATTGATCCGGGTTGGGGGCCCAGTATGATATGCTTACATGGGGCCCAAAATCTTTAGCGGCAGCCCCTGATGGCGAGTTTGCCACAGCAGTGAAAAGAATCGCTTGTTTCCCTCAGAAATACACCAGTTTGATCACATGACCTGAGAAAAGTCCCAGTCTGACAACAGTTGGAAATATTTGGCTAATCTTGAAGGGAAATGCTGCTCACTAAATTCTCAGGAGGCTAGAGCAGATGAAGGCCTGCTTCTCAGCCAGCTGAAACATGGAGAGTCCCTGTGAATTCCATGGCTGGATGAACACATGAGGGCTGTCGTCAGCCATGACGGGGATCCAAGCAAATAGTGACAAGCAAAAAGAAAAAAGGATTTTTGGAATTTTAACGGAAAAATGATGGAATTGTTCTTAGTGATATTATAAGTTTCCCAATTTTTATGTCAGGTTGCATAAGTATAAAATATAAGGAATTTTCTTGCAAAATAGGTCATTTGCAAAAAATATTTTATCACCTGTTATCCACATCAGTGGAGGTGGAGTCTTATACATTTATTTTATTAGTTGAAGAGGGTAGCCAAGGTCATGGACCTGAAGGTTGTCAGTTCTGGGATGATTTGCGCCGAAGATATTCGAACCAAATATCCAGCATAAACACGTGTGAGTAAAATATTTATCCTTTTAGATAGAAAATATCATCTAAGCAGCAGAATGCAAATGCTTAATGGATTGCATGGATGTGAAATTACATTCACACATTATACACTCCATTAAACAGTTCTTACTGCGTGGTACAGATATGGCAGATACAGCATGGCATGTGTTTCCAAATGGACAAAAGGAAGCCTCTGCATCCTGTGACTGGAGAAGAAATGAGAAACCGAAGGGTTTTACCGCGTAATGTGGAGCGACAAGTCAGCATTGTTGAATTGGTGTTCAAAAAAACCTGGAAAGATATTTAATCTGATGAAGCCACCGTCCTAACAGAAAATGGCATTTTCAAATTAAAAATACACTGAAGAAATCAATTGACTGGAAGCAGGAAGCTCCGTCCGCTGAATTGGTTGCTCTAGAAACAACTGTGGGAGGGAGAGGGAGGATGTGCAGGATGCCAATTTGTGCAGCTTAACTGAGTCAAATGTGATGTAATATCTGTGGTCATTATAAATGGAGAAGAGAGGTGAGAGAAGATCCCCTCCCCCAAGCGTGAGCTCATTCAAAGTGGCAGATCAACCACGTAGTTCCAAAATGTTCTTGCCCACCTGAAATAAGGAATCACTCATGGTCACCCCCAACCCTGCCAGTGCAGTTGCTTTTGAACATTTCTTTGGCGAATGTGTTTCTAATATATTGAATATATTTCTGTCCTCACAGCCTGGCAGTCTGACTTATTGTGCCTGGCGTTTTGTGTTTATATGATTATCTGGATCATGGACTGATTTGTTTGCATCTTTGTGGTCATTCCATCCGGCACATTCTATCTGGCTATTAGTGCTGACTGGAGGAAGGTGGACTTTTATAAGAAGCTGAATTATATTACTAATTACAAATGTACTGTGTATTTAATCATTTGGACATTTTTTCGAATACTTAATTCTTAAAAATGTGCCCATTCATCTGCTCTGGTGTCATTAAGCCAGATGAGGGAGTTGGAGAGCCTGCTGCGGGTTTAGGGTTTGAGTGATGAATCTTAATGTTACTTGGGATGCTGTCCGTGACACTGTGGCTCAGTGCAGCAGGTGGTTATTTAGTTACTTACGGTTAGTGAGTCATGTTGAGTTTGCTTTGCTTGATTGTGCCTCAGCCAACTGACTCAGCCCTTCGGTCCAAGCTGACATGCAGACGTGCTGCTATTTTTCGGGATTTGTACCATATGTATTTGATAAAAGTTTCATAATGTTTGAGATGAGTAAGGAACCACAGCCTGCTGCACTGTTTTACCTTTTGCAATGTATGTATTACTTTATTCAGGTGAAAATCTTTACGTAATGTATCATGCGCAATAAAATATTGATGTTCTGAGTGCTAATCTGCTCTACTGAAGCGGTATGTTGGTTATTTATTTATGCCTCACCTTACAGAATTGCATTTATATGGTTTGATGTGTAATCTGATTGCCATAGTAGACATATTTCTCAGGGTTATGACATGATTACAGCAACTGTCTGGCTTATTTATGAGTAAACTGTCTTCGCTGAAATAAAGGCTACAATCGGATGTCGCTAAATATAGAAACAGATACATGTTAGAATTGGGAATTTGTCCTGTTTCCTGTCCATGCTGTCATCTCTAATGTCCCTTCTCTGTATCTGTCTTTGTGTCCATAGGCCAACGATGCCTCTGGGAATACCTGGAACTGGTTGTACTTTATCCCTCTCATCATTATTGGCTCCTTCTTCATGCTCAACCTTGTTTTGGGAGTCCTGTCAGGGTGAGTGGCAGGAAACAGCACCACAGGGTCTCCAGCAGGCCCACAATGTCCGTTCCTCATCCCAGCTCCATGCAGCTCTAAATTCAGCACAGGCAGCCCCAGCTGGTGCCTTGTCTTGACCTTGGTTTAGGTGTCTTTATTGTGGTGGGAGCATCTGAAGTCTCTGTAGATGAAGAAATGGCTGCAGGGAAAATGGAGTGTGTCAGACAAAAAGGTGTCCAGCTTAACCAAGACACTTTTGAACATGCGTTGTCCTTGCTTCATAGGCTTTGGTTTCTGGTGTCCAGCAGAATATGGGTGGATGCTGTTTAGCGGAAACATCTCTTAATGTAAATCTTCTACTCATCTGAGAATGCCAAAAGGCACGCACGTGTGAGGGATGTACTCGCAGTAAACCACCTAACCCTAGAGCTATAACTGGAGAACTCCAAGCCATTTTGCAGTTACTGTTAATATGAAATAATGATTTCACAGGAGAGGTGGGCAGTTGCCAGTGTCTGGACCTTAAGATGGCTGTTATATGCATAGAAGAAATAAGACTGATTTGTGGATTTAGGTAATCAAAAAACACTGATTTGTGTTTCCTGCTGTTTGCTTATAATTGGCTTCACTTGGAAAAACAAATCAGGAAACGATCAGAGGAAATGAAATAATAACACAATTACATAAACTTTAGCTTATATACATGTATATATATGTGTGTGTGTGTGTATATATGTATATACAGTATATACAGTAGAGAGAGAGAGAGCAGTGTCTTTATGTCTTTTCTTTTTCTGTGGTAAATATTTAAAGACCGTAGTGACTTGGCTGCAGACAAGCCAGTTTGGGTGTCTCTCAGTGAAAGAAAGTCTAAATTTAAACATACACCTTATTGCCAGTGGTGCATAGTGGTGAAATGAAGATGGAAGAGACCCATATTCTGGTTGTCTTTGTTGAGGAGTATACACACGCGCGCGCACATACGCACATGCATACACACGCACACACACGTGCACATACGCACATGCGTGCGCATACACACAGGTTTGTGATTATATGTTTGTGGGTACTCTCTATTCATTTTAAGGGGGAAAACTCAGCTCTAACCTCAATAAGTAACCAAACAAAATACAGGACTTTTGGCATTTTTACTCCCCCCAATGTAATATAAAGCTGTTCCACACACACACACAAACACACACACACACAGAAATGCACATATCTACACATAGATACACAGAGACACACAGAGACACAGACACACTGTGCCTAATGAAAGCACTGTGTTCTACTGTAGCTGCTGCAGGGAGCTGCATTTATGACTTCTCGGAAACCCAATCTAATTTTCACTGCTTTCCACCCAAATGGCTTTCCTGTTCTCTGCGGTGTCGACGTGGTATTAAGCTTTTATTGTTGTGTTCCTGTTTGATAACGCCTGCCTTATCCGCTCCCCTTTTTTCCTGTTTTTTTGCTCTTATGAGTTTACACTTGGAAGAGAATCATATTTTTTTCATTGGTTTATTCATACACCTGTATTACTCTATACGCATGTGACTTACACAGTTTTGCTACTCTGTTGTAAAACCAGATGTGCCACATCCTCTTGTTGTGATGCAGAAAAAATTAAATACCCCCCAGCCCAGCCCTCTTTGATGGGTCTTTCTGCCCTTGATCAGAACTTAAATCAGAAGTTAAACTCCTCCTGTCTCACAGCAGGAAGTTCATTAATTTGCACATCTCATAGTCAAGGTGAACGCCTTCCCTCAGAGGTGCTGTGCTCTGAGCTTTACTCATTCCAGAAGGTTCTGTCGGAGATGTTCTGTCTGCGAATGGCCCCTCGGCGTTGTGTCTGTGCATCTGTGTAAATCCGTCACATTTGCTTGTGTGGGTTTTTGCATAACTGAGCACTGCTTTCTGTCGTGGCCCTCAGTGGAGTTTCGTAGCCTTTCTGTCCCAAAGACATATCACAGCAACATCTGCTTCGCACAGGTGAGCTCCCGGTCAGAAATCCAGACTGACCTCCGCATCCCACCTCACCGCTCACTGCAAAATAATCTGTTTCTCTCACTGTAGAAAAAATAAATATCTCCTGTGACAAGAAATAGATTGTAGTGAGAACCTGGAAGGATGCTGGTGTGAATTTCTGAGTGTGCTTTCATTTCTGAAAGCTGCACTGAGCTGGTCTCTATTCATGATTGAGAGTGTTTACAATAAGCCTGTCCTTTTGTTCAGTTATAAACCCAATGATTTTTTTCTATTTGTTTAGCGAGGGCTGGTGGCATGGTGCTGCAGTGTGTAGCATTGCTGTCTCACCCCTTTCAGACCAGGGTTTGAGTCTCCATCTTGGTTCCATGTGTGTAGAATTTGCATGTTCTCCCTGTGTTGTCGCGTGGTTCTCTTCTGGTACTCCAATTCCCCCCTACAGTCCCAAAAGATGCTGAGGCTAATTAGAGTGTATGTGGTCCAGGTATACCTTACCTTGTGGGGACCAAATGTCCCCACAATGTGATGGATGCCTGCTTTTTTTTTACCTTATTGGGACCAGGAGTGTGTGTGTGTGTGTGTGAGAGAGAGAGTGTGCCCTGCAATTGGTTGGTGCCCTCATCCTGGGTTGTTCCCTGCCTTCACCCATAGCCGCTGGAATAGGCTCTGGGCCCCCTGCAACCCCGAATGGGATTGATGGTTTCAGAAAATGGATGGATGTTTAGAAAGAAAAGAAAGGTGATGTAGATGGAAAATGGCATATGCATCTGAGAAGAACCTGAACATTTTGCTTAATTTTACTGTCAAAAATCATCGAATTTTACATTATGGGGTCATGGTGTCTTGAAGGACTTGAAAAGGTAAACTGCAGGTTATGAGAACATGTTCTTAACCACTAACATGCAGGGCAGTTCCAAGTGACCAAGATAACAGATGATGATGCAAAATCACCCACATTGTGAAAACGTACCGAAGGGGACATCTCCCCCCAAACAAATACTGGTCAGCCACACATCCCCCCCCCCCCCCCCCCCCCCCCC
>JAODJU010000040.1:16085214-16115313 GCA_026776725.1 Gnathonemus echidnorhynchus | reverse complement strand
GGGCGGGGGGGGGGGGGGGGGGGGGGGGGGGGGGGGGGGGGGTACTGGCTGCCAACCTGGGTCCCCTGTCACACGCCCTATCCTGATGGAGAGCATCAGGTTTCATGCGAGGCATTATACAGCGGTGATGTCTGAGTCACGGTACAGTGGGCAGAGGGGGAGATAATGGTGCCCTCTGTACCCCTGAGGTCCTGAAAGAGACATAAACACATACACATGCCTTTCTCACCCCAGTAACGGCAACATAATTTGCTGTTAGGAGTTCAGGTGAGAATGCAGTAAAGGCAGAATTGTAGCCCTTGTGGAGATATTTTTCTTAATGTGCCCACATAAGTGCAATTACAGCTGCATGTAAATATGTCAGAAATTTGGAAATACTGAAAAAGATAGCGAACCCCAAAAGCACAATCAGAAATGCACACACATCAGTCACACACAGAAATGTATGTGCACAAGAAAGGGTACGATTGCACACAGACACACATGCACACACACAGACACACACGCACAGAGTCAGGTAAACATAAGGGAAAAAAAAAACTGGTATTCATCACTTTGTGGGGACATTGTGTCCCCATAAGGTAAGGTATACCCGCTCACACACATACACACACACACATACAGTGTAGAAGGTCATTGCTGAAAGATGGGGCACAGCGGGAGGCTGCCCAGCCGAGTTTGCCATTTGAAGGCCCTGTCGTTGCCTGCCTGGCTCTTCAGCAAGCCTCCGTCCTCAGGCTAGGCTGCTATCGATCCAGCACAAACACACAAAATAGCAGTTCCATAGCACTCCTCTGCACCTTAGATCATGCTCAGGTTAGCCAGTAAAATTTCATGTCCTCTTTTTTTCTCTGCAAACATGAACAGTATAAAAACATTAAGGGTGTAAAAGGGTGGATCCTTTCCTTTAGCGTTCATCTGAATTGAGAGAGGTGCGATTGCATTAGCAATCGATTGTTAAGACGGTAAAACGTCATCAGTTTGCTCTTGATTTACCTCAATCAATGAAATTACCCTTTTTTCCTGCCGGCTTTCCATGTTCCCAGTTAAATAATGGGGAGCTGGGTGGTGCTGTTTGTGTACTTCAGCCTACAGGGGTGCCTCAGACATGGGTGGGTCGCCGTGATCTGGGGGGGCTGCGGAGAGAGCAGGGATTCCTGTACAGCGTCAGTACTCCCTCCCTCTCTCCCTCTCTCTGCCTGCCTCCCTCTTGTTGCAGGCACTGCAGTATTGGCAGGGGGGGGGTTAGGGGGTCTTCCTCCTCCAGCGATGCGTGGGAGGCAGTGTGAGCAGGGATTGTGTGAATGTGCTGGAGTCCCTCACACCTTCTGGCTCCCCCCTCAGATACACTTAAAAGGCTAATGGCACCTAGAGGAAAGACGTAGGTGGGGAGAAAAGATATAAACACAAATCATGCATCTCGTTTCAGCAGCTTTAGAGCAGAAGTGGGATCCTTTAAATGGCTCATTATTGCATTACAGAATTTAGTTGCTTTTCGCAGCTTTTATCCGGTGTAACTTACTTAACCTGGGATTTTTAAAAGGATTTTTACTGCAGTTATTGGGTTTAACTACCTAGCTGGAGGGTGCACAGCGGAGCACCCCTTGGGTCCTGAACTGACAGCTTTGGGTTATATCAAGGTCCTGTTTCTTTTTTTATATTTAATGTTGTCTCTTTCATTCAATTCACCATCTGGCCTCCCATGAGCTTAACTGTCTGTCTGTGTTCAGTTACAATGATACTGTAGCTACCTGAAATCTAAATAACAAATGGCAATAACTTATGTGAATACAGATATTTTCCTCAATGTCACTAAGCAGCATTGCATGTTCAGCACATAAGGTCAGTTTAATTATAGGTAAGTATAATTATAATTTCAATGATTGTCAAGTTTTGGTGAGCAGAACAAATATTTATGACTTTAGTTTTTTTTTTTCTTCATTTCCCTGCATGTGAGGAAAGGGTCTCCATATATACTGCTGCATAACAAAACAGCAATTGAAATGACTACTTTATAATTCCTCAGTTTATCACATTCACCCGAATACTCATACTGCTGTTTGAAATCAGATAGCAATCCATGTCTGCTCAAGTCTTATAAACATGGCAAAAATAAAACCTTATAAAACATAAATAATAGCCTTAATACAATACAAGATAATACATTAATGACCTAACTTAATTCTTTTTTACTTATAGTGTAAAATACTCAAGAGTCTGAGTGTCGGTATTTGGAATCGGTTTTGCCGCGGTGCGGTCGCTGCCCGGGCGTCCCCTTTACGGCACATGCGGCTCTGTGCTCACAGGGAATTCGCCAAGGAGCGAGAGCGCGTCGAGAAGAGGCAGGAATTCCTCAAGCTTCGCCGGCAGCAGCAGATCGAGAGGGAACTGACGGGCTATTTGGAGTGGATCTGCAAGGCGGGTCAGGACGCTCTCTACTTCCGTAACCTTTGAGAAGCCGGAACTCACACGGTCTGCCAGATGTCTGCACTGACATTGAAATATCGAAGGGAATGCAGGGTACCTTCTGGTAAATATGGTGATGTGTAGCCATAAAAAAAACAAGCCAAGTCAGTGAAAGCCCCCTCCCTTGTGAGCAGTCATTTATGAATCACTAATTCTGATACGGAGCAACCACCTTTAGCCTCTTGTTGTTCTGCAAGACTAACATGAGTGGCAGCTTATGAATTTCTGAAGACAGCCCATCTCATTTTCATTTATTTACTTGACTGCACTCAGCCTCTGTGACGGACAGATTCTGAATTTGCTGGGCTGTTGAGGACACACCCACCACATCCTGTCCTATTATGCTACCAGGAAAATTAGTGCAGTGACTTACTGATCATTAGGATTACATTAGGGAATTATATTTTAGAAGAAATCCTAAACATTTTATTATATCTTTTGTTTCATTTTCTTCTAATTTTGCCTTGATACACAACCAGAACAGAAAAAAAATCAGCTGTCAGAGCAGGGATCTGCTTTTCCTCAGGCGAAGGTAGCTTTTCATAAAACTTCTGTGTTCTGGTTTCAGAGGAAGTCATGCTGGCCGAGGAAGACAAGAATGCAGAAGAGAAGTCGCCCCTGGATGGTGCATGGTACAAGCGGAAACACAATAACCCAGGTTAACCAGCCATTGAGACATTGGTGCCTTTTTTATTACAGGATGGTGTGTTGAAGGTTACCATATTGCAACCTGAAAGCAGTGATATTATTTTGACAAGCTTGTATTCACAAGTGATCAATGATTAATTATAATTTTGCAGTGGGATGCCATCATAATTATTGTTAAATATACTGCGATGTTTTCACCTGGGAACAAGGAACTTATGCCACTGAAGAAGCATTTAATCAATTCCATGGATCCGTTACATCAGCACTTAATGTCTGGTGCTCTGAGCAGCTAATTGTATGACAGCAACGTTGTACAGAGATAATGGATAGTTGCATAATAAATATGTTACATTGCGTTCGTTGGCTCAATAATTATGGTCCACTGTGAAAAAAGGCAAACATCACATATAGTTAGAGTTAGTTGGAGGCTGGCAATACTCATTTATAGTGACCTTTTGTGAGTCGTCTCCCACAGTAAGTCAAAGGTCCCGTGATCTCATCAGAGCTTCCGTGTCTGCAGCCGTAGCTAAGGCACCTGCATATTGGCCATAGCTGAATAGCAGCATTATAGGACGTAAACAGTGAGTTTTGAGTGGCTCAACAGACAAGCATCTTGATCTGAAGAGCGCAGTATGTCTCCTGTTAAGAAAGAATTACTGATTTTAGTCGGTTATAGTGGGTGAAGGTAAACAGGAAGTTTCTTTGAAATTACCATATACTGCTCCATTCTTTTGAGGGGGTGGTGTGTTGCTCAGTGGGTTAGACTTCTGTGCCTGTGAACAGAACGTCGCTGGTTTGAGGCCCAGCCTCGGTAGAATAGTCATACCACCGTTGAGCCCTTGAGTGAAGCCACACCCCAAAAATGCTGGATGAATGGCCTGCAGACCCCAAGCTCTGCTTTCAACTGTGTTTGAGATACATGTCTCAAAAAGGAGAGCAAGGTGGGATATACAAAAAGAAGGCATCCCCAGGTATTCATACTTAAAATAAAGCGTAGTTTCATTTCATTCCTTTATACCAAGAGTTCTGTCGAAGCTGCTGGCCTAGAGAACTGCTCGGAGAGCAGGGGACTGAGTAGCCGGTGTACAATCACAAACAGCTTTGAAATATTTATCTTGGTGATTATGAACATGATGTGACTAATTCTATAAGCCAATTCAATTATTAAAAGACCATGAAAAAAACAAAAAACATATGCACAGATGGTGAGTGATAATGCATTTTCAAAATATACCGCAAGCTATGCAATCCACGTAAACTGGTCAGATTAAGGGTGTCTAAAAAAATTCAAATGAATAATTCAATTAATTGTGCCACAAGGCACAAACGTGTACGTTGGGCGCGACAGAGCCCAAACAGTATAGATGTTGCCTCACCCTTTTTTCAGAGGTGGAAGTACATCAGACTTATGTAGATGAGAAACCCTTTTACTGTATTGACATTTTGCCAATAATCAGTGTGAGAGTCCCTTCAGTCAGACCAGTGAACGGATCTGTTGGCCTTGGAGAGGCGTAATATTATGGATGGGATATAGATGGTTAAATACCATCAGCTGTTTCAGCTCATGAGAAAACATACACAAAGCGTAATTCAGCTCCTGCCATCTTACACAAAGTACAACTCAACCATTACTAATCTTTTTGGGAATGAGACACTTGGGAAGCTAATTGGAGTATGTGGCTCACTCCCGACTGCTATACCTCACCTTTCCTATAGCCAAACACTGACTGATGCAAGCATGGAAATATTGTGTGACAGTGTGGTGACGTGTGATGCAACAAGCATGGTAGGGAAATGCTGGTCACAGGATCAGCCATGTCCTGAGTCCTTCATCTCTGTGTGTGTCCAGTGCTGAAAAGAGCCAAGGCCAAGAAAAGCAAAAACGACCTCATTAATGCCGAAGAAGGAGAGGACCATTTCACTGACATCTCTTCTGTAGGTGAGGCTGACCTTTGACCTTTTACCTCATGGCCCATGAACAAGTGTTCTTTTCCAGATGGCTCACGTCTGCAGGATCTTATGAGACTGCCCTTTAAGACCTTACAATTATCAGATGTTTATAGCCTTTCGGTTCATAAATCCAGGCTTCGATGATGCTTTCAATCAAGTACCGTTTATTTAACTAGCGCTATTTCAATAATGTAGCGTTAGGTTGAATATTAAACTCAGACAGAGTAAATTACAGCTTGCAAATATGGAACTGTGTTAGCTTAATGAAGTGGTTCGTCCAGGTCCGGAAAGCAGAAACGGGATTCTCAGTGACTGATCATAGCATTCTTAGCAGCAAATATTTTTCTCTTCTTTTTATTTGTCTTTACCAGCATTTATTTTTCTGTCCTGTATTATGCTGCATAGTTGAATGGACTTTTAGTGATTGGATCAAGGGGATAGTAGCTCTCCAGGACCGGAGTTGGAGACCCCTGATGTAGACAATATGGCTGTTAAATAGATATAGTCAGTATCATATGACGATTTCTGTTAAAAGTTTCATGCCACTCAAATTTTATTATTGAACAAGACATTATTATAATGGGGCCACTGAGCTTTTCTCATCCCCCCCCCAAGACAAAAGCTTTACTCCACCCCTGGATCAGATGCAGGCCAGAGAGCCCAAATTAGTGAGGATCTAGTGAGGATATGACAATTTTGTCCCTCTGACCCAGACCAGGACAGGTCATTTTAAGGATGGATGGATGGAAGGACGGGTGGGTGGATGGATGGATGGATGGATAGGTGAATAGGCATGTAATAATACATAGTTCTTTTGTATAACACACTCCTTGCTCTTAAAGGACTGGTCGGGTTCACTAGGTCTGCCATGCCAGGGACTTCTGAAATGTCTGACTTAATTTCATGTTCTTTGGATAATTATGAGCAGTGAGCATGAGCCAGATTTGCCGACCTGGTGGCTTTATCGCTAGTGTGTGCACCCTCCCCCCCACTGCACCCCCAGGATCGCCCTTCGCCCGAGCCAGCCTGAAGAGCAGCAAGAACGAGAGCTCCTCCTATCTCCGGCGCAAGGAGAAACGCCTTCGCTTCTTCATCCGCCGCATGGTGAAATCTCAGACCTTCTATTGGGTGGTGCTGTGCCTGGTGGGCCTGAACACACTCTGCGTGGCCATTGTGCACTATGACCAGCCAAACTGGCTCACCTACGCCCTCTGTAAGCACCGACACCTCTTGTGTTCATGCGAAACAAAACTCTCAATCGGCTTCTCCTTGAATATGGTGATTCCCAGCATGACTGTTCACATCACTGTTCCTTTCCTGCAGTATTATTTGTTCCTCTTTGTCAAAGCATGATATTTTTATTAAATTATTTGCTTAAATCTGCCATGGATAGTGTCCTTACTAGCATATTAATCTGGGGCCTCTTAGCCAATTTTAAAATCTCAGTTAATCAATTTTACACTATATTCGGTAACGCTTTACATTAACTGCACCTTCATAATGCATTCATAGAACATTCATAAGCAGCATGTAAGTACACCTTAACATCCTAACATCCCTTAACAGCTTTAATATACATAAATAACAAACATTACATGATTATACAATTATAATGTTTGTTATTATTATATAATGTTTGTTATTAATGTTTTTTACAGCTGTTAAGTGATGTTACGATGTTAAGGTATACATACATAATGTTTATGAATGTTTTAGGAATACTTAATGAATACATTATGAAGGTGTACTGAACATTTTATGGATGCAATATAAAAGCATTATGAAGGGGCAGTTAATGTAAAGCGTTACCCTGTATTCTTACAAATACTTTTTAAAATAGGTTTTGTTGTTTTTATAAAGATGCTGCTCAACACACTATTGACAAAATCCTGCTTCTGCTTTTTCCTATGGAAGCTTACTTTACGTATTTTATAAAAGACTAAATTAATAAATAAATAGCTTGCCTCAGTGTTTAATAAGGTCGAGGAATAATTATCACATTTTATGGAATACATTTGCAAAGAGTCACATTGAGAATGACAATATGAAAGCTGTTGCAGACAATATGTATACACTCTGCTAGGGTAATGCAGATGTATATTCGACTAAACACCGGCAAAGCTGTTGATTGCCTTGCATCCACTATATTTGCCCTGGCAGACTTGGCGGAGTTTGTTTTCCTGGGCCTCTTCCTGATAGAGATGACCCTGAAGATGTACGGATTGGGGCCCCGGAACTACTTTCATTCCTCTTTCAATTGCTTTGACTTTGGGGTGAGTTTCTTTGGAAGCAGCCCTTCCGACCTTCTGTGTCATTCCTTCATTTGGATTTATAACATTTATTACAGTTATTTTATTACTATCTGATATTAAAATGATAACACAAGGTGTAAGTTCTGAGATGAAAATGAGATGCCTTTTATTAAGAGGATCCTGGATCTTCCCTGTTCAGGTTATTGTGGGCAGTATTTTTGAAGTGGTATGGGCGGCCATCAAACCCGGGGCCTCCTTCGGGATCAGTGTGCTACGAGCTCTGCGCTTGCTTAGGATATTTAAAGTTACAAAGTAAGTATTTGTCTGCAGCATGAAAGCCCTCTTCAGATAATGTCTCACTTATTGACAAGGCCAAAAGTACTGGTACTGTTCCACTTACAGTATTTTTTGAAGTGTCTGCTCTACAGGAAATTGAATAAAGGATAGTGGATGCCAATTACTTTTGTCAGTTTCAACTTATGTCATGGATAATTTTGATTATTATTTAGAAAGTGGAATGCTACCAATACTTTTGGCCACATTCATAGTTACTGCAGTGTGGGGCGGCCACAGATTTTCAGGAAGCGTACGACTAGAGCCCCGCTAGCTCAGTCGGTAGAGCATCAGACTTTTAATCTGAGGGTCCAGGGTTCAAGTCCCTGTTCAGGTGAAGCTTCTTTGTGGGCAGTGGTGGCTTAATGGTTAGGGATGCGCACTGGTAGTTGAAAGATTGCTGGTTCGAATCCCCAACCAGCAAGGCACCACCCCCAAACACTGCTCCCTGGGTGCCGAATTAGCTCCTGCCTGCTATGTCACGTATGGGTTCAGTGCAGAGGACACATTTCATTGTGGTGTGTCAGCAATGACAATTAATCTCTAAATTCTAACTGACTATGAAGGAGTAACATTGTTCCGTATGAATAAAGCCTTACTGAAGAATATGTAAAATGTGCTTTTGGTCTTGACAGCAAGACAAGCCTTGCAGGGATTTATCTATATAAGTGGTTGAAGTTAGTACTGTTGGAGATGAATGAGCAGCAATTTGAAGCCGCATCATACTAAACAGCACTTTAGGAGACGACCTGTTTCGTTTGCATAATTCTAACTCCTGCCGTGATCAGTCTTCCGGCAAAAGCTCTCCTTCCTTTCCTCTGACACGATTTGTGTCACCTCTGTAGGTACTGGAACTCCCTGCGAAACCTAGTGGTCTCTCTGCTCAACTCCATGAAGTCCATCATCAGCCTGCTTTTCCTGCTCTTTCTTTTCATCGTGGTCTTCGCACTGCTGGGAATGCAGCTCTTTGGAGGACAGTGAGTATTTTTTCAGGTTGCCCAACGTTCCTTTATCATTTGAAACTTTACGCCATCGACAATCTGCTTATGAAGAGCCATCACGAATGTTTCAGCCGAAGCAGATGGTGAAAGTGCTGCATTATTTACATTCCAATTCGGCCTTTCGTACCTCTAGTCATGCCCCAAACCTTGGCAGTTATCCAGCTTTGGAGGTTGTGTCTGTGTGAGGCTTAGGCCAGCAGCTTAATTCGACAGAGGCTACTGTTCTGTTTGAGCCAAATCCACTCCATCGTGTTAATTACAGTACATACTTTATGCCAGTAAAAATTATTTTACTCTCTCCTTTTTTCTTACATAATTGCATTACTATAGCGTGGTACTTAATATCTAGATGCCATTTGAGGTGTTTATTTGCAAACAGTTCGGGGAAGACTAATGTTTCTTGGAGGACAACTTCTGAATATGATGTCACAAAAGTAATAATTTAATCGTAAATTTAAATGATTTATTCATGGTTTCTGGTCCTTATTTGTCTCATGACCTGTCTTATTGACTAACTTTGGTGAGGTTTTATTTCAAACTTAAAGAAATATTCAATGATTTGTGAAGAGATTTAATTTGTTCCTTGTATGTGAACACAGAAAGCGCAATTTTAAATTTCGGAGCTCGAGTGCCTTCAAGCTGTTTATCTTCTTACAGACACCATATCCTGATGTTTAGGCCCTGCTGGGTTTACCTGAGCAGATGTGTGTCTGCTTTTGTAGTTCAGAAGCTCTGTTTCACTATGAGTTTTAGGGATAGTTACCTTTCAGCGACATTCGGTAAAATTATGAAATCATTCCCAAATAGTTCATCGTGTATGCCAGACATTTTTTTAAATGATTGTTTTATTTTCTTTGCAAGTATATTGCAGTCACTCTTTGTTTTGTGATACCATTCTTGTGTATTGTACAGAGAGTGGAAATAGTCATCTTTTGTGATGGGCCTCTGTATCACTTGGAGAGGGCATTTCTAAAAATGTGAAAACATGACAGTTTGTATAATTGTTAAACACCTGGCATGAATTAAAAAAAGAAATCATCATATATAGGCCAGCTATATAGCATGTGTATTTTAAGGATCTTTCCTGGATGCACTGCTTTTGGGGCTTGTTCTTGTAAATCCTTTTGTCGAATTGTACGGCAATCTGTTTCAGCATGATTGCACCCTTTAATTGCTTTTTGTTCAGTATAATTAGTCTTGATATTTATGTCCAGTAGCATTATACAGAACCTTTTGTAGAGCATGGGGAAAGTTTATAACGCCGGCAGAATAACTCAGGCAACCATTTGTTCATGTTTTAGGGCAGTCTGTGACTTCTGATTTGAGGCGGTCTGTTCATCCAATGGGTTGAACTGGTTAGAATGGGGGCGGCAGAGGGGTGCAGTGGTTAGCACTGTTGCCTCACACCTCTGGGATTAGGGTTCAAGTCTTCACCATGGCATTTGCATGTTCTCCCCAAGTCAGTGTGGGGTTTCCTCCACTCCCCCAGGCATAACCCTGACTTGTTAATTGGAGTTACCGAATTGCTTGTAAGTCTCCCTGTGTGAGTGTACTCGATGATGGGTTGCTCGCCCATCCTGGGTTGTTCCTTGTCTTATGCCGGTAGCCTCCAGTTTAGGCCCTGGACCCCCACAACCCTCAATAAGACATGTGGTTTTATAAGATGGATGGATAGATGATTATAATGGTTGTTTAGCACCTTGTTATATGCTCTAACTGGAGAGTATTTGGCATGTTTAAGTAGCATTTCAGCAGTACTGTCCCGGATGTTAGGCGTGACCTGCCGTAAGCCCTTCTTCACTCTGTGGTTATGTTATTGACACTCACTACATTAGTAATCAGACACAGTGAAAACCTCTCTCTCTCTTCCCCCTGCAAGGTTTAATTTTGAAGATGAGACACCTACAACAAACTTTGACACCTTCCCTGCTGCCATTCTTACAGTTTTCCAGGTAAGAATGACTCATTCAAACTCATTCAAAGTAAATTTCAAGCTTCTTATGAAAGCCAGAATGAAATTGTGCTAAATACTGAACTCTGTGTATGTTTTTTAATGTCCAGATTCTGACAGGAGAGGACTGGAATGCTGTCATGTATCATGGGATTGAATCTCAAGGAGGAGTTCGCCGTGGCATGTTTTCCTCCATCTACTTCATTGTTCTAACACTCTTTGGCAACTGTATCCTCTTCTTTGCATAAGTCTGTGAATGCCAGATGTTTGGTATTCATTTCCACTACATTAAGATAAGACAAAAGTTTTATACAGTTGAGTAGTTTTGACACTACAGCACAGATGTTCACCGTATTGTCTTTGGGAAGTTGGGTAGCTTTTCTGAACCCAGTCTTGATCAGACACTCTGCTCAATGTCTTCTTGGCCATTGCTGTTGACAACCTGGCAAATGCACAAGAACTCACAAAGGTATGATTCGATCAGCCAAAGCTCAGGTCCTCGCGTTGCTCATGGGTATCATAAATCACTTACCTAACCCAACCAACCGGAAAACCCTTTCGGCCGCTAAATCCTCCTTTCAGTTCTGCATGCGTCCCGGTGAACATTTTTAAATATTTGCATTTGAAAAGAGTGGATCACGTCTGTGGGGTCTATCAGGAATCTGCATGACCCTTTTTACCTGGGCAGACCAGTGATGAGATGCGTTTCTCTGCAATCAAGTTAATGAGCTTCTTAGTTGGAAGTTCCAACACACTTAATGATGTACCTCAGCAGCAATTACCGTTATTGTCTTACTCTCTTGTCTAGGATGAAGAAGAGCAGGAGGAAGCCATCAATAAAAAGATAGCTCTCCAAAAGGCCAAGGAGGTAAAGGAGGTCAGCCCCCTGTCAGCAGCTAACATTTCTATTGCAGCGTAAGTTCTGAAGCATTTGGCCCCTTAACCTCTCTCTCCCCTCCCTGAGTTTTCCTTGCCCCTTCCCCTGTCCACCAAAAATAGCTCCACCAGACTCTATTGTCCCGTAGTCCCTCAATTAGATGAGGATGCTGCTTGTATTCATGGTTTTGTATGTGTTTGTTTCTGGCATCACTTTTTGATCCAGGTGTTTCGTCTTATCCCTTCCGTTGCTTGTGTGTGTCCTGGTGCTTTTGTCTTCCATGGTCCCTGTAATTGTTATCTATTTGTTGGTCCTGCACCTCAGATATACTCTGAGATATTTACCAACATCTGCCTGTCCCAACTGTTTCAAATCGAAGCAGTGGTTTTTTTGCAGGTTGGTGGAGTGTGTGGTCAGTTTGCAGGTTGGTGGAGTGTGTGGTCAGTCCCCTTGGGGTGTTTCAGGGAATGAGGGAATCAACCTTGCTTTTCCTACATTTATTAGCATGTTGTTGGGATTGTCACAGTTTCGATAGCAACACAACTATACAACTACAGAGTGGAAGTAACAAGGAGTAATGAACAAATTGTTTAAAACATTTGAGCCATACATTGCATTGGTACATGTTTGATGAAATTCAATGTGCCTGATCTTATGATTTCTATATTAATCAGGAACTATAATCTTCACGTACATGTCGACGGCTTATTTCACCTAAGTTAGAATTTTTAAATTCCTTTATCATTTTAAGAAGAATGAGATATAAGTGTTTAACAGTTAGCTGATAGGTTTAGAGTTTTATGCCATATTAGTTACTCGAATGTCCCACAGAGTAAGTAAACATATCATAGTAAATTAGCCTTTTCATTTAGTGTTCAAGCCTTGTTGTTGGACTTGTGTGTGTTGTTGGAGCAGTGATGTAGGGGGTTGTCTCCAGTTCCTGGCCAATTTCTGTGCTCTGTTGCCACATTCGTTTTTGATGCAGAGCTACTGGATATAGTCTAGTGCTCAGGTGTCTTTTGCGGAGAGTCTGGTCTCAGACTGTCACCGAAAATGACAGATTGACAGCTGTTGACTTGCAAGACATCAGGTAAGTAATGGAGTAGTTCCTATTGAGGGGGTATACACTGACCAGCCATAACATTAAAACCACTGACAGGTGAAGTGAATAACATTGATTATCCTGTTACAATGGCACTAGTGAAGGGTGCTATTATATACCAGGCAAGTGAACAGTCAGTTCTTGAAGTTGATTGTTGGAAGTAAGTGTAAGGATCTGAGCAACGTTGACAAGGGCCAAATTGTGATGACTAGACAATGGGTAGCGCATCACCAAAACGGCAAGTCCTGTGGGGTGTAACTAGGATGTAGTGGTCAGTACCTACCAAAAGTGGTCTAAGGAAGGCCAATGCACCCAAAGCTCATTGATACACATGGGTAGCAAAGGCTAGCCTGTGATGTCTAATTAAACAGGAAAGCTACAGTAGCAAAAATTGCTGACAAAGTTAATGGTGGCTGTGAAAGAAAACACGCAGTGCATTGTAGCTTGATGCGTATGGGGCTGTGTAACCACAGATATTTCCACCACCGAAAGCACCTACAATGGGCATTTAAGTGTCAGAACTGGACATGGAGCAATGCAAGAAGGCAGCCTGGTCTGATGAGTCACATTTTCTGTTACATCAAGTGGATAACAACATGCATCTGCGTCATTTACCTGGGGAAGAGATGGTACCAGGATGCACTATGGGAAGCAGGCAAGCTGGTGGAGATAGTGTGATGCTCTGGGCAATGTTCTGCGGGGAAACCTTAGGTTCCGGCATTCATATAGAGGTCACTTTGACATGTATCTCCTACCTAAACATTGTTGCAGACCAAGTACACCCCTTCATGGCAATGGTATTTCCCAATGGCAGTGGCCTCTTTCAGCAGGATAATGAACCATGCAGAAATTGTCTAGGAATGGTTTGCGGAACATGAGATTAAGGTGTTGACTTGACCTCCAAATTCCCCATATCTCAGTCTGATTGAGCATCTGTAGCATGTGCTAGACAAACAAGTCTGATCCATGGAAGCTCCACCTCACAGCTTACAGGACTTAAAGGATCTGCTGCTAATGTCTTTATGCCAAATAGCACAGTACACCTTCTGAGGTCTTGTGGAGTCCAGGCCTCAACAGGTCAGAGCTGGTTTGACGGCATGAGGGGAACCTACACAATGTTAGGCGGGTTATTTTAATGTTATGGCTGATCAATGTATGATGTCAAAAATGTGAGATGCATTTCATTGGTGATGGTACTGGTATTTATACAATGAATTTTTAATATTTGGAGTAGTGCCTCGAAGCATTGTAAAAAGCTCCGATTGATGACTTTTTAAACCTTTTTGTGCTGATGACATTATGAAGAAGGACATCTTTCCTGGTATAATGTTTGTTTAAAAACTCTATTTCATTCAAGTACAATTCTTATAGTTTGTGTTGCCTCTATAGTTAATGAAGATGGATTTTTTTTACTTTTCACTAAAGGATCTGAAATACTAAATGTTATATTTCCAGACTACTAAGCTGTGTTTGTTTGTTTCAAGGTACTGCCCCAACTCACGACCTGTCACACATCTGGTGTGGTTTTTGTTTAAAACACTTCTTTCCCGGTTGACTTTGTGATGGCTGTCCTGTCTGGCGTAATGTAGTGATGCATTTTGTTTTGTGAGTGTTTAGAGTTTGAAGTATTGACGCTAAGAGGAGCCTCTAAGGCCGTCTCATGACGCCAGAGCCAGACGGGCGGCAGTCTGCACATGCCCCCCGACGCGAAGCCCGCGCAAACGTCTCCTTCTCTCCCATCTTTTGTTTCTGCATGTGCAGTTTTGTAAAGCAAACTCGAGGTGCAGCCCCTCACAGCTCACCCGTCTCCAGCATCCCCTCACCGTGAGTCCTTGCTCCCGTTATGATACTCTTCTCTGCTGAGCCATCCATGTCCTGACGCTCGCTTCTCCGGCTCTGGCATTCTCCGTGTCTTCGTCACCCTTCCTGTCAGCTGGGCTGTAATGTCCACTCCACGGTCTACGGGTGAACATGGCCTTCAGCCTCCCATACACGGCCACGCCGATACACACATGCCATCTTTGTCCCTTATGTCCCAGCTGTGTTTGTGCCAGGTCTGCTGGATGTGTCTCCTCCATCACGCACATGTTGTTGGCCTAAAGTGATCCTTCCCCACCCAGTATGCTCTTCCTCATTTAGCCCCGCCCCCCACCACCCCACAATTCCTCACATTTATCTCAGAATCTCTCTGTCAGCTGCCTGCCCCTTTCCTCAGGCACTGTATCATAAATCCAACAATTTGCCAATACGGTCGGCTCCTTTTGCTCTAAGCTTCACTGTGCCAGACTCTGGCCTGGGTGCCTCCACCCGCCTCTGAATGCCAGTGGCACCAGCGTCGCTCGCTGTTTAGTGACTCAGCATTTTCCTCTGCGGTTTCTGATGCTGACCGACCTGCAAAGTATTATAGATGCCGATTAGTCTTTGGAGCTTAGAAAGTTAATTGGTGTTAGTGACCCAAAACGAGCCCGGGAATACGCCTGCTTCATTGAAACGCTTCTTTGTAAGCATTCCAAGTTTTACAGCTAGAAGAGACATTTTCGTGTCAATTGATTTCCCTTACAGATTATACAGGTGAAACAGTCAAATAGATGAACCCAGTGTGACATATCGAGACATTGTGGTTGGCACCATGTAGTGTAGTACAACCAAACTCCAACCTACACTGTGGAGACAGTTTTAGGCATAACCCTGACTTGTCAAATTTGCACATTTTCTTCAGGTTTCATATACAGTATCAATAGTATTGCAATTTCAGGTACACAGGAAAATAAAACTAGTTTTTGTCTCCAGTTTTCCCAACTGATTTGGCTACTGTCTGTTTGATTTAGCTGCTGCGGAATCAGTAAAAAGCGATTCGATGAAGGGGATGGAATTGCAGGGCTTCTAAGGGAGATAAATGGGGTGAACGTTGCTGGAATTTCAAACGCGAGTCAGGGGATGAACAAGAAAAGCCACACAGCAGGACAGGTTCACAGCATCTGCGCTGCTGGCTTCCCTCTCATGAGCTCTGTGTGCTTTTGGAGCATCCAGTCATGAGGAACATTGTATGTGTGACTAGCACTGAAACCACATCCATTCAGCCGCGTTCTTTAGATGTTCTGTCTACTCCATTCCTTTCATTCTTTCCTGTTCAATTTTCTACCCACAAAAATGTGTCATAGACAGCAAGCTTAACTCTGTGCTGGTACATCTGAGTAATTGTCCTCCAGTACTACCATATCCTTGGCATATTTTCAAAACCATAAATATTGGGCTGGAGTGTAATCTTGGCACATCGGTGTTTGGCTATAGGGATGTGCTGTGTGTGGCAGGAGGACACATTTTATGACCCACAAAGCCCCACCCCTGTACTCTCTGTAAGACTTGCACCCCCTGCACTCATTAAATCCATGCATTCACTCCCGCCCTTTCGCAACATATGAAACAGTCCAAAGGCAGTACTATGCAATAGTCTTAGGCAGTCAATGAAAATGTTTAAAGCTATTTATCTGCGTATTAAGGTGTCTGGTATCAAAACGGCTAAGCTAACACACGTTATCACATAATATCATAGTTTTACATCAACTTGAAGATCATTTAGACATAATGCTCTTTGACTGCCTAAGACTTTTGCACATTACTATACATTTTACATGTTAATGGGTTAGCCTTAGATTGCCAAACATATTTAAAATGTTTGCTTTGCAACATGATGTTTTGCGTTGTTTGTGTGAACAAAAGACAGACGATGGCAAATGTGATTTAAAGGAAGGCCTGTAGTACCTCCCACAGAGCACATGGCACAGAATCTAAGGCTGCTGTCTGACCTGTGACCTGCGGTTGGGCCTGGTAGAGGTGACAGGTGTGGCCTTGCTGCCTTTCTGTCCCCCCTCTGTGGTCTTTTGATTGAGGCCTCTACTGCAGTGTCTCCCAATCCGGTCCTCAGGGACCCACATTCGGTTCATGTTTTTGCTCCCTCCCAGCTCCCGGTAGGGAGCAAAAATGTGGACTGTCTGTGGGTTCCTGAGGGAAACACTGCTCTACTGTAAATCCAGTTACAGACAGATTCTCTTAGGTTGGAGTACTGATGATTGCCAGCTGTGCAATACCAACATCTGGGTATGTTTCCGTGGTCCGACCTGCCTTTTACTCTCCATCCCGGTGGATTTATTTCCATATAATTGTGTGTTTTTGTGTCGTGTACCTCACACCCTCTATCTTTGTCTGTTGTTGTCTGCCATCATGCTGTTTGGCTATATGCCTTATCTGACTGTTGTGTTGTTTAGCAGCTCCTACCTGTTTCTTTATGTTTGTCTTTATCACATTTTATTATCCTGTATGTATTTTAGGAGTTTTGTCTGCTCCCCTGCCCGCCACATCTTGAGGTACAGGTACAGTTTAGGATTTAATGGTGGTCACAGTATGGTCATTACATTACCATTGTGCGTGCATTCTTTTAGAGGTGTGCTTATACATTTTTTGATGACGTCTCCTAACTGCCCTTAATTTCTTGGGGCAGAATGAATCAGAAATTGCCTTTCCTATCTGATTTGTGTCCTTCATTTCCACTAAAAGTGGTCCCCTCCAGGACTTTAGCCTCTTTTGGTCCCCTCTTGGATTAATGAGAGCCACTGTAGTTTATGGGTTTGTCCTATGCTTTGATGTTTGTGTAGATCAACAAGGCAATGACAGAGATCCAGGACCGAAAGTGGCATCCATAAATGCTCATCCAGGAGCTTGAAGGCTTTTGATTTCCATGGTATATCTAATTGACAGAAAGAATTGCATTTATAGCACGGGGGCCGTGTGACAGCTTTTAGAAATGATAGATATTTGGTAATGTTAAGAAATTTGTCGAAAAGGAAAACATAATGTGCCCTCGTCTGACTGTTGGGGTCAGTGTTTCAATAATCAAACGTGCCCTTGTGCTTCAAGACAAAGTAACAAGAAACACAACACTGAGCCAAGTAAACCGACCCACTGTCTCAGACTAACCCCCATGCGTCTGTTTTCCCCCCCTCCTCTATTGCTTGTCAAAGGTGTTCATTCACAAAATGCGTTTTGAGGAGCGTTGGTAAGGTAGTGAAGAAATTTATAGCAAAAGTGATGCTGACAGAAGAGGCATTCTAAGACTTCCTACTAGCTAATTAAGTAGATGTCAATAGATGTTATTAATCGTATTCCGTGTTAGTCAGATTCTTCTGATAAAAATAATCTAAAAAAAACAAACTGTCACACGAGAAATCAATACTAATGCAATTAATGCTCAGTTCTGCAGTCCTAAGTATGAAGTAAATTAAAATTTTGTGCCAATGCAAAAGTCACCTTAATATAGCTACTATCAGAGAACCATAGAAACGGCTGTCAGTTAAAATTCAGTCCCAGACCCTAGCCCTTTGCCCAGTGCTTCATAACCCAGTCTTATTGGCCCACCATCCTGTCCGTAAATATGTACTCTGTCAGTAAAAAATCAATTTAATTCATTTTTATATAGCGCCTTTAACAAAATAGTTGCCCCGAGGCATTTAAAAACAGTGTTAAATAGTGCAAAGGTTTGTCCCTAGTGAAAAATGCTAATGATTTTGCTGTCTGTAAATCATGCCTGATATAAAGTCCCAAAATAGCTTGACGTACATGAAGTTTGGAAAACTAGCCTGTCTTCCTGAAAGGGATGCACTATTTTGAATCCAGAAACATAGGCAGGAGGGAAACCTCGGCTCCTGAGAGTGCTGATAACAGCCCTTATAAAAGTTGAGTCTGTTGAAGAACCATGGTTCATGCTTATGAGGTTATGAGCTTAGCCGTGGTCTAGCATGACGAAGCAGGGAACCGCGTGAATGTGGCTCCTATCAGTAAGCATGGATTACATGTGGTAAGTTACTATCCTCAGGCAGTACTGAGCATGATGCGAGAATGGCAGGGTGCAGATTCACCATGGTAAACTTTTTATGGGCCATCCATGAAGACCATCTTTTCTCGTTGCTGACATGTACGAGTTCTGGGGCTCAGTAGGGGGTAAGGAGTTTACCCCGACCCTGACCCTCGACCTAAGCATTGCTGTCAGAATTAATTATAGGAATAAGAAAAATCTTTTATAAATATCTGTCATTTAATTTTTTTACAGACTAATCAATGAATTATGAACTATTTAGTGATTTAAGATAAAAGAATAATTACAATGAAAATGGTCAGGAAACGTTTGTCTTATTATCCCAATGATTTTTGAAAATCTGCCCACTCTTGGTAAAAGCTGGTCTTGCATGGATGTAGGTGTGGTGTTTCATAACAGTCCATCCACCAGAATGAGTCGAGGCTGCGCTGACGGGCTGACGCTCCCTCCGCTGACTGGGCCTCTCCTTCCCTCCGCCCGTCATCCTCCAGCAAAGAGCAGCATAAGTCTCTGAAGACGATGTCAGTGTGGGAGCAGCGGGCATCGCAGCTGCGCAGACACAACCTGCGCGCCAGCAGCGAGGCCCTGTACAACGAGCTGGACCCTGAGGAGCAGCTGCGCATGTCCTCCGCCCTGCACATCCGGCCGGACATGAAGACACATCTGGACCGGCCTCTCGTGGTGGAGCCACATAGCGGTCCCGTGGAGCAGCAGGGAAGTGGGGAAAAGGGCGAGGGGGGCACTCCCGAAGAAGGGCCGATGCCCAGCGAGGCCCCGGTCCACCCGCGGAGACACTATCGGCACCGCGAGAGGCCGGCGGACGAGGCCAATGAGAACGGGGAGCCGGGCAACGGCAGAGAAGGTCGACACCACGTCCACCACAGCCGCAGCAAAGACCACGACGGCTGCCGGGGCAAAGAGGGTAAGGCAGAGCGGAGCCGCAGCCGGGAGGGGGGCAGGAGGCATCACCACCAGGCTTTGGCGGATGAGGCGGGGGGCACGGGGGAAAAGGAGCAGCGGCGCCGCCACGGCCGCCACCACCACAAGGAGGGCAACGGCACCGTCAACAACGGGGAGAAGAGCGAACGCAGGGCCCGACACAAGGAGGGCTTGCGCTCCGCAAACCGTGAGGGGGAGAGAGGGGCTGGGGGCAACCGTGGCGAGAACGGGGGCAACGGGGAGCGTAGACGGCATAAGCCCCGACCACCGAAGAGTCCATCTGCCCTGGAGGGGGATGTGCGCAAGGAGAGAGAAGATAACAGGGTCCCTGGGCTCCGGTAAGATGGGCATGCCCCCTTTATGTGGCGGACTGAGACACTTCTAGGCATTTAAACAGTGTCAAAAGTGTATGGGCTCTAATAAAATGTTCTGTTTGACAGGGAAAAACAGACAGACATGGAAGGAGACTGGCTGGCCATCACACCTCAGCCATCCCAGCCACCCCCTGCTGGTCAGAGGTGGGCAGGAGAAAAGGTGGAGGATTCGGACAACCAGAGGAACATCAAGAGGACAGGGCAGATAGGCGTGGGCCCTAACACGGTCCACATCCCTGTCACCATCACCTCCCCACCAGGAGAGACCCTTGCCATATCCAGTTAGTAATAACCAAGAAATTGTGGGGAATAGGCCTGCTTTGATGTTTCAGCTCTCCGGGTATAAATTTGCACCATAGAAGTATATTTTATCATATTGTGATATATGCTTGAATGAACATAGTAGATTTTAGAACTGAGTAGAATAATAGTGGAATTTTGCATGCTGTTATCGCAAAGAAATATTAGCATATTGTTTGGGTGACCCCTATAGGGATGGTGTCCATGTGTTTACAAGATGGACAGAAGTCCCAGGAAAGGTCATATTTATTAAAAGTTAGTCATTGTTTGTGCAGTTGATCTTTTTAATGATCAGTGTCTTATGCTCACAAAAGGATTATTATTGTAAATATGATTTCATATATTGCCATTAATACTTAAACATACATTCCAGCACTATAGTCAAAAGGTAAATGAAGTTCCAGCAATCGCCCTCAGGCTTGCCGACAGTGAGGTATGACTGATGTGTGTGTTCCTCTCTGCTGCAGTGAACAACTCTGACTGTGAGACCATGCCAATGAACGAAGAGAAGAAGAACCTGGAGGATCAGACAAAGAATGGGCCTAAGCCCATCCTGCCCTACAGTTCCATGTTTGTGTTCGGCCAGTCCAACCCGTGAGTGTTTGGATGGTGCAGTGTTTGAGGGAATACTAGAGGAATAACCCTGAAGGGATCCTACCGGAGTTATATGGCATTGCAAATGTACAATATTTACATTTTTACATATTAGGAGACGCTTCGTCCAAAGTGATGTACAAGCAAGGCAAATAGCATGTTGCAAACATTCATACTGTTAAGGAGTCGACTAGGCATAAGTGTAGCTATGCTGAGGTTCCAGTGAATGCCCAGGTAAGTGTAAGCAGTAGCTAACCAGGAGCTACACAACAGCCTCTAACAAAGCAAGGACCTAGTAAGACTATTCAAGAACCAGAATTGCAACATAAGAATATCCAGAGAAGGTAAAGGCATTATCATTAGTATAGAAAATCATGGAACAGATGGATTTTGAGGTGTTTCTTGAAGGTGGAGAGGGAGTCTGATTCCAAGATGCGGTTCAGCAGCTCATTCCACCATCAAGGAAACAAACCAGACTGTCTGGAGTGAAACTTCTCTTTGGTTTGCATTGGTTTGTTGACCGACGGGGGTGAGATGGGATGTAGGTCTTGAGAGGCCTTTTGATGAAGATGGGCGCCTGTCCATTGATGGTCCTATAAGTCGACACCACAGACTTCATCTTGATATGAGCGCCAATAGGGAGCCAGTAAAGAGAGACAAGGAGGGGTGTGACATGAGAACATTTAGGCTGAATAAATATCAGATAAGCTGCCCTGTTTTGAATCATCTGCAGTGGTCTGATAGCTCAGATTGGTTGACTTGCTAGTAGAGAGTTGGAATAGCCTGTTTATATTTAGGGGTTGCACGAAGTAACTGAAACACCTGGGTTTTGACCCCAATACTTTATTAGTATGGTGGAAGGCTCCTTTTGCAGTCAATACAACATCAATTTGTCTTGGGAATGACAGATACACGTCCTGGACAGTAGCTTGAGGGATTCCTGGCAAGAGCCATTCTCCTTGCTGAACAGTGGCCAGGTCACTATGTGGTGCTGGTGTAGGAAAACTTGCTCCTCCAAAACACCCCAAGGTGGCTCAATGATATTCAGACCTGGTGACTTTGCAGGCCATGGGAGATTCAATTTCACTTTAATGTTTATCACACTAATCTGTCACCATTGTGTGTATTGGTACATTATCATCATGATACACAGCACCACCTTCAAGGTACAATGTTTGTACCATTGGGTGAACATGGCTCTTAAGAAAGATTCAGTAGTCCTTGGCAGTGATGCACCCATCTAGAACAAGTAGTGAGCCTAGGGAATGTCATGATACTGCAGCCCAAACAGTCACTGATCCACCCCAGTGCTGCACTCTGGGTATGCAGCAGTCTGGGTGATGAGCCTCTTTGGGGCTTCTGCTGACTCTCCCAGATGTGGGAAAGACAGTGAAGGTGGACTCATCAGAGAACAATACATGTTTCACCCTGTCCACAGCCCAGGATTTACACTGCTGGCACCATTGAAACTGATGTTTGGCATTGGACCAAAGGTTTGGTATAGTATCCATGAATATTCATCCTGTGAAGTTCCCAAAGAATTGTTTTGGTGGAAAGTCAAGACACTTTTAATTCTGCAGTGAGTTGGCCAGCTATGGTTCTATGATTTTTGGATACAACCCGGGTACCTGGACATCCCTCTCAGACGGCTTCCTCTCACATCCACATTTACTCCTATTGGATGTGGACCGTCCATAATAGTATTCTGACATTTCCCTGGATACCGTGGCTCTCGATTCCTGACAAAGACTTTCTGTCCTGATCACAGACACGTCAGCGAGAGGCCCACCAACAATTTGTCCACTTTTGAGCTCTGATATGACTCCATTATGTTGTGTGGATTGCAATATTTTATGTACAGCTGTGCTATTGCTTTGCTAATTCAGCCTTCACGCCCTTACTGATGTAATATACAATCAATAAAAATTCGCCACCAGGCCACGCATGTATAGGCGTGCAGCTTCAGACACTATTTTGGGCAGTGTTTCGCAGTGACACAGTGGTTAGCACTATTGCCTCACAACACATGTGGTTGGTCTGAGTCTGTATGGTTCTGTTTGGCCAGCGACTCATTTGTCCTGGGGAAATAAGCGGGCGCCATTTGTCTCAACACACAGGGTGCGTCGTCTGTGCCACTACATTGTGAGCCTGCGCTACTTTGAGATGTGCATCCTGGTGGTGATCGCAATGAGCAGCATCGCCCTGGCGGCAGAGGACCCCGTACATGCCAACGCACCGCGTAACAATGTGAGTCCTACGCTGCTTTGGTCCTGCAGTCATTTACTAGGTCAGATAGGAAGACAGAAGGAATATTGTTTCAAACTGTGGCCTAAAAGCAAGTGCAAGGTTGTAAACTGCAATATTTCATGACTCACGACACGAAACTCAACACACCGGCAGATAATCCTGCTTGTTATGATGGGAGAGGGGAACGAATCAACCTGAATTTTCTTATGTGATGGCCACACCCTCAAGTCTTAGCAGTTAAAGAAAATGAAAACTATATCTGCCTGTAAAAGTCTTTTAATGTACAGTTAGTGTCATATCAAAACTTCTCCTGAAATCTCCCCACTATTTACAGCAGCCATCCAATATAGCTATGTATTTTTTTGACACGACCCCTAGCACACTATGCATGGCTAATCAACGCCCCACGGGTTTTATAAACTAGTTTAATCAATTAATTAAGTGAGCTGGTGGTGAAACTTAACAAATACATGGAATGGTTGAGGTGCCCCTGAGGAGAGGTTTGGGAACTGAAGCAGTGTTCATCTAGCCGTCCAACTAGATATCAGCAACTTTTTGGAGAAGTGAGGAAATTCTTTTTAGTTTTTGTTGTGTTACTCTTAATTTGCATACATTCTAATGTTAAATTGTCATTTTTGTCCCAAACAAATGTACACTTGCTACCCAGATGAAGAGCTTTAAATGTTTCCTTTGACTGTCTAAGACTTTTGCACAGTACTGTACATGCATTTTTTCCCTTCCTTAGGTGCTGAAGTATTTAGATTATGTCTTCACTGGTGTGTTTACGTTTGAGATGGTGATCAAGGTAAGACTAAGCTGAGTCATGACCTGAGCCTTTACATGCCTAAAAACATAGAAAGTTTAGATCACGTTCCAACATCCTTTAATATATCAACAACCAGCCACAAGGAATGCACTTTGTTGACAACATCTTTAACACATATATAAAATGTAGCTAATTTAAATGTAGTCTGGTGAATTGCTCACATATAAATATGCTATGCTTCAGTTTTAGTTCTTGAATTAAACATGCGGATTCATTCCCAGAGAGTCTTTGGGTTAATTAACATTCACTCTAGTATAGCTTCATAAGTCTTACATGACTCAGTCCAGAACCCGAAAAGTGTGCTTTTGTAGGTGTCTCCTTGGGGTTCTTCTCAATATGCGTACTTGACTGTACTTATGTTCTCGCATACCGGTTTCACATCAGTTGCAATGCTAAGAACAGAAATACGGAAGACGGTGAAAATCCCCGGATGTCATTCTTACCCAAATATTAAGGATACGTCGGTTGCATCCTCGCCAAATGAGACCAGTCCCATGATTCATTGCATCCCAAGTTTGCTTTTGGGAGGCAAGTTAGCCAGACCGGTCTCATCAAGACCACAAGTAGGATTTTTGCATTCTTGATATTGAGAAGCACTCTCGGTCTCAGTTTGCTGCCCCCCCTCCCCTGCTGAGCCCCCACCGCTGACTCTCTCTTCCAGATGGTTGACTTGGGCTTACTGCTTCATCCCGGCTCCTACTTCCGGGACCTGTGGAACATCCTCGATTTCATTGTGGTTAGCGGAGCTCTTGTGGCATTCGCATTTTCGTAAGTACTGTGGAAGCCTTTTCTTTTTCTTACAATGCGTGGGTGATTCTTCAAAGTGTTCAGCTTTTCAGAGTAATCAATGCTGCATCTGTGTGAATTATCTCAGTGGGTCTGTAAATGCATTTTTCCCCTGAAGTATAGCTTAATTTTTGGCGATGTAGTTTACAACCTTGAAAATTCTCTAGTGACAGCAATAGTCTGGCTTTTTGGACCGGTCTTGTAAAACTAATAGTCACATTGATACTTATGATGTAATATACAAGAAAAACTTAAGAGAACTTCATAGTAAAATATCCTTTCATGTCCCTGGTGTTGTTGAAACTACATAAATCCATGCAGGAATGTTATTTTTGTGTCATCACTGAGACACAGTAGAAATGATTGAGTTATTGTATAGTGAAACAGAAATGCTGAAGTTCCAGGGTTACTTAAATTCTCCATTCATAAGATTGTTGTTAAAATGACGGATGTTGAAACTATTTCGCTAAATGAGTAAACAGCTCCCTATGTTTCTCTGCCTTCCTGGAAAAGTGCTGTCCATCTGAGCGAAAGTATTCAATGCAGCTGTTTATTCTCCTTACCGGAGAACTGAAACACATGCTATGTGCTTAATTAAGTGAAATCACAATCACAAATTCACAACCCCTCGCCTCTCTGTAACAACGAAAAGGAGAAATCTGTGACGTATCTCCCACAGTGAACTCTTTGCATTTATTCCTTATGAACTGTCCTGCAATTACTTCTTTCCACAGGGACCATTAAAATTTGCCTGTTGGGAAAGCTGTAGGAGTGCATATTTAATATTCTGTTTATTGCTTTGTCCTGTAAATGTGTCACAAAGGCCTGCCTGTCATTGTGTCGTACGGCCATCTGTGCAGCTTTTGATAGCCGTCCTCCGATACCGTGATGCACGACGCGTGTTTGCAGGAGTGTGTGTGTGGCTCTGTGTCCGTTTTACTGACTGTAGGTCTTCCTCTGCTTCCTGGTGGCTGGGATCGCTTACAGGAGCTTCATGGGGTAATTCCTTTGAACTGTCTGTGCTTTTACCTGTCTCTCTGTCACCAGTGGGGGGGGGAGGGGGGAGGTTGGGGGCTGCAGTCATCCCATAGGCCTCAGAGCAGCATGCAGTCTCATTCCTCCAGGCCGACTCTTACCATCCATCCTACTTTACATCCCTACATCTGTCGGTGCAGCAGTTGGTCTTGGCTCTTCATCACCTCCTGTACAGCAATTGTGCCTGTTTTTTGCCATCATTATCAAATGGAAATCCTCATCCTGTAATTCATCAAGGGGATGTGTTTCTGTTTATAATCCTGAATTGGTCCATCCATATGTGAGCATGCAATTTTACTGTCTGTTAGACTGTTTTTAAATAACTGTCTGAAGAACATACAGTTCAGCAAAAGTGATGCAAAAAAAATGTGTGACTCAAAAATAACATTTTGAATTATAAAAATAATGTTTGAATTGTTGACACAATGTCGTAATGCAGTGTCTTGTGTGGTTCGGTGACTAACTGCATATCCAAAAGTCTCCTTAGTGCTTTTCAGGGAGTGGAAACATCCGCCTCAGTAATTCAGCACTTGTCAGTTGTGTCAGGATAAGTCTCAGTAGGCAAGAGACAATAGAGACGATTTGGCATGGGTTAGAAAAACAGTTTAGGGCTATATAGCAAAGTCTTTTTTTTCTGTAGACATCACTCATGTTATTTCCCATCTGCAGACCTGTATTCGCTTGCCTTACTTGGTCTTATGCATGGCCTGGAGCTACTGCCCCAGGTTATAAGACTTTTACCAGCCCTGGCTGTGTTTAGAGGGCATCCTGCATATCCCCAGGCCTCATCCTCTCCATTGTTGAGACACTCACAGGTACAAGTGGTGCTTATTGAAGTGGAGGGCGCTGTCATTGGAAATGCCTTCCAGATGCAGTGAGCACATCTCCACACCATTCACTTACAAAATGGTTGAACATAGAGATGTGTTTTTATATGATAATATATTGTTTTTGTTCGTTGACACAGAAACATAATTCTGGAGTACAGAAGCTTCAGACTTCTGTTTTATCACTTCCTTCTTCTTAATAATCTCCAAAACTCCATTTTATTCTATTAAATATGTTCTTGACGCTGCGGAACATATTTCAAAACAAGAAACTCTGACATGATTGTAGATGAATGAAATGATGATATAATTTTTCTTCTGGAAGCTTTTCTATTTTACTTGTGCATCATGACTGCCATTCCACCACCATTTTGATTTTGTATTATAAAGTAGAAATATTTGGAGAGCATTTTCTTACCACATAATTGAGCTTAGAGTCTTTAAGCAATGCTTTATATTATAATTTATACCATGATATATGTTATTAAATGTAACGTATTTGTTTCCTTTGTCTGTAAAGTGGCCATAATTTCTTCTGTACTTGTTTCTTATCATTGCTTTTCTTTACTAGATCACAACAAAGTGTTACCAGGTGGGGACCCCTTTCCCCCAACTCTCTTTCCTTCCTGGTCAGGCCAGGATAATTCTTCCCAATCTTTTTCTTTGTAACAAGCGGAAGTCACAACAATGTCAGTGTGATAGCCTTCAACAGAAACTCCCTTTTCTCCCCCAGAAATCATCATTAACAGTGTATATATCTGTTGTTAACTCAGATACTTCAGTCATGAGCAATCAAAAGTGGGCTTGCTCAAATTAAGTCCTTCAGGACCTTACTCTAACACGTTTCATTGGTTTCCTTTAAACTATGTCTGTATAGCTAGTCAACCATGTCCAATTAAAGAACAGATGCACAAATGCAGTTTTGGGTTTAGATGGGAACCAGAAATATCCCCCCAGTGACTAACACTGAAGGAGACGCATTGTATCCTGAAGGAGATGCATTGTATAGAAGTTACCAGCACTGTTTGCTCAAGTCCTGAAGGAAAGGAAATGAAAGAATGGCACTCCGAAGCAGGTTCACCACTCAGATTTAGTCCCGATTCATAGAATGCAAAGCATTTTCTGAACAGAAGTAATGCCGTGACTCAGGCCACCTGTAGGCAACGTTAATATGGCATTTGGATGATCCTCAGGTGACTCTTTGCTTTCTACAAAAGTTTAGAGAAAATCAACATCCTTCCATCAGTCTTCTTTCATTTACTGTCTACTCATTTACTATATCAGGTTTTCATTGACAGTAGATAATTGTGACACCTGTCTCATTGAATCTTCCCCTGGGTTTTTTGTGGGACTTCTCTTGAAGGCTGTCAGAATGTCTTTGTGTCGATCGTTCTCTCTTACCATGTCAGTGCCCAGTGCTGTCTGATATTTAACCCGAGGCCCCTATTTACTGTGAAAGCATGCTAGACTAGTCTGCATCAGAGCATGACCTGCATGCCACTTTGTTAGAGTAAAACTTGATGCAGAAGGGAAAGAATCCACACCAGACACACTGTAAGGCCATGCTGTGTGGTCCGAACCAATTGCTGAGGTTTTGCTTCTTTTACACCATTCTGCTGTAGTTACTTGTAAATTCTACTGGACGTGCTTTTAATGCTACTTAAATAATGAAAAGAAATTTTACCACCCTATCCGTGACTCCCAGATTCCCTTGCCAGAAATTGTTATGTATGTTAAACATCCTTTTGGAGAAATGAGTATCAGAAATACACAACTTTTCAGGATTGTGTAGCTAATTCCTGCACCCAAGGAAAGTCCATTTCATTTACCATAACTTGGACAAAAAAAAATCTCTGTTAAATGCAACAGCAATCCTCTAGAAACTAGAATTATCTGCAGTTTTGTTCTGTGGACTACAGCATGATGGGTAAGGCATGCTGTGAAAGAGGGTTCTCTGGAGGCTTGTATGTCTTGACCTGTAAGTGAGACAATAGAGCATTAATGAGAAAATTAAATACTTGTTTTATTTAGATGTGTTTAGCTGTGACTGTTCCCTAATCCCTGCTGATCATGAACCAGAGAACAGCCCACTGCTATATTCGGGTCACCAGCAGCAACACATTTACACCAAGATTAAGTCAGGTTTTCCTTCCTACGCCTATAGAGTGTCTGCTTCCCAAGAAAATGCAGTGCAGTCCAGATGTTTCTAATGGGAATAGCCCAGTGGTTGTGGAAATGTTCCTGTCTTGAGGACACTGCTATGGTATACTTAAGCAGTATACTTAATCTGACTTTATCTAGCTTTATCCTAGGGAGGGTGTGTATGTGCGTGTATGTGTGCAAAATTTTCGCTTTACAAAACTGTTAGTCATGCCTGTCTGTAAACAACACAATAGCTCTACTCTCAGAAATGCCTCCCAAATTAAAGGTTCCACAGACTGCTTTAAACTATAATGGGGTCTTGAATTGAATGGAGGAACTCAAAGACCATACAATGTGTAATACCCTTATGTCATCATAAACAAAATCACTTCTGTTTCCAATCAAATACAAACTATGGCCCATATGCCTCGCTTGACTGCTTCACTTAATTTTATATGAGATTTATGCTTGCCTCTGGGGTAAAATCATATCTACTGTATAATCCAATGGTTCAACGCGAGGGTGAGTTTCTTACTCTAATGCTCTAACGGCTGTGGTTTTATGATGTCTGCTTGAAACCCCTGCCGTCTTATGCACAGCAGAGCTACATCATGCGTTTAATATACGAGGTCTGTTGATATAGAACAATGTTTCCCAATCCGGTCCTCGGGGAGCCACAGACAGTCCACGTTTTTGCTATCCAGCTACGGGTAGGGAGCTGGGATGGAGCAAATATGTGGACTGTTTGCAGGTAGCAAAAACATGGGCCGACTGTGGCTCCCCGAGGACCGGATTGGGAAACAGTGATGTAGAATGATATACCTGCTGGTCTATCACATTAACACCAGGGATTAGCTTGTTTTCTAATTTGTTTTTGAGGAAACTATTATTTGATCATTAAACATATTTAAATGCTTTTCATAGTCAACAAGCAAACTAATAAATTCCTTGGCCAGTAGTTGCAGTCATCTGCAAATTGGAAATAGACCTTCCTCCCCTGACAGTCTATCGTCAGAATGACCATCACCCATGATTAACATCCCTGCCTTGTGCAGAGACTTACACTCGCTCGTCCCTGAGTCGCTCAGTCACTATGCGAAGGCACTTCAGACTGCAGCATTAATCTTTTGATGGACCTGCATGACAACATCAGGCCGGTGTATCTGGAGGCTGTATCTCCAGCAGAAGTTTCCCAGAAGGATTATTCATCCCTGCGACAAATCCCCAGTAGTGCATATGCAGCTGGGCGATGGATAGATGGATGGATGGACAGACAGACAGATGGATGGATGAATGGATGGGTGGATGGGAGGTTGAATCAATTATTTGAATGTACTGTACTATACTTTTATTTGAACACACATAGCCTAACAGATCTTAAAACACAACAATCTACCTAGATGTAGTGAATAATTTATTGGTTCCCCTATTAGAGATATATGCTAAAATATATTCTCTCAAACATTCTATTTTCAATCTCTTCCTGCGGCATCCTTCAGCTTTTAAATGTATGTAATATAAGTGTAAAAAGAAACTGTTTTTTTGTGGGGGGGGGGGGGGGGAAGAAAAAAAAAAAAAAA
>JAODJU010000040.1:16030780-16053122 GCA_026776725.1 Gnathonemus echidnorhynchus | reverse complement strand
AGATTACTCCGTTACTGAAAAAATAACGCCGTTAGTAACGCCGTTATACTTAAACGCCGTTACTCCCAACACTGCCTTTGACCAAGCCAGTTAAAAGCTATACCACATACATATTACCCACATGATAGATTAATGGAAGAGAAAAAAACAGAAAAGAAGAGGCATGCATTTCGAGGCCTAGCATCTCCCCGTGCATGCTGGTTGTTGTTCTGTTATTTTTCATCACCGGCCTTCTGACCTACCTCCTGGTTCTGGCAGCCTATTCCTGATGGGAGTCCCATGAAGCGCTCCGTATCCACGTTGGCTCCACAGCGCCCCCCGGAGGCCAGTGTGCATGAGCGTGTCCACGAGCGGCCGGCACCGACGAGGTCGCACCACCATCACCACCACCATCACTGCCGCCACCGCCGGGAGAAGGAGAGGAAGCAGAGGTCGCTGGACAGGTCCCCCGGTCGGCAGCCTGCCAGCACTGCAGGTCGGTGGGCCTGTGATGCACACAGTGGCACCTCAGACTGCCCTGCATTTGCTCTCCATTGGTGTGTGTTGCTGTTGTTGTTCTTAACATAAATCAACTGAGAACGGAATGGAAAAGAAACATAATAATTAATGAAACAATTTCTGTTCTCATACGTACTCAGTCTGCTTTTTCGAACTGTTTTGATTTTCTGCTTGATCAGAGTCATTCAACACGGCAACAGCTGCATAAAACAACAGCCAACGAATCCATTTCTCACTGGGTCCAAGTGAGACTGGTGCAGTTAACCAGGTGGCTTATAGCCCCTGCTTCTGAAGCCCTGTGTTCCTGGGCCATACTGAGTGCAAATTCGGATGCGCCCCTGCATGAAAGTTTTAGCACTGATGCCTTGACATTCACATCCCAAACGGCATCCTAACCCTCTACCATGCCCTCCACAATCGCATAAACACAACAATAAAATACCCTGATCTGAATCTGGTTACCGCTGGGTTAAAGTGCATGGGCTCTGGGACCTGACCCTGACAGGAGGGGGATCACAGTGGTGACACCCATGTCCCCACAGACAGTCCATCTCCCATCTCGCCTACAAAAAGCTTCAGACATTACTCCTCTACAATCTGATTGGTTATCTCTCTGAACCAATCATTTTTCATTCTGCCCTCAGAACATTTTTGTGTAAGTGAAATTCCCACAGGGGCTTTGCCTGCATCAGCCACAGCGTGAGCGGTAACATTGCTGCCAGGTTAAGCCCCCCCCTATCCGAGATCCCTGTAACTCTGTCCACCTGCATGGAGCCCTTTTTGTGCAGCACGGTTACTCCCAGATGGAGATATCCTTCACCATGTCATCTGCTTTTGCAGGAAGGTATCTTAGGCAGAGAGGGGGCAGCTCCTTTGCTGAAAAAGAGCCTGCTTTCCTGTCATTTACGTCCCCTTGGTTTTTGATAATTGCAGTTATCACAACACTTAGCTACTCTATACCTACTAGCGCATTTATTCTTTTAGGATAAATTTTTGGGCGGCTGTAATGGGCTGGTGTGTTCATAGCCATTCGCTAATAATCTATAGCTGGTGGTTGATTTACATTCTGCTTACGATTTTAACCAGAGCAGCATGCAGCTGGGAGAGCTGGGCCAGGCAGTTCCTGGATCAATTGGGAGTTAAAGGTCTGACAGTGAAATCACTCTGCCAGCCCTGGGATTTGAATCAACAACCTTCTGATTATGGGTACAGAGTTCTAACCTGCTGAGCCACATGCTAAAACCCAGGTTCTAAAGCAAGCTAATTTCTCAGAGTCTCATACAGTTACTACTAGTAAACTAATGATATTTAAATTCAGATTGGTGATGAGATTGGCAGTGAGATGCCTGACAACAGTATGACTGAGTAAAGCAGGCTGAACCTCAGTGGAATGTCTGGTTTTTGACTCTGTGAGAGAGATCAGTGCTTGTTGCGTGGCGGCATTAGGGCACTAAGGGTAAGTGTGGCAGCCTGCAGCTGGCCCCCATTACGGAGATAAAAGGGCCAGACCGGCATGCAGACCCAGTAACCCTCTGATTTACAGCCACGTCTCAGTGGGGCAACGGTGAAGGCAGAGCGAAGAATTTAGGAGGGGAAAAAATGTGCACAGGTTTTAGATTGCTGTCTGTGTGAAAACACCAGAGGCCAGAATGTCTATGTGTGCTATACTGGGAGATACAGAAGAACCCCAAAAGACGGCTGCTGTGAACCTAAATTACTATCCCAGAAGGAAATACACTGGATTATGTGTGCATATACAGTATTATGGCATACAATTGTGAATTATAATAGAGAGGTCTTTTTTAACTGTTACATATTTCACAGAATAATAATCTTAGAACAAACCTAAGGGTTAGTGATGTCAGTTTGCCCTGTTAACCCTTTTGTGCAGGTACTCCTGGAGAGCTAGCGGCCTCCCCATCGTCCCGGGATCGAGCACATGACCGCGGCCGCTCTCACGAGAGGAAGCACCACTCCGCGTCCTCAGAGAAGCAGCGGTACTACTCATGCGACCGCTACGGCAGCCGCGAGCACTGCCACGCCAAGTCGGCAGGCGCCAGCCGCTCGGGGTCGCCCAACGAGGCCCAGGAGTCGGCCGCCAACAGGCAGGTGCGTGGGGGGGGGCAGGGGCATGGTAGGGGGTCGGTAAGCACATGATCAGGGGGGTGTGGCCAGGAAGCCTTACCAGACCTGTTTGGGACGACATAGGGAGGGTTTGTCATGAGGACTAGCTTTAAGGTGCTCAGAAGGAGTACTATTAAATGTATAAACATCATACAAATAAGGCATGACTGAGAACGAATGCAAAAAGGAAAGACAAGAATACATTTCCTGTGTATGAGAAGATGCCACCGTGGCTTGTTCTCCTTTGAGTTCAGCCCAGATGTCGTTTCTCTGATGGTGCGTCAGACTCTTTCTCTCTCTTTGCTCTGCCCTTGGTGTTCGAGGCACCTGGAACTCATGGCTTTTCACCTTTGTCTCCACTCTCTTCTTCACCTCGCCCCCCCACATCTCGCCCGTCTGCTGTCCCATTTTTATTTCCCCGCGCTGACACCCGTCTCCGCGTCGCCCCGTACCACCTTGTCCTCCCTCTCTTATCCTGTCTCTCTCACCCGCGCCCTTCTTATGTATATGTCCATTTCTCACCCCCCTGTCCTGCACCCCACCCGTCCATCTTGTTGTCTTCATCGTTTTTATTGTTTTGATTTTGCTTTGTTCCAATTTTCATGTAGGGCAGTGGTTCAGCTAAAGGCAGCCCGCTGATGTTGACGTCGGGGGCTAGCACTCCCCGGGGGCGCAGACAGCTCCCCCAGACTCCCCTCACCCCCCGTCCCGGTGTGACCTATCGGACCGCCAACTCCTCCCCTGTGCCGTTCGGTGCCGCCCAGGCCGGACCGCCCTCATTGTGCCTGGGCAGGCTGAGCCGCGGGCTGTCGGAGCACGTAGCCCTGCTGCAGTTGGACTCGCCTCCGCCTGTCTCCCGCATTGGTTCCGAGCCCTACTTGGCTCACAGTGACCCGCAGGTAGAGGGCGGGATGCTGGGCAGCCCCGTGGAGGAACAGGCTGCTCCCCAGGGCTTGGCGGGCTCCTATGCTGGCCCCCCCTCATTGACTGCCACCCCTCACGTAGTGGCCATTCCTCCACCACCTGCGCAAAGTCGCGGGGTCCCCAACGGATACCACTGCACCCTGGTGGGTGGCCCCAGGGACAGGGGCCCCAGGTACCACCACAAGGGCAAAGAGGACGACTGGTGCTAGCATGGTTTCAACACGAGGGGACACCAGCTTCTCACAGACAGGGGTTTTTCGAAAGCGTTTTCTGGGAAATGTGATGAGTTTTATCATCTTTTGCGAGGGCGGTAGTTTACACTCCTGGTGTGTGTATGTGTATATGCATCCTTTTATCGAAAGGCGGGGGGCGGGGGGGCAAGCATTCAGAAAAAGCATCGGCTTTTAAGAATTTTAAAAAAAGAGAAAATGGCCTTCCGGATCTGAAAGCGATCAAAAATAATGTCGGTGTTTGGGGTTTTGTTGGCTCTTTTTGCACTAATGGCGGGTGGCATTTGGTGACGCGAAAACACAAGGGACAGGGATGTGACATGTGGGTCTGACGTTTCTCCTCGTGCCCCATCCTGGAGGAGTGTGGCAGAAGATGGGAGGAGGGGGGAATGCAAAAACGTTCTCCTCTGGTCGATCAGAAACCAGAGGCCCGTGCGCCTCCGCAGTGCCCTGGTCTGGGGTCACAGCCCTCCAGTGTGGATGTACATGGCCTCGCAGTGTGAGGCAGTGACCCCGGGAATGCAGTCAGTTCAGTGTCCTTCATGTAATCCAGGGTGTCCCAGAGGACATTTCCAGGGGAGACTCGTGGTACAGGGAATGCGGAAAATGTTCTGCGTCGTGGCCCCGTGTTCATCTCTGCTTTAGAGTATCACTACCACTGTTTATATAGAAGAGCTACTTGGTCCTTCTTAGAAGCATATTTATTACAGACTATATTCTGAGATTATTCTTCATTTGCTGCTGTTATACATTTATGCCCAAATCACCGTTACTTTTATCCCGACAAAGAAAAGAGTTAAACGTAATTTGTCTTTTAATAAGCTACGATAGGACTTTTATCTATTCATTATGTGTGTTTTTGTAAACTGTAAAGATGAACTATGTTTTATGTAAAAGGCTTACGGTTCACTATCATGTCAGGTCTAATGTTTCCTATGTACTGCTCCTGTTGTTAATTACCAAGTGCCTAACCTTTTAAATATCTTGTAGTAATGATGCAACCTCAACCTTTTTTTCACTGCATCAACACTTGAGGGAGGGAGTGGTTTAATAGAAATGAGGGACGTGTGCTGGGCCTCTTAGGGAACATCAGGTCCTTGACGCTGGACGCGAACTGTCTTATGATTGTAATCTAGCATTTACAAAATGTTTAGGTGGAAACGGGGATTTTTTTACGGTATTATTTTTATTTGTTTTTATTAATCCTGAACAGAAATAAGGGAACCTAGTATAAAGATATATACATTTGAATATAAAACAAATATGAAAACTGCATTAGTTGTATATCAGTCCAACAGGAACTATGTAACCAGAGTAACACAATTGCATGTTTGAGTCTTTAACTTGGTTGTGAAAGGTTATGAACACGTATAGTAATGATGCTTATTTCGTTTTCTCTTAAGGGTACTTGGAGAAAACATTGCTAGCTATTGCTATTTATTTCAATGTTACATTTTGAGAATGAACAAGGGAAATAGGATCTGAAGTCATTAAGGCTGCAGTACTTTATAAGAAGAGGATACAGAGCTCTGGTGATAATGTAACGCCCTGCAGAGGCAGTGATACCAGCCCACTGGGTCCCTCTGCGTCCCAGTTGAAGACGCTGTGATTCCTGCTGGTGATATTTCTTGCTTTCCGAACCAGGCCCAGTTTATGTGTGTCTCTTTGCCTGCTACATATGAAATTCTTTTAATGGGACATTTTAAACACACCAGTCCATTGCTAAGAATATTCATACACAGTGATAAATAAATGTCATGTGAACAGCACTGTTTTTTTTTTAACTCGCTTTAATATGAAATTGTGTACATATTGATTATATTACCTTATGTATTGCTGACTGTACCTAAGTCAGTCATTAAGTCAGTAGTACTTAGGTGTAGTAAATACAAGGAGACTTTCAGAGGCTCTAGATTGCCATCCAGTGCCATTTCCACACAATGCTCTGGAGAAAGGCAGGCTGGAGCACCATCACAGAGTCCTCCCTACACCTGTAGCAGAACTGAGTTGTCTTTACTGTGCTGGATCCAAACGCTCCACTCTTTCACACATCAACTGGATGTCAAGGGAAAGGTGTTGGAGCCAGATGCTGTTACCATGACCACAATCTGTCAGGGCTCTGTGGATGCCGGGTTCATTACGAAAGCAGGGCTATGCAACAAGATGACACTTTGAGAAAAAAACTTCATCCGTTCTGTAGCTTTACGTGCTGGGATCTTCAGATTCAGGCTTCAGCATGATTGTGACCAAATCTTTTTTTTATATAAAAAGCATAAAATGAAAAGTATAAAATAAAAAATGCATAAAGGCACAATGATTTAGGGAAAAAAAGGATATTTGAACAGAATTTCCGCAAGTTGATATATCTGAAAATTGCATGCTTGAGATTTACTCACTTTGACTACACCAAAACAAAACAAAAAAAATCACAATATGGATAAAGTAAATGACTCATTCATTTTTCCTATAACCCACTAGGTTTACCAACCATCAGGTGACTGATAGTTTTACACTTGTGTATAGACTTTGACATCAAATTTTGTCCAGGTTGAAGTTTTGTTTTTCTGTACAACAAAAAATGGACCTTCACATCTCTGTAACTTCATCATTTTCCTCCTGTACACCCGTGACCCCATACATCATCATGGTTAGGAAAGGGTTTGGGGGGGGGCATCGTCAGTGTCCTCCTCTTAATGGTACATTTCCTTCATCTGTTCGACAAAAATATGCTATGTTTCTTCTTTTTAAGGAGGAAAATCTTTCACAATTTGATCACTGTTGGTTGCCAAATATGAATTACCTCCTCTTTTGTTTGTGCAAACTAATTCCTGTTGAGGTGTGGCTGTACTTAAAAAAGTAGTCTGCATGTGAACCACGTATGTGCATGTGAGCAAAAACATTGTTTAACTTCGTACTTTTTTGATACAATGTATTTCTTTTGTCATTCATTTTTAATGACCTTTGATATAAATAAAGGGGGTTTGTGAATAAGAAAAAAAAACTTTATATTATAAAACAGTGTTGGGCGATATTAACGTTCCACAATGTAAGAGATGGAACTGACCTCAAGTGGGTCGTGGGATTGAGTCGTTTGCTGCCTGTTTTATGTTTATTGGCCAGACTTTGAATTCTGCAGTTGTTTCTACAGTTACATTTTGTATGAAGCAAAGTCCTTGAACTAAAATAAATCGTTAGGAAAAAAAAATCTTGTCTGATTACGACTCTAGCTTTTGTAACCAACTTGTCTACCACTTCTGTTGTTCTTTCGTAAAATAATTTCAGAATTGCATTTTATAAACACATTATATGCTACTTTACTTTGCAGACACTAAAGAAATATGACACAATACACAAAACAGGAGTCATTTTCAGCGTGAACATACATGGGAAGGGGCTTTCAAAAGACTTACAAAGCTCAGTTCACAGGGTATGACATGTGCGCATGTAATTACCAAAACAGTAATATGAATACAAAAAAATCATCAGTATAATAACAGAAATATTAAACGTAAGATATCAGGCCCCATTAACATGCCCTGATACAGGGTCGCTGTTTTACTTCTATGTTTCTCTCATGATTATTATTCTTATACAGTGGAACTTTGGAACTGGAACGTCTTAACTCGACCAACTCAGTCATCGAACGGGTCTGTTGAATTTTTTCTGACTTGTACCTCGACCTAAATCTCGGAATTCGACCGTTTCTGCTAAAACTTGTACGGATCAAGATACGTCTCTGATGGGCAAAAACAAAGGCAAACGGACCTACTGGCATGCTGATGCTTATGAATCGCTCTGTCTCGCAGTACATCTCGACCGAGTTCGACACACGAAAGCTGTTTGTGCTTTATCTGCAGTACATTTAGTGATACAGTAATTATGGCCCCTAAAAAAGTAATAGTGATAGCAGGAAACCAAAGAGGAATGTAGTGAGAGTAACTAGAACTTAAACTTGTGCATGTGTGTCTGTTCTTGCTTCGGAGTGTAGGGCTGTCATTTATTTCATGTTTATTGCTTTTTTATCTATCTGCTTTTTCACGTGTGTCTTAATCAATGTTTTACATTCATTGTTAATGCTTTTTATCATTAGTTAGGTAGGTAGATAAGTTTAAATCAAGTTTAAAGGCAATCATTTGAGGGCCTGGAAATTCATTTACCTTATTTCTTATTGGGATATTCGACTTGAACCTCAACCAAATCGCAACTCAACTGGCCTTCTGGAACGAATTAAGTTTGTGTTCCAAGGTACCACCGTATAGCCTATTATAAATTATTATTTATAGTAGCCTATTCTATATTGTGCTATTTAAAATGACCTAATTGGAAGTGAAGCCGCCATGCATCTTGCATTAGCCGTGGAGCCTATAAGGTATTGCGATGAGATAGCATTTATTTCCCTCCATCTGTCTGGAGGAAGAGTGTGGGCGGAGTATACCTATAGCGGTCCCATGTGTGAGCTGCGGGTAGGTATATAGCCAAAAGTCTGGCAGCGCAGTCATAAACTGTCACACAACAACGGGGAAATCAGTTTACTTTATGTTATCTGCAAACAAAGGAATATCGTATTATTATAAGCACTATAAAGACTTTGTTAAGAAAAGTTTCACCTTGAAAAAGAAATTTCCGCTGTTTTTCTTAATGATAAGACAGATATGCGTGTCCCGGCAGCGTGGGTATTTTTGACCACGATGCTTGCTGCAGTCGGCGCTTCTGCTGATGCTGGTCAGGGGGATTCCGCTGAGATCGGGTCGGGGATACCCGTCACAGGTAAGACTTTGTGGAATGAAACGATTTCCAATTGAAACTGGTTCATACAGATGATCGTCTACTGTAAGTCTGCTACTGGTTTTCAGTATTTAAATCGTCAAGTGCACCGTGAAAATGACTTTAATACACTAATATTAATATTAATTGGTACAGTAATATTGCCGCATGCGTACTCAAGCAAATACAGTTTTACTTTAATATACTATATTTTAAGCCCGACATGTACTGATATAAATATAGTAAACATTATTATTGCATGCCAAGCAGTTACAGCAAGTTGGTTAATTTAATGTACTTTGAACAAATGTCTGTTGAACACTAATTAGGCCTAGTCTTTGCACAGGAGAGAATTAGCTAATTAACATTTTAAAATATTCTGTAAAATCCGTGTGCTTGCATAAAATGTACATAGTGCCTTTTAAACGCCTTTCCCCGGAAATGCGTTTAGCCTGATTAATTATGTCGATCGTGATTTCGCAAATTTTCCTGTTAGGCTTAAGAATTATGAAAGTATCTGACTAAATTAATGTGTATATCAAATGTGTTTTTTATGCTTCAGGCTTAAACACATTCTTCTATGATATTAGGTCGTTGTATTACTGCTCTTCAAGGTAACCACCTACCTCGTGATGCGATGTTATACAGAATTTGACTAACTAAAGGCATCTTCTTATGTATTCCTCTCATATCCCGCTAGTAGATGACAAGTTGATGGATGGATAGATGGATGGAATACAGTTTTATGCTTAGTGTATATAATTAAATATTTTGTTGAGCTGTCACGAGTACTGTTTGAACTCGATTATTCGATTATCAAAAAGCATCGATTAAAATGTCCCTTCTCAATTACTCAGTAATATGGCAACAGGTAGATGGCGCATATAGCGGATGAGGGTCCAAATAAAGAATGAACATCAGTTGTGTGGAAGTAACATTAAAAGTGAAGGAAAACACTTGTATGTCAAAATAATCGCTGCTAAAACGAAAGTTATCCCATCTTACATGATATGGTACATAATAACCATAAAATGTTATTTTTTGTGAGTGTTTTGTGCATTTTGAGTAGAGCTAAATTATGCTGGCAAAGTTCACATTACAATATTTTAAGTTTTTGCAATATTTAGTAGTTGAAAAGTTAGCTACATAGCCAAATGGAATTTACTATCTACCAACAGTCTGTGAAATAAGTTGGTGGTGCTGCCGTGACGCAAAGCCGTGCTGAAAAATCACTTGATTTTGCTCACTGTCGCCTCAATGGAATAAAAAATATTCAATCGTCAGATTAAACACTAGAGTACTTGACTATTGATATAATCGATAGTGACAGCCCAAGTATTTTGCAACCATACCTCTCAGTTTGTATAATGGTCGAGCTCACTGCAGGTCGTTTATTAGTGCCGCACACATTATCTAGTTATTCAAACACTTGTCAAATCTCTTTGTCTCAGTTACTTACCTTCCTTTCACTGTGCCCCTTCCCATCAAAAAAAAGCTTAATACGATTCTTTGGTACACCATGATGACCAGCTTAGATTCAAACCTTTTTGTTCAGGTGGTCAGATTTCCAAATGCTTCGTTTAGGGCAGGGGTCTCCAACTCCGGTCCTGGAGAGCTACCATCCAGTAGATTTTCTATCCTACCTGGCTTCTGATGAGCCACACCTGTTCTCAGGTAAATACCAGGAGCAGGTGTGGCTCATCAGAAGCAAAGTGGGACAGAAAACTTACTGGATAGTAGCTCTCCAGGACTTGGAGATCCCTGGTTTAGGGGGTAGGGCTTTTATATGTATGATTTAATGCAATCAGTTCAATGTATTCCCACTCCTAGTTCCCAAACCCATGATGTCAGAACACTGTATGGAATATTGACACAGGCTTTAGTATTTAAATTGGGATTCTGTGTTAGCATGGCTCAGAAATTTTTTCAGTATTTCCTTAGAGCTACATAAATCTAATCAGAGCTACCGAAAACCAGTCACATGGTCACATACATGTGATGGACTTGAACCCGTCTGGAGTACAATCTGTCTTGTGCTGAGTGGTGGAAGCAATATAAATTAGCTTCACCCTGCTCTTGTTTCACCAGCTTATGTCAGAATGCAAATAAAGACTAAAAAGAATAAAGACAAGTCTATACTAGTTCTTCTTTATTTAATACTTGTTAAAATGTGTTAGCATCCCTTGTCTTTGATTAACTCAGATTCAGTAAGATCACTGGAACTGCACAGAGAAACAGAACCTTGCACACTTACTGTATAACTCCTACACACCAGAATTCTGATGATGATACTCTAGGTTGAGTGAGCATGAGGAACTTTGACCGCTATGAGCTGTGAACATTGTAGCCCCTCTAAGCACCCAACCCAGAGGTGGAAAGTTATGGTTCAGAAAGTACAAATCCAGACCAAGGTTTTGTTTCAACCAACCAGCTGAGTACTCTGTGAATGTGACTCTTTATACTCAGCTGGTTGGTTGAAATAAAATCTTGGTCTGGATTTGTACTTTCTGAACCTCTGCCCAACCCATTCTTACTGCTTTTCAGTGTTAAGGCTTAAAGTGCTTTGTTATTTGCCAGCGATCAGGGGCTTGACGGAGTGTGTCCTTCCTCCTAGAGCTTTTAAGTTTTCACGTGTGCTGGCAGCATCTATGTGTCATTATATAGCAAGAGCTCCATAATATTCTGTACATTCCAGTGATGATTATTTTGGTTCATATATGAGATTGTCATTGCTTACTGTGCACAAAATTAATACGTTTTTAAAAATTAAAATTAAGATTAGAGAAATACACCCGAATGCTTTTCTTGTTTTGTTGATTTTGTTCCTTTACAAAAAGAGTCAAACGGTCTGTTTAACTGTAAATGAATGATATTGCAACTTGATGAGTTAAGGTTTTTCAGATTAAATGATTGTGTCATTGCTCCTGATTTTGGCTATAGAGGGGACATAATCCAAAATAGTAAAGTGATCCTCTGACCTTTTTATGGAGTTTGCTTCCAAGTCGAATTGTCCAGTTGAAATAATGTCCATATTTTGCATAAAACCCCACTCAAAAAGCACAGTAAATAATCTTTGAGTTAATTCAAATATGTGCAATAGCCAGCCTGTTTCACCCTATTGTACTTTAATAATGTATTTCGCTTGCATGTTCATTTGGGAATTATTTTTGATGCAGTCAAAATGTAGATCATGGAGATACAGTTACACAAAAACACTTTTCAATATAAGCACTGCAAATCCAATTTTAATCATACTTAATCAACAATAAGTTAATAAGGCAAGTATAGCTGGGGGATTTGTGACCTTAGTGCTGTCTTACATATGTGAATCATGACCCAGGCTCTCTCAAGTAATTTAGTAAATGAACTGTGATGATTCATCACCTGATGTTATGATGAGCTGCTGTATTCAGTAACAAAAATGGTACAGATAAGAGGGATTTAGTCTAAATTGCTTTATATTCCTTTGGAGAACATTTCAAAGCGAAGATGCCATGACTTCACTCAACAAATTCATAGAATAGTAAGTTTTCAGAGGAGATGCTAGTTAAATACAGAAACGATACCTTTGCGAACATCATCATTATTAATCCGAACCTCTTGTGTAATCTAACCCATTTCTGTCAACACCCTGTATACTGCTGTTGTTCCCTCTGGTGGGGTATAGACAACCTGCACTGGTCACAAGATTTCAAGATGTGCACAACAAATAGCTGAGATGTTTTGCACAGTATAGTAAATGGTGCTTAATGTGAGCTATTTGGACTTTAGTGCATTGGGATTAAGGACATTTTAGGAAAGCAGTCTTACATTAGTCTTTTAAAACTTTTCCATACAGATGTCCTCCATATGTTTCTACAGTTCCCAGGCTAGCTATCCAACATCCAATGTACTATTTAAAGCCTTTTTGATAGTTTGATAGTTATTTTTCAGTTATACAGATGGTCTACATATTGTCTGCTACCAGACAACTCTTGCTAGATGCACCTAACGCTCACTTTAATCTAAACTAAAGGGAACCATGATGACGAAGACTGTTTGCCTGTCAGACTGAAAAGATGCATGCATAAAACCCCCAAGCTGTTATGCTCCTCCACATGACTGCAGCATCGTGTGGCTGTCTCTCTGACCATCACGCTTATTAAGAACATAAGACATTTACAAACGAGAGGAGGCCATTCGGCCCATCAAGCTCGTTTGAGGAGAACTTAACTAATAGCTCAGAGTTGTTAAAATCTTATCTAGCCCTGATTTAAAGGAACCCTGGGTTTTAGCTTGTGCTACACTAACAGGAAGACTATTCCATACGCTAACTACACACTGTGTAAAGAAGTGCTTTTTCAAATTCATTTTAAAATGTTCTCCCGCTAATTTCCACTTATGGCCACGAGTTCTATTATTTAAACTAATATTGAAGTAGCCATTTGGCTGAACAGCATCCAGACCTGTTAGAATCTTATATACATGGATCATGCCCCCCCCTTAGTCTCCTTTGCTCAAGGCTAAACACCTCACCTCTCCTCATAAGACATTCCTCTAAGACTAGGAATCATTTTTGTAGCCTTTTACTTTGCACCCTTTCCAAGGTAGCAATGTCCTTATTATTGTGTGGCTATCACACTTATTGTGTTTGTCAGTCTGTAAAAACAATTGCTTTATTGCCCAGTAGTTATCAATATTCTATCCCTAAAATGGAACCCTGAATGAATGAAAAACTGGGATTAGGGATGTTTGATATCCCAGTATATTGCTCCTTCTGAACGTGGCTTTCATGATGATTTTATCTGGGACCCCCGCCCCCCCCTGGTAAGTACAGTAAAGGTCTCTGCCAAACTGACAGGAGAAGTCATCTCCGGAGTACTGCTTTGTTGATATTATCATTTATCTTATCACCTGTAGTTGGTTGACCCCTGACTGCACAAAATTCTTGATCAAAATTATTCAGTGCACTGAAACAACATTGATTATTCTTACTTAATAAGCAATGACTTTTATGTAGTATAATCATAAAATGCATTTTGTTAAACTTATTCAGTTTTGAATGTAAACTATACATCTCCTGTGACTGTGATGCATTGTACTATTTAAAGCTGGGTATGATTCCCTCTGTTACCTCCCCATTTTAACTGTGTCCTTTCTGTCCCATTTTTCTCTCCCTCGATTCTGATGACAGGGTCTTGGCTCTTGCTGAAGCTTTTTTTTTCAGTTCACTTACAGAGCACAGGAAGAGATGAAAATGTGATTACCAGCATATTTTGACTTCGCTTGGCAGGCTTGTGTTTTCTGGGAAATCGTCAAGTGATTAGGTTTTGTGATTCACCTGGTGGATGGTTGAGTACATTAACTGTAAATTATCCTACTGTGTAGAATAGAATACATAACAGACTATTGTTGTACACATACTAGTTGGATCGATACCAAAATTTTACTGTGATATCAATACTAAACCATCCATCCATTTTCTTTACCTGCTTGTCCTATGCAGGGTTGTGGAAGTTTAGAGCCTATCCCAGAAGCTATGGGTAAGACAGGGAGTAACCCGGGGTGGGCCACCAACCAATCACAGGGCACACATGCACACCTACTGTACAGGCAATTTGACAACTCCGGTTCACCTTAGCATGTTTTTGGACTGTACAGTAGTTAGAAACCAGAGTACCCACAGCAAAGCCCATGACAATCCAGGAAGAACATGCATACATGTACACACACAGAGCCATGATGGAGACTTGTGAGGCAACAGTGCTAACCGCCTCACCTCCGTACTGCCCTCAGTGCTAAACTGGTACTGTAAAAATTCCCATTTAAATATTTTATTGAATTAAAGGGCCTATTTATGAATTAAACCAACAGCAATTGCATATAATATAGTTTTAACATTATCAGTGAAATATACACACCTGACGATCTTGAAACATCCTATGTAAATCAAGGTCAGTGAGAGATGTGTTGCCCCACGTAGCAGTGTTTACATACTGGGGTTGTTGGTTGGTGTCTGCTTTTTCACATTTTCCATTCTATTTAAAATCAAAATAGCGCCATATCTGACTTCTGTGCCCTGTTTATCAACCAGAGGCTGGCAGTGAGCAACAGAGCTTCCCATTATCTATCTAGGTAGTAAGAATAGTGAAATGTTTTATTTTGAGAATAAATTATAATGTTAAAATATCAAGATTTTAGCCTGGTAATTTAAATGTTTATACTGGAATGCTGGTGGGATTAGCGAATACCGTCATGCCTCGCAAGTGCGTGTATATAGCCCCTGTTTGAATTTGTTAGTCTAGATCAGGGGTGGCCAGTCTTACCCACAAATGGCCAGTGTGTATGCAAGATTTTGGGGTAACCTTTAGGTCAAGTGTGAGGACTCTTCAGCCAATCAATCCTCTACTTAGTAATCTAATTAGGGAGTTGCAGTGAAAACCCGCATACACTGCAGCCCTTTCTGGGTAAGATTGCCCACCACTGGTCTAGATCCTTGTTGTGCTGTGTCCCCGACTGTCACGTGTACCCTGACGTGTGTTTGTACTGAGTCCTTGCATGATCCTGACATATCTTAGCCATTATGTAACAATCCACCATGTATGCCTTACCGTCCTTAGTGTAACTTCCCCGTGTTTCACTTTGCTGTATTGTTGCTTGAATGTAATCCTTTGATAGACTTCACTGAAAGAGTAATTTCGTGTCAGACAGTACATCTTCGTGTTTGTTCGCCGCCGCCATCATGATGCCTCGGTCTGACCGGTGCCACAATATTATTATACATCCATTAAAATTACTGGAATAAACTTAATTATTCTGCTTTTGAAAAGCATGAATATATACCTTCTCAAATACTTGTTAATATGGTGGAAGTAAGACGGTGCACAGTGGATGAGGGTCCAAATAAAAAGAAACCAGAAGCATAAAAAGAAGCCCCCGCTGTGTCAGAACATTTCATATTACAAGTGAATGAAAATGCAGTCGCAGAATTTAAATATCACAATATTACAATGTAGCAACAATCTTAAAAGAAGACATCACGGACTCACCCAATGACGCAAGGATATGCCACGTTTCCACCGACATGGAGCCGGTGCTGGGCTGGTTCTTGCTTGGCGCCTTTTGAGAACTTGCTTGCGTTTCCACTGGTTTCAAAAAAGGACGGAACGGAAATGTTATGTAGGTGGAAGTGAGAGTAAAGTAATGGTTCATTACTGTTTTGGATTTATGTTGATCTGTTTCAGATTTTAAGTTTTATAAGCTGCCGAACCGAAAAAAGTGTTCAGAGTATGTCTCATCGCACCCTGTCTCTATTTCCTGTATCTGCTTTTGTCTCTTTAAAAGCTCCCCAGTCTGTGTCTTTGAGTGAATTTATCCTTTATTCTCACTCGCTGTTTTACCGCTGTCCGTTTAAGGATCACATTTTCACATGAGAAGGTCATTTCCTGACTCTGTTAGTTACTCAGACACATCTGCTTTCAGCACACTTGTATAGTCTGAACATAACAAATGGAAGTGACACAAAGCCATGCTGTGTGAAACGTGAGGAAGGATGGTGCTTAAGGCATCTGGCAGCTTTCTGGTTGGAGTGTGAATAAGCAACATTGCATTCTTAAGCCAAGGTGCATATGCACTGATATAGTTGTCAGTGGGATGATAATAATACTAAAGGCATTATCAGAGACTTCTTTCTATAATAGTTTTTTTTTTCTTCAAAATTCTCTTTGGTAAAAGAATATTGAACTCAGAAATCTAATGATGGATGTTTGCTGGTAATCTATGGGCTGATATTTGTGCCACTAGAAACTGAACATGAATTTTGTATATTTGAATCTGCAGTTATCTGCATTACAAAATTGAATCTGAATTTGTCTGAATTTGAATTCCAGTAACTCGAAATAGCATTTATCCTACCTCGAAAAATTCAGTTCGCGAATTCAATTTCAATCTAGTGTGAGACACATAACTCGAGATAGCATTTATCCTACCTCAAAAAATTCAGTTGAAAATGAATGAAATTCAAACTATTAAATTCAGATTCAATTTTGTAATGCGGATAACTGCAGATTCAAATATACAAAATTCATATTCAGTTTCTAGTGGCACAAATATCAGCCCATAGCAATCGCCCGCTTAGTGACAGAGAGCGGAGTAATATTATGGTATGGTCCTCCAGATTGCCAAAGACTTGTAGTTCTAATTAGACGTCCTTTCTGGTCTGGGTATCTGCTGAATGTCAAGGCTGAAGGTTGGGCTGTATGGTTCTTGTCACATTTCAATGAATGTATTCTGTCTGTTGACCTTTTCCTAGAAATCTTTGACTAAGAGAGCATTTGAGGAAGAATATCTGAGGAGATGATCACTTGAACTCCAAACAAGTCTCCTTGTTCCTCTGTACTTTCCTAATGGACCACTGAGTTACTTCGTTTATGTTTTCCAATACTTGTCACAAACTGCAAGTTTCTCATATTATTTGATTGATCATTTTGTCAGTGTTTTATGTGACTTTACTGAAAAATCCATTATGGCTCTTCAAATAAGATATTTTGGATCAGCAACAACACTATCATAACCATCCATCCATCCATTTTCCAAGCCGCTTATCCTACTGGGTCGCAGGGGGTCCGGAGCCTGTCCCGGAAGCAACAGGCACGAGGCAGGGAACAACCCTGGACAGGGGGCCAGCTTATCGCAGGGCACACTCACACACCATTCACTCACACACCAGTCACTCACACATGCACACCTATGGGCAATTTAGTAACTCCAATTGGCCTCAGCATGTCTTTGGACTGTGGGGGGAAACCGGAGTACCCGGAGGAAACCCCACGACGACACGGGGAGAACATGCAAACTCCACACACATGTGACCCAGGCGGAGACTCGAACGCGGGTCCCAGAGGTGTGAGGCAACAGTGCTAACCACTGCACCACACTATCATAACTTAAGTTTGTATTTTCCTGTATGTTTGTTCCTCTTAATTTCTTACTTTCAATTTCCTCAACTCTCTTGAAAAGAGACTGTTGTTCACAGGGCACATAGGATTTGTTCATGATCGCATTACATTTACACCAGAAATTAAAGCACAGATTTTATAGTCAAATTGTGCTGCATTTTCGGCACAATAGTATAAGATATGCTTGAAAATAAGATAACATTTTGCTGGGAGACATGGCAGTGAAATTACATGGTTTATCCAGATTTTGTCAAAGCTCTTGATGTGATGTATGTTTCTGACCAAAACAGAATTGGTGCATGGGAATAGAGTTTTATGATCGATTGGCAGCATTGTATGTTAAGTGATTACCAAGTGTTTTGCAAACTTTTTGTAAGATAGATTAAAAGTAGACTTCAAATACTGGTCAATTTTCTGATAAACTAAGGAGTGTGAAGGACCGGTTGCTTAAGTAGTGCTAGTTGTATGTCTTGAGATGGTTCATTGTGATACTGAAGTTCCTGTGCCATAACAAGGAAAATCTAGCAAGGACCCTTTCAATACAGAAGAATAGTTTTTCCAGTGTAAGACATCGTATATTTTAATTGAATCAGTAACTCAAGAGTAATCAATAAATGCAAAATGTTTTTAAGACAGTAGGATACACAGAAGACAAGCAGTGCCTTATGTGTAAATGTTAACTGTATATGCATGTTAACGTGCATACATTTCGCACATATCAATTGGTAAAGCTGAAATATAGCATGCTGAACAAATACCTGGCTTCAGTGTAATTAGATGTAGTAACAGCAGTCACTAGAAATATACAGTTTGTGGTAATTTAGGTCCATTATAATGGATGGACTGAAAATCAGCAAACCCGTACTGATATAGATGCCATGCGGCCTTTTCACATGAGCTGCATGCGGTCATACAGTTAGGATGAAGCTGGCCGTCCTTCCCCCTTCAGAGCCTGCCAGACGAAATGGTCTCTTCCTGTTAGACGTGGCACACTGCTCCCGAGCAGCGGGAGCGGCCATAATGATGATCAGTCACTGTGCTCAGCAGGCACATCCAAGCGGGTGGACCTTTATCACACAGCATAGAATGATCCAAAGTCTGTGTCTCGCTCCTGTTGCCCTTCCATCACGTGTAATGGTCTGTGACCATGTGCAGCATATAACATTGCTTTTATCACTGGGGTGTTGCCGTGATGTGCAGGGAACCACTTCATACTTCATTCTGCATTCTATGCCTTTTATCCTGGGGGGGGGGGGGGGGGGGAATCCAATCCGAAGCAGAAGAGCATCCAAGGCTGGGGTACAAGCCGTCGCAGTGTACGTACAGTCTCAATCACATTCTTCGGGCAATTTAGAGGTACCAGTTAGCTTAACTGCATGTCTTTGGGCTGCGGGAAGAAACCCACATGACACAAGGAGAAGGACCGCAGAACAAAACAAGATTCAAAACCCCAACCCTGGAGTGTGAGGAGCTCCCCACCAGGCCTCCACCTTCCCATTTCTTATAGTGCAAAAATCAGATGTACGTCATTTTCCCTTTACGTTCCACAGCCATGCACTGAATAAGTGGTCAGAAAATGTATGGATTTATAAGAGTACTTGTTAATTCAAAGCCTCAGAAACAGATAAATGTTAAGTTCTTTGAATTTGAGGTATTATGCAGCCTCTTAGTCCTGGCAGACTCTACGACTTCTGAAACCTGGATAATTAACGTTCAATTGAGCATTTCTTTGTGCCATAAATACTTCTGGATACTTGTGGTTGCCAGACTCTTAAGATTCATGGATAGCCTGCTGGTGTGCATCCATCTGTAGGGCAGAGTCTCCGGGTTTAAGTCTGCCTACCCTCCTCCTTATTCTCTTTAATGAAGATCCACTTGGATAAGGAGGTGCTCGAGGAGAGCCGGGCATGATGACAGATAATGCCATCGTCGGAATTTCTTTGGCAGGTGTAATTGCACTAGTTGTCTCAAGAAAGGATACCTATACAAATATGATGAATTCAAAACACGATAAAGGACTGGCTTGAAGACAAAGAGCGCATTAGGTGTACAGTATTTCAATATTTTATTAACAGTGTATCGTTAACCGGGCTATTCTGTGATTGGCCTGTTGACTCTTTTGTGTTGCAGTGCTCCAGCTAATTTCTAGCAAAACATCGGCATCATTTTACCCACAATTAACTGTTCCCAGTAGCTAGCCTTGTCCAGTACCTCATATGACTTGAACCGTTGTGCCACATGCCTGTACAGGTGCCGTCTTTTCAACATGAAAGGGTTTCATTTTGATGTTCACCTGGGCCTTGTTGCTATCATCAGCAAATTACTGTCTTGAGTCAAAACCTAATCTGGTTCGTAATAATCTTAGTTGCCTTATTATCTGGACCCTAGATAAAGACTTTCTTAATCCAGATAATTAAAAGAGAGCCAGGATGCTCTTACCTTTGACCCAGAGCCATGGGAACATATTTTTTTAATCGACTGAAGTCTTGAATTGAGAATCTTATTTGGCCCTTCCCTTCAGCAATAAGGGTTATTTATCAGCTGGATGAGACTGTGCCAATTACAATTCTACTATCATTCTTACGCACAGAGAAATGAAGCGGAAAAGATGTGCAGTCGAAGTTTATTTTGTGGACAGGAGACTGAATTGTAAGCTTATCTGATAAAATCCGAGAAGCTATTATCTCAAAGTGTCCTAGAAAAGTTACATACATTTTCCATTAACTTTAGCTGATCTTTTGTTTGCAATGTGGATGCATTTGCATACAGTCCATATTATAGTTTGGTAAATAAACTTACACATTTTTGAAAGATGGACCTCTTCTGTGGAAACTTTGAGGCAGTCATGCTAGTTCCTATAACAGCTTGCTGCAGAGAAACATTCCCCAGTTAGCATGCTAGTCATAAGGCTATTGCATGGGCAGTTCAGATTATAACTAGTCAGCAGATCTGTGCGACAGGCTAACTTGACTGATGCCACTTCATCACTGTCAGTCCGGTGCTGACATGCCTCTCTATCATTCTGCCTGAGCTTGTGTCAGGAGTCAGCGCTAAATTCCTCACTGCACGATGAAGAGCAGCCTAACTATGGTGTAGAGCTCAGACTGTGTGATACACTGTAGTTAAGGATATTGAGTCAGATCAGCCTAACTACGGTGTAGAGCTCAGACTGTGAGCTCTGATCTGAAGGTTGCTACTTCTGGGAGAGTAATTTTAGCTTTGGGCCTTTGATCAATGCCCTTGACCCCAATCACTCCATGGACAGAGTCTGACTGCTCTCTGATTCTCACTTGTACATTGCTTTAGAATTGAATAGAGAAATTGAATTGGATGCCCACTGTGAAATTGGTGCTGCACCATTCAGAGGAACAATAAGATTCAGCCTATGTGAAAGTTGTTTCTCTGTATATTTGAATAAACATGCACAGAAAAATGGGATTAGCTTTCCAGGCTATTTGCTTTTTCCCCACGTCATTCAGGTTTCCTCTAGGTACCCAGGTTTGTTCCCAAATCCATGCAGTTAGACTAATTAGCGTCTCTGAATTGCCCATGGAGTATGGTTGTGTGTCTGAATGAGTCCCCTGTGATAGAAAAGCATCCCATCCAAGTTGTACCCCTACCTCGTATCCCGTACTGCCTGAGATAGCCTATAGGTTGGAAGATAGATGGATGGCTGGATTTATTATTGAAGCTGCGGCCATGTTCATCAGAAACTGCAGTAACTGTATAGCAGATGGACCTGCCCTCATCTGCATCACTGTGCGCTGACCTCATTCCACACAAATACTGGTGTTTTCTCATTTTGCAGGCTTTTTTTTAAGTGCCATAAACCAGTCACCTGCAGCGTGCCGGCAGCAGCTGTGAAACATGTGCAGGCTAACTGGACTCGTATTTTTCACTTATCCAGGGCACAGCAGATGTTCTTTGCCTATTATAGCAGAGATGAAGAAGACCAGCAGCCAAAGTATAATATATTAAAACTTACATGCTTCACTGAACAGTGTTATCCATTTGATGTCAAGATGTGTATGTATTTCTGAACATTTTAACATTGAATTGGATCAGATTTCTTGTGGGTGTTAATATTATGAAAAGTGGTCGTTAGACAACAAAAAAAGAGTTCAAAGTTTGGAGAGCCTGTCATCTGTTTCGTGTACAAGGGAATCACACACGCCAACTTTGGATAAAAGTTTTTGGTTTCAAGGTGATTTAAGCCAAATAAGGGGTAATATGGGTCTGCTGATTGAATACTCTAGTAATCAGGGAAGCTTTGCTTCGTTTGAATCTAATAGAAACAGCTAACATTTGCCTTCATAGTTGCAGGGAAGTAGTCAGCACTCAAATACCACAGGCTCATCAAACTATGATAAAAATTAAATTCATGAAGATGACAATGACGTCCCAGAACTAGCAATGGAGTGGTGGGCTAGCCACTAGCAAGGTGTAATATCCACCAGAAAATATTCAAGAAGAGGGGTGGGCAATCCTATCCACAAAGGGCCAGTGTGCATGCAGGTTTCTGTATACTTCAAACCCAGGTGTGAGGACTCTTCAGCCAAATCAGTCCTTTAATCAATAATCTAATTAGGGAGTTGCAGCAATGTTCTGGATAAGATTGGTCACCCCTGCTCTAGAACCACTTATAGAGATCCAGAGAACTTTGTGGTCACTGCAGGGCTAATCGTCTTAACTTTATCTTTAGTAAGACGCTGGGAGAAGTCAACCCAACAAGGCAGAAACTGCAGATTGTTAAACGGAAAGTGAACATACCAGGGCTGTCACTTTTTTCAAGAATCAAGTTCGAACGAATTTCAAATGTAACGCAATTCGTTCAAACATATTCGAAGACCTGTGACTAAACCCCCC
>JAODJU010000040.1:16019032-16030369 GCA_026776725.1 Gnathonemus echidnorhynchus | reverse complement strand
GCCTTAATTAAAAAACCGCTCCGCGCTCTGACCAAATTCCGCCCGCTCCGCTCCTCGCTCACGCTCCGCTCCGCTCCCATGCTCTGGTCGGGGGATCGCAAAAGTATTGCAAGAGAACGTAAATCTATTAAAAAATATATTTTCCCACCCTGACCTTTACTGGGCTCTGTAGACTGCAAACAACAAAATTACAACAAACAGTCTAATGCACTTATTAGTTACAGTGACACTTCGAATGGGTTAATCAGGGGCCTTATTAGGTCTGATCGCTCAGGGAAATATTCTCGAGTATTTTATCCCCGGTGCCAGTCTTTTAAAATAAAAAAGTCAAGCCCCAGGTCAACTGGACAGCCCCTGGTATTTTTCAATAGCTAGAAACGCCCCAGGCGGTTAATTACAGTTAGAATATGAATTTTTCCACATCATGTCTGAAAGAATGTTCAGTTAAAAAGTGACAGCCCTGGAACATACTGTGGCTAGGGTTAAGGTTTAATCTTTTTGTTGGGAAACCTTAATGTTGGGAAAGCTCAGATGGATGTCATAGGTAGAAGCTTAGATGAATGGTCAAGCGTGGTGGTGTCTTAGCTGTGTAACCTTAGCTGCTTCAGGGACTGGAAGACGTGTTAAAGATGAAACCATGGATTCTCTGTAGCAGAGAATGTACATGAGAACGTCAGTCCGTCTGTCCATGACCAAGGAGGCCTGCTAGGTATTCGACAAGAGACTATTCTCAGAAGAAAATATTCATCAGAATGAATGAAGAACGAATAATTTAAAGCCCAAATAGAAACCATATTGAGCTGTTGTTTTAGCAGTAAATCTAATCAAGTTCAGGGAATCACACAGGGGCAAATACTTCTGTGGTTGTGTGAAAAAGCTGAAGATCCTACAGCTATTAATGTCTGAACATAAATCCTGGGAGTTATTTAAGTTACAGTAATTTACCTGAATTGACAGTTGGCCATTGAAGACATTTATTTAATGTCCACTCTGTTATAGTGATTAATTTCCCGGTAGTTTATTAAGATGTACTCTGTCATGAAGTCATTACTGGTGCCAGTTTTGGTGACTGGACAATGATTTCAGACAGAAAAACAGACACACATGACTGCAAAATAACTATTTGGCATTTACTCTGAAATATATAGTTACATCCATCTATTGTCCATAACCACTTATGCAGTATAGGTCACGCTGAACCTGTAGCCTGTCCCAGACAGCAATTGCATGTAGTTTGGGAGCCATTTTAGCTAAAATAAGAGAAAGCAGGAGAACAATTACCTTATCCTTTACTTTTCCTTAATAAATGAATAAGGATTATCATGTAGAGATCACATGCCAAGGATGTTTTCTGACAAGAAGTAGAAGAAGCTTGGAGGTGATATTTATTTGATGTTTGTGCCTGGGACTCTTTGAAGGATCTGTCCCAGGGGAGCCTCCGAACACATGTGAAGGCTACTGTTAAGCTAGTCCTGGCTCATGTGTTCTCAATTTTGTGCCATAGCAGTGCAGTTAGCACTCCGCACTGGAGTTACAGAACTAAGTCAGTGATACGAATGCTCTGCAAGCCACTGGACTGAAATACACAACCTTTCGGACACGGCCATCAGATCCCAGGCCCACTGAACCTGCGTTATTGGCAGATAATGTTGATTTTACGGAGAACCAGCCAAGTGTCGCTGCAGAATCTAAAGCCCCAGGTTGCGTGAGTGACCTTACCGGGGGTGGGGTGGTATTATTACACCAGCAGAGGTGTTCCTTTTCTGGAAGTCTCTTCCCGCAACACCAAAGGCCACCCCACCTGATGCCCCCCTACTTTCTTTCTCTCCCAGAAGAGATAGACCTGCTGGAGATCCTCTCCCGGCATGCACTGAACAGCACCAATGTTACTGTGTCGGCGAGGCCACAGGAGTGCGTGAACCTGCAGATTGGACAATATGCTGCTGTTACTCTGCCAACTCACCAGGCTTTTGGACCCAGGTATTGCAGTGCACACAGGAAGAGTCAGGGGCAGCTTTGTTGTTTCTGGGGACCCAGTCACCTGTCACTTCATGGGCCCCTCCACCCCCTCCAGATGTTTAAAAAACAAAATGAAGAGCTTTGTTAGCAGAGTCAGAGGATCATAGCTAGGTAGCTGATAAGCAGACCATGCTGCTTCAGCATCTCCTAAATAAAGAACATGTCCAACATATTCAGTGCAGTGACTGTTTGTGGCCAACAGGGGGCATCCAAACCTCAGGGCCCCCACGCACCTGCGTTGGCTTGAGTGGTGGTAAACACTATGTAACTTTTTTTGTTGTTCGGTCCTGTTTACACGCAGTCAGTGACACTGGAAGACCCCTCTGTGAGCCACGTGTCTCCGCAGGTTTGCCGATGAGTTCAGTCTGCTGATGCAGCTGCGCAGCTCGCAGCCGGAAGAGCGCGCCCTGCTGTCCGTGCAGAGTCCCCACAGCCACGTCCTGCTGCAGATCCGCCTCAGCGGCCATAGCTTCACCTTCATCACCACCCAGCAGCGGCTCTACGAGTAAGACAGGGAGCGAAGCTTCTCTTGGGGAGAGCCCCCTTCCTTTGGGGTTAGGGCGCCCACCCTACCCTGCATGCCATACTTGTTTGTATGATTAGGGGAGCAGCCAGAAATTTTGGCCCCCATGAAAGCATATCATATATGACTCCCAACAACAATTATGCTCGAAATGTTTTAGGGCCCCTGTCACTCAGGAGCCCTTGGAATCATCCTAAATCCCATATATTTTTTCTTATATTTTCTGTTGTTGAAGAGAATTCAGAAAGTTCCTGTTTTTGTTACTTAAATATATGTATCATCTCTTGTTTGTACAGTAATTAAATGCCAGTTTTGTTTCAATATTTCAATATTTCTCTATGTGTTATAATGTGACTGTCTGCAGAGATTCCGTTACTTTTTCTGAATGTACTGTTTAATGGCAGTGGTCCACCAGGCTCCATGATACCTTCCCCATGTTTGACGTAAGGTTCCCGGTGCGTGTGCTGTCAGATGGCCGATGGCATCGCGTGTCCGTGGCCGTGTCTGCAGGAAGCCTTGCCCTCTACGTGGACTGCGTTTTGGTGGAAGACGTAAAGTGGAGCTACCCAGGCATGGACATCAGCACAGACAGCCTGCTGGTGGTGGGCGGCATCATCGAGGACTCTGAGATACCGTTTGAGGTAGGGGCCTGTTCACTTAACATTCACACACTGCAGACAGGACATCCAAGCAGCCCCTGTCCAAATGCTGGCACCCAATCAGAGCTCTCTTTATATTAATTGCTTTTCCCGCTCTTGACTCCTTATTGCTAAATCCATACCACTTTCACTCACTCTATGTGATAGCAACGCATTAAGAATATCAGGCAGTGTCTTACAGTGAAGTTTAATCTGACAGCAAGAAAAAAATGGGTGAAAACACAGACAGTACATAAGCAGATGATTAATGGGAGGCCCTGGGCTTGTGTACCAGCATTGGCCATTTGGTTATCGACAGAGAAATGAAGCAGAGTCGGGTCATTTGAGCAGTCGGCCACTTGATGGTAGCAGAGAGATGAGAATGTGGTCTGACTGTGCCAGAAGCAGGCAGACGCCTCAGGGGAGATGTGCTGTGTCTGCATTGTCGGGCTGTCATACTGCCTCAACGCTTACATCTCTCAAGGCTGAAATTCATCAGCAGTGTACATTTTTGTAATTTCTCATCCTTATGAATGAACATGAAGAAGAGCCAATGTAGTGTGGCAAGCCCTTTAATTGGGTGCAAAACCTTATAAGGTACAGGATCGTGGAAACGTCTAGTAGCCCTCTACTGCTGCCTTCCTAGGTACGCACTGCTCTGCTTTAGCTCACGCTCGTCCAGCCAGTCCTGGCAATCATAGAAAAGCCAAAGTGCTGCTGTACCACTGTCCGTCCTACCATCAGAAGCACAGTACCTGCCTGCCAGCACCTGCCTGCCATCACCTGCCTGCCATCACCAATCTTAAAATTTGCGCAGCATAAATTAGGACTTTGCCATCTTGTTCATTTGACTCTCCCTGCCGGCCCCTGGAGGATGGGCTCCCCCTTTGAGTCTGGTCCCTCCCAAGGTTTCTTCCTTCTAGGGAGTTTTTCCTTGCCACTGTTGCCTATGGCTTACTCACTGGGGGCTTTGGGTGGGGATGCTGTAAAGCACTTTGAGACAATGTAGGGTTGTGAAAACGATCTATACAAATAAAACTGAATTGAAATTGAATTGAATCTGACATGTTTTGGATATGGAAAACCTTTTAGTCGCCATTAAGCGTTGCCCTGTCTTGTTTTATTTCCTCTTCAGGGAGACCTAAGGCAGATGACCTTTTTAATGGGTGACCCCAATGCAGCAAAGGACCACTGCACCCTCCACCTGCCAGTGTGTGAGAAGGCAGCCCCCAAACCTACACCAACGGCCAAGATACTCCACCACCTGGAGGTATAGAGTTCTGAACATGCCTCCGTAAGAACAGATCCAGATTAGAGTATGTCACCCAAATGTTTTGGAATGTAATGTGTACAGTTTTTACTGCTTTCAGGGTATAGCATAGATATCCTTTACACCTAAACTGGACAGAGATAAGGGAGATTGAATACACTCCCTATTGACCTCAATGGGGTATTATTGCCTTTGCTACCAGGCTGAATAAACCAGTAATCGCTTTACATGAACTCTGTGTTTTTATTGTTTAAAGGGCAGTCTATGTAAGGGCTGTCCAATCATGTGGTGTGTGTGTGTGTGGCGGGGGAGGGGGGGGTGTTGGCCCTGGGGCCCTTCAGTCTGTCTCCTCACTCACATTTCAAACCAAAGTTGGTTGCTGGACCATTACGTGACACCCCACCTCCCATGGTGAAATATGTCTTTCAAGCAGAACCTTAGAGCAGTGTCTCCTAATCCAGTGTTCGAGGACCCACAGGGAGCAAAAATGTGGACTGTCTCTGGGTCTCCAAGGACTGGATTGAATGACACTGCCTTAGATTGTCCTCAAAGACCTGGAGTACTTGATAAAGCCTTCAGAGTGTGCTCTGGGTGTTCTGCTTTGCTAACAGTGAGCGTGCCTGTGATGACATCTGCAGGAAGGACTAGGTGTCAGGGCTACGAGTGTCTGATTATACATGAATCGAAACGGGAGAAACAGAGCGGCATGCTGCAGTCTGATGATGCAGAGATGCATGTTCATTTCAAAAAGACATTGTGGCTAAAAATATTATTATTATTATTGGCTGCCCTGTGCCTGGTGAACTGTGATCCCTGGGGTAGATTCCAGCCTTACCAATGACTTGTAGTGCTTATGGGAGGGTGGATGCATGGATTTAGGGGCGCCTGTAGAATTTAATCTCAGGGAACACACATACACATACACACACACACCAGCATGCCATTTGTGACTGGACTGTGTTACACCACAAGACTGGAAGAAGCGATAGAAAAACAGGTGTTACAAGGTTTAAGCTGACATTTTGGCATTTCTTGCATTTGAAAATAATCTGTTTGTTAAAAAGCAGGAATCTGCCCTTTATATTCTGCACTGTTGGTGTGACCATCCCATTTCAGTAATGTGTGTATTGTTAGTGGTTCACAGGTGTGGAGATTTGGACCATTACCGATAACCAACATATTGCTATCTACTATCACCGATACTGATAATCAGTTAACCTCTGAGCCACATGTCAACCAGGGGGGTAACAGTGGTGAAACGTGCTGAGCTGGTGCAGATTATTCTGTGGAAAATGATCGACATACATCCCTGCAGCAGGGCCTTACAGCTGCAGGCGCCCAAGGATTAGATACCTATATTGTCATATAACTATTACAAATTCTTGGATTGGAGTTAAATGGTTTTAAATAACAGCACAAGAATTGTGTGTGATTCATCCTACTAATGATTTTTTGGTTGTAGCCCCTAGTACGCTTGGGCAGTATGGTGACATTATCGTTGCAATACCAACAGTCTTTACTCACTACATTATTTTTGCTCTAAGTAACAAGTAACTTTTTTAATAATCCCCTACGCATTTAACTGTGGCAAAAACCTAGTGATGTGCATCAAGATATCTAGGCATATAAGAGCACATATTCACTTCAAAAATTAGTACAGAAACCAGTCTAACAATTTATACGGAAGATGTTTGCGAAAAAAAGACGTCTGGATTTATTTGACTTTTTTTTTTTTTTTTGGTTTCAGTCCAGATATCTTCGGAATTCTTCACTGTTACCTCAGAGTTCACGACCAAGGTGAATTTTTAACCAACAGGTTCAGCACCAGATGTTTCAAATGGCTGCCTGAATAGGCTACTAAAATTATAATCCTAACATACATTTTCTCATACAAGTTCTATGTAAGTCTAACTACTTATGTAGCCCGTTCTTTTCACAAGTGTAGAAGCAATTGGCTTTAAGTAAATGTAATTTATTTTGTCCTCTTTTTGGAAGGCTGATTTTTAAAATGAGCATCTCTTTAAAAGATACTATCATCTATCATGGATTATCACTGATATTGAGTATTGCTCGACACTGCTAATCCAATCATGTACCCTAGATCTCTCACTTTTTGGCGCAAATGTGTAGATCTCATCTAAAAATACATACTGTGCACTGAATGACAAAATAAATAAGCATTGGGAACTGAAGGGATAAAGTGCATGGCATTAAGTTTCAGGCAAAGCTGATGTATCCTAAATGCACATATCTGCTGAAATGGAAGCCTGAATATAACCTAATGAGCAGTATAGCCATTAAGGACCCGCGTGTGTGATCAAAGGTCCCTGGGAGAGAATAACTGCTGCTCATGAACCTAAATGATGTTAGTAAACAATCAATGCTAATGTCCCCAGATCAGTTAAATCATCTTCGTTTCTCATGAAACTACTTCTCTTAAAGTGCACAGAAGATGTGAACCACAGTATTGACACTTTGATGTACAGCCCACACACAGGGGAACGTCACAAGTAGGAAGATCCTTAATGTCCCAAGCAGCCACCACTTCAGGAAATGGCTCTATTGCACTTTTCATTCTCTTGCTGGAAAACTGAAATTCACACAGGATTTTGAAGCATCGCCATTAGCAAGCCAGTCAAATCATAATAGATGAATGACTCGTGCTCAGAGCGGCATCATAATCCATTTAATCCCGGCAATAACAGCTGACTACCCCAGGTTCTGAGCTCTAACCTTCCGGTGAAGCTGCAGAACTTTAACTTTATCAGACTTTTAATAAGAGTTTGAGTTGTAGATGGGGGTTCTGATTTATAACTACAGGGTCTCTCCCTTAATGTGTCTGTCTCTGTGTGCTGTGTGAGTCTTCCCTGCTCTGCACAGGGGCTTTCCTCTGTGCTGTGTATGCCTCTGTGTTTATGTGTTTTGGTTTGGCCCCTCTGCTAGCCAACTGCTTCAGTTACACAAGCCCTCTGAATTTCTAAATGCCATTTTGGATCTTCCGTAAGGTTTGCTATATGAATTTCTGCACCTGTCATCACTCACTGATCTATAGAGTACTCTACCTGGCTACCAGATTTACATAATCCAAAATTTATATAGCATCTATTCAGGTAAGTACCGTAGTGGACATTTAGTGTATGCCCAGTATATTTCTGTCAGAAAACAATTTGTGCTCAATTATTATTCATATATCTGTGAGCATTTCAGCAACTTAATAAATATTTTGCAAACCTGTGGTTTATAGCTTTATCACCCTCCAAGGTTTTGCAGAATTATCATTGGCTAGCTGAAATAAAGTATCAGATTTTCGTTTGTTTTGTTAAATAAACATTGCCATTTTGTTGTTATGAAGGCTAGTTTTCATAGCGTTCAGTTTGGACTCCAGTCCCCTAACAGTTTAACATCAATGACACAAACGGCAGTATGAGTTCTTGGGATCCCGACAGAGCTGAGCAAGTTGTCATGTTCTGTTTTCTGTGAGAGTCTTTGCTGATATGCAGAAGCTTTTTTGCAAATGCATGTGTGGGATGCAGAGAGGTGAGGGTTCTACAGGGTTCTACAGGCAGGCAATGCTGAAAAAAATGCAAAACAGATGTACATGCTAAGTAGTAGAAATAATAATACTGTCTGTCTAACAATCTCCCACCCAAGACACATGAAACCACTTTAAAACAGAGGAGAACCGCGACTAAGATCACAAATTATGGTTGACTGGCCATAATGAAGCAGATGACCATTCTGTAGAGAGAGGCCCACTGATTTCATGGCCTTTGATGAAACGTTTAACCCGTGTCACGGTTATCAAATAGGGAATGTGTACCTTTCAAGTCTTGTGGTTTTCCCATGAGCCTTAAATGCCAATAGAAAGACTTTGATGGATTTCACAGATTTTTCTCATTCCAGTTCATGAAGTATGTGAATTCTGTCTAGGACACTGTGCTGTCACATTACTGTTTTAAAAGAAATTGCTACAAACCTTTTACCACCCCAGTCTATATAGCTTCATCAGGCAGTATTTACCACCCTTCTTTCAGGAAGCTAATGATTATTTTAAGGCTGATCTTACAGATTCATTTGTGTTTTTTTTTTAATTTATTTATTTTTAGCAGATGTAGCAATAGCCTGATATACAATGGGTTTGTAAAAATTTTCGAGGAAGGTTATATTTCCAAAAACTTTGAGTATAATATAGATATATAATAATAATAACAAGACCAGCCTATAGATCAATGAGTAGTAAAAGCAAGTCATTGCAAACTTGGATAAACCGTTCTTCCAAGGAGGAGCACACACCGTTTGCTCCTACCGACAAAAAATCAATATAGAGCAGCTGGATTTTGTTTAATCAAAACTATGGTCCAAAAGACCAAAAGAGCTTCTTTTTTGTTCTTAGAAGTTGCCCTTGTACTGCTAGCGTCTCAGATCCCAGACCACATGCACAGAGGACAGCAAACTGACATCCAGTCTAGTGTGAGGTTTGTCTCTTCTTACAGGTCAAACTCTGGAACAGACAATGCATTTGAGTTTCAGGCTCTGAACTAACTCAGGATGTTCCATGTTTCTAACTCACGTTCCTTAAAAATCCACAGAAATTCAGTCCTGGGGAACTTAAAGCTAAATCAGCATATCTGGGATTATAATAAAAGCAAAATAACCTGAGGCGTAGTGAATGTAATGCGTAGTGAAGCGTAAGTCTGTCAAATCCCATAGTATAAGTGCATTAAGTTTTTACTTATCCTGGAAGGGTTTTCTGGTTTTAGAGAAATGAAAATCAGCAAAATGGGTTTTTCTTTTCTTTTTTTGGAAATCTTAAGATGGGTCCTGAAGTGATTAGAATATATTGGATACTGATACAGAAAGGGAAAAGGGAAAAACCACAAATACTCCAGCAATCCGCTTAAGAAGATTTTTGAAAAGAAAGACCCTAGATCAACAATTGCAAGAGTGGTTCAGTGGTTCCACCAGATGCCAATGTCAAGGCAGCTAATGCTTATTGTAATTTAAAGAAAATCCATATTGTTTTCTACACTTCCTGTTTACAGCTTCAGTAAACCTTCCTTAATTTTGCAAGTAGTTTTCATAATGACATTTTCTAAAAATCTATGAACTTGATCAAAAAACTAAAATAGCCAAAAGTATTTATATTGTTTGGTTACTTATGGTTATGGTTAGGGCTGGGTAGGGATTAAGGTTTTCACTGTTGGGATTAGAGTTTTGCAAACCTGTTTGTGTGTGTGTGTGTGTGTGTTTGTGTTTGTGTGTGTGTGCGCACGCATGTGCACGTGACATTTTATTAGTGGTTCCATACGTGCAAAAAACCTCGAAATATACAGACATATATGCTTGTTTACAGGGCCATCGCTCAATAAGAGTCAATCAACATCATGACTGAAAGGGCAGTTTAGCAAGACATCTGAAGGGGTCTGCAAGTAATTCTGGCTTTATTTTATTATTAGCCTTACCAACATTTACATTTGAACCATATTTTTTTTCTCTGTCTGACAGGGTCTTATGATTAGGATGGGAGTGATACTTACTGCATCATCTCACACACAGAAATGCACTGGAATACAATCAGGACACACTTATATTAGTGTAAGGGGTTTGGCTGTGTTGGCCAGGATTTGAGGGGTCTATGCATGACTAGGCCTGGGTCTGTCCATGCCATCTAAAGAATGTGGTTTTGCGGTTGTGTGAGATGGAAAAGAGGATAACAGAACAGTAAGGTCTTCCTGTCCTGCAATGCAAGCTGATCCATATACAAGCCGGATATGCTGATTTTCAGGGACCTCATGTGTTTGGCGCTTTTCTGGGGGTCAGTTTTTTTCAACACATTTTTTCCAAAATAGTTGTGAAATATCTGCATTTGTTAGAGACTGTATATACCGCAGGAGTAGGAGTTGTATTTGGTTTTATTCAGGTATACTGTGTGTTTGTTTAGTGACTTTAAATGGCTGTAATTGTCTTATAAGCATTTGCTGCACTCTGATTTTAAAATCCAAATGCCTATATATACATCCATATGTGTGCATGTATACATAATGCAATGTATCCATCCATCTTTCAACCGCTTATCCAGTACAGCATTGAGGAATAACATAATATATGTAGCAGCAATTTCAGTAGGTAGCTGCGATCATTTCCCTTTATTTTAGAGGTGAGAGTGATTTCCTCATTTCGCTATCACCACGCTTCATTTTCATTTAGCAATGACTTGCCTGAAATGCTTTGTTGGTTTTTATTGGCATCTTTCAGGTGTGTGGGTTTTATTACCTTATGAGGAAGCCTTTAACTTGCACCATTTACCATGACTGTATTGGGCTAGTTACCTAGCTTGACTCGATTTATATGATAATGACTTAAAAGATTTTTCTAGTGGTGCCGACCTTGCATACGGTGTTTTATCGCCATATACCTTCAATAAATTTCACATCTCTTCTTTAGCTGACACTTTTTAGGGTACAGCCCAGTAGTAAATGGTAGTTGTCATGCTAAATATCTATCAGAAAAATGACTGCATTTGAGGCAAGCAAAATTGGTCAACACTGACTTAAGTGTCATAAACTGAGAATCCAAATATGCTTCCTAATGTTTGTCTGATGAAGGTTTCGATCTCTTATTATGATTATGATATATTATAATGATATATTTATTTATACAGCCCACAACATCTTTATAATTGATTATTTAATCTGGCTAACAGATCAATCTTTTGTATTCCACAAAATAAAATGATGTAATGTAATTCTGCCAATAACCGCTGGCAGGTTTCACCACTGGCATCAGCGATATTAGGCAAAAATATATGTTACAGAGCATGTGAGCGGAGCGGAGCGGAGCGTGAGCGAGGAGCGGAGCGGGCGGAATTTGGTCAGAGCGCGGAGCGG
>JAODJU010000040.1:16005945-16018932 GCA_026776725.1 Gnathonemus echidnorhynchus | reverse complement strand
CCGCTCCGCGCTCTGACCAAATTCCGCCCGCTCCGCTCCTCGCTCACGCTCCGCTCCGCTCCGCTCACATGCTCTGCCGTCAATGTTCCAGTACCCTAAGCAAGCTTCACCCCCATCCCCGAAACCCTAAAAGTCACCCCCATCCCCCAAACCCCAAAAGCGTGGATAGAATTTTAAAAAGGAACAGCTGTTGCCAGGTGGGGGGTGGCTCACCTCAGAAATTGCTCTCCTGGGCATTTGCCCAGCTTGGCTTTGCCAGGATCTGCCTCTGCAAATCGTGAAATGGACATATTTGCAAGTTTGCCTAAAATGTCATTTAGATCAGAATAAATAATGTACATGTTGAAAAACGTTGGCTAGTTTACATTTGATTCCTGAAACCAGATGGTGTTTTACGCCTGGCATCTTGCAACTAAATTTTACCCACCCAGGAGGCTGTCCAAGCCATTCTGTTCACCAGGGATCTCCTACGAATGATCTCACCTCAAGCAGACAGTTACGGATATGGGGGGGTTATTAAAGCCTTTCACTGGCATGTATAATAACTCTGCTGTCTTGAATGTACTAATATGTTTTTCAGTTAATTCCATATATTGAGGTTATATGTCAAGCCTTTGAAATGCTAGAATAAATATCATCATATTACAATTTAACTGTACAGCTACTCAAAGTGTACATCACACTCAAATTTGCACCACTTTAAACTGCTCCTTAATTTAATTCAGGCCAGTCTGGATCAATGAGTTACAGATTAGCATAACTGTACAGACTAGCATACAGGAAAGCATAAATGCGTCCTAGACCATCTCATTGTAACACTGATGATGAAAACCTTTTAACGTGGCAGTATTAATCCTGTTCACCATAATTATCATTGTAGTCCAATCTACATAATACCTGCTTGGCATTCCCTATGCTCTGTCATGACTTATTGCCAAAGGTAATCCATTCTAAGATGAATCTGCTCAGGTATGTGATGCAGTCCAGCTTGTTGCAATTTAAAGACATACCTCTGATTTCTTGACACCCTAGACATTTACTGTAGTATTGAACCTGGTGTACTGTATTCTGTGCTCCCCCAACTGATTTTTTAGCATCACACTGGGCACCTCACCCACAATGCTTCTCATACATGAGGTAGTACATTGAACTGATAGTACTTTTTTGACTCCGGTGGGGAAATGAGCTTTTTGCTTACCACATCTCACTCTCCATGACACACAGATGCATGTAAGTGAGAGTAAGCTTGGCAGTGAAGAGCATCCACATGCTGCAGTACCCATGGAGCTGGGGGTTAAGGGCCTTCCTTGAGGGCCCACAGATGTGACTTTTCAGGACCAGGTTCGAACCAGTGACCTTCCAATCCCAGGCACAGAGGCTTAGCCCCTGGAGGCACACACTGCTCAAATGAAAAGGAGCCGTGATGATAAGCCACAGTACAGCCCCAAACTCCACACCTCGATCAGCCTACATGCAGCTATGTGGCTGTCAGTGAACTGTATGTCTGAGCCTGTTCTCCAGCACACAGGCCTGCCCTCATACTCAGCCTCACGGCTATCCGTTAGAGCCAAACGTGCTGAAACTTTACTTTGACAAAGAAGGTAGCTTGGTTTGCTCCTGCTTCTTAAATTTCATTGCGGTTTGTAAGCAAGCCCTTTGTGAAGCAGAGAAATTAACTCTGAGGGTATCTTTAAAGCCACCTGCTGATGACTCTAGAATGGTTCCTCATTTCTAAGAAGCCATTTAAGGTGAGCAACTGTGAACCAATGCAAGAGCTTTCGACTACTTGAAATTCTAAATTTATTCATGAAATTATTTCATGAATAATTTTAATCAAATATCATGTAATTTTTGGGGGGATTTTTGTGTTCACAATATTCAGGTGTTGTAGTAATTCACTATCAGTCATAAATTCCAAGACATTCAGAAATTGACTGTTTGGTTTAATCTTATCAGTTCTGGAGCATTGGTGTTCAGCAGAGCCTGGTTTTTCTAAGCATTCACTCTCATCATTTTATATTAATCTGACTGTTTTACCCTCAGCTTTTGGACAAATATGTAATGAAGGAAAGAATCCTGTACTGTATGTGCCACTGAATCTAATGTATAACTGGCATTTTTATCACATTTCCTGTTTCCAAAATAATGTACTTAATAATCATTATTTAAAAAAATATAAATCAATTATTAATCTTTTTTATTTATAAAGTCTATGCTGTGAGGTAGAAGTGATCTTTAAAGAAAATCCTCTTCTCTGATATCTTCCTTTTCCTGCATCTTGTCATCTTTAACTTTATCAGAAGGGTTCTGTTGTTATTTTATTCCAGAAAGGGCTTCTTCATGGGACGCCGATCTTTCCTCATGGTCCCTTACAGCCTGGACTTCCCAGGAGTGGAGATTCATTCCAGGAGGAAAACACAAGCTTGACTAACCCCTCCTTCCATCTCGGCCACCGTGCCTCTCTTCTCTCCATTCGCACCCAGGTCAAAGGGAGCCATGGCAAGAAACTTAATCCTACTACAAAGGCCTCACTTGAGAACTTCACTACTGACAAACGACAAAGTAGCACCAGAAGAAAAACCTACCCAGCATTTTCTTGGAAGCCCTTGGATGATATCATTGACCTAGACTCCTCGTCCTCCACTCCTCTGAGAAAATATTTAATTGATATCAAGGGAAACAAGAACATGGTTGAGGCCTCACTCCACCCCAAGAGCACTGATTCTAGCCTTCTGGTAGAAGACAATCTTCTCTCTGCAGGAACACCTCCACCTGCACCAACATCCAAGTCAGCTATGGGGAGTTCAGGTGACCAAGGTCTGCCCACCAGTTATGTGCCCCCACAAACTGCTCGAAGAGGTCAACGACTCCTGACAGCAGCTGGCACAGTAGTGATTGTAGCCAGAGAAGCTAGTCAGATACCTGAGCCAAATGGCAGAATGTATAGGTTCCTAAGTGGTCCTCCAGGACCTGATGGATCACCAGGAAGAAGAGTAAGTTACTCTTTCATGATTTTTCTACTTGCAACCAATGTTGACATTATATTAGCTTGTGATCATTATTTTATATTGAATGATTTGTTTTTTTTTAAAAAATAAATGTTTAGGGCTGCTGGGGAAGAAGAGGCTATCCTGGAATTAAGGGTGACAAGGTGAGGGACACTGTTACTGGTATTAGATGTGGGTCTCATATAATAATTTGCTGTAGATTGTTCTATATGTTACCCTGATGCCAAGTGAAATAGATTTACAACTTAAAGGGGCAGTTCACCCCAAAACTGAAAAATATATGTTTTAGAGGGGGGATACAGACCCTAGAAATGTTGGGCTTCACTTGAATATTGAATAATGATGAATGGCATTCTTTATGTGCTGAAGCGCCACAGAAACACACTAGAAAAATTCAACTGGGTTCTCTTAACCTGGTTACTCATAATAATTTACAGATTTTACATTAACTTACAATGTACTGTGATGGGTTTTTGCTGCAGCAAGTTTTAATCACTAAAGGTAAAAAAAATGACATAGGTAGGGATTCAAGTTACATGATTCACGACTCGGACTTGAGTCACAAATTTGATGACTTGTGACTCGACGGCAAAAGTAATGGAAAGACTTTGACTCGACTTGGACTTGAGGGCACATGACTTGAGACTTGACTCGGACTTGCAATGTTTTGACTTGAGACTTGACTCAGACTCTCCAAGGAGTGACTTGTTCCCATCTCTGCAATATTATGCAATGTTACGTAATAGAAAAAGGCAGTGCCATATGATACAAGGTAGACATCATATTGTTCATAGTAGACAATGGCTATTATGAATATTATATGGATCAAGTTCAATGGGCATATTTATTTGTACATATACCCGGAGTGTAACAGAATCTATGCAGACAGCATAACATGCAGATACGGTTTTGAAAGGGTACAATAATGTTAGAGATTCATGACAGTTGTTAGGCCCAGAGTTCAAGATATTAAACTGGCAAATTGTTGTTGCTATTACGGATCTCCTGAAGTGCTTCGTTGTGCATTCTGGGAAAATGAGTCTCTGACTGTGGTAACTTCTTCTCATTTTCCACAATAGACAGCAATTTCTCCCTCACTTTCCTCTCCATCACAACCTCCAGTGACTCAAACCCACTGAGCCACTGTGCCACCTACTTTGTTAATAACTGAGGTATAAACATCTGCATCCTCAAATATCCAAAAATTCAGTTTAAAAAGAAGCAGTAAATAGATTCAATTATTTTATAACCCTAGTGAACATGTGCTAGGGATGGTTTGTATGTGCAAATGTAATACACAGTAACTGATTACAGTACTCAATACAATTTGTTGTTTTCAGGGTGACAAAGGGCCAGAAGGTGATGAGGGCAGGAATGGTGATCCAGGCCCTCCTGGTCCGGCAGGGATGCCTACTCTCTATCTTTGGAGAAATACAGTGGATGAATGGGCTGCCTTCCGGGTGAGTCTCACACTGTACCTGCATGAGAACTGCATGCCATCTGCAGTTTGGGGGTAGAATTACAGCTTGTCTATGTGCACTGAAGGGTACAGTTAAAGTGGAAACATAATGCAGATCTGAATTAACCTGTGTGCTGCCTTTCTTAGCCTTAGCTTTGAGGCAGCACCTAAAAGCAGTTCCATGTTATAATAATTTATAATATTTTACCACAAAAAATATTCCAGCCACTGAATGAAAGTTACTGAAATAGAATGAACAAGTGCATCCCTGATTACTAGAAAACGTATCCAATTACTGTATATCTCTCATACTAGTTCTCGTCTTCATTACCATGTGTCACGCTTCTGTGGACAGGGCTGCCTCACCAACCCCATCTCCTTGTTTCTGACTGTGATTGTTAGGTTCCTGCAGACTGCAGTTTCTCCTGTAACTTGAAGCAATCATATGTGGTTCTGTTAGATCTAAGCCTTTTCTTTTCTTTTCTTTTCTTTTCTTTTCAATGGGCTCTAACCATTTACCCCTTGCCTTTGTAACCCCCACCTCTAGAGGTGCTTGAATCCCAGATCAAAGGGTAAGAATTGGGGTTTATAACTGGTCTTGATTGTATTTGTAAAATGCTACAGTCTAAGGAACTTCAGGAGACTACATTATATGAAAGGATTATCTATCCTAAATAGTCGAGGAGTCCAAAACAGAAAATTATTTTGAACATATTTTTGAATGTCTTTTTCCTACCCTTTAAAATAAGAAAAACAATAAAACTATGACTAATGGACTTTTTGTAGCAAGATGTAGTAATAATCTTTCTGTGATGACTTTCATCCTTTCACCACTGCGCAGGTTATCTGCTGTGGTGGAAACCACATGATGTAGTAAGGTCAATAGACATGTTTTATTCAGAGAATTTATAATTGAACATATTACCACTGGTCCTTACGTTTGACACTGCAGTTGTGACCCACTAGGATGGCTACTTTAAGCAGTTGTTTAAAGATGATCCTCCAGCTAGGAGGTTGGACATCTCTGGGTCCACAGTTCTTGGAGCTGATCCTCTGATTAACTGTGAACTGCCCAGTCTCACTAAGATTGTACAGGTGGTGAACCCAGGGTAGGGAAAGGTCACAGAGATCTGTGGTATCCGGGGTGAACTTCTCCAGGCTGGTGGTGAGGCTGTCCTCCTGGCATTGCAGGCAATCTTTGTTTCCATTTGGGAGACAGGTGTTAGTGTACCTATCTAAATGGGGACCATCCATTCATTTCTATGGGAAAAACCCTAATCCCAATCACGACACCCTTAACCTCTACCTATCCCTAACCTTAACCATAAGTAACCAACCCAAATCCAAGACTTTTGGCATTTTTCCTTTTTGATTGCATTCACAGATTTTTATAAAAAAAGGGTATCCAAATGGGGACCTCAAAAGATGTCCTCAAAAGTAGGGAAATTTCAGGTTTTACTACACTTTGGGGACAATTTGGTCCTTAAATGTGATCTATGCAAACCCACACACACACAATCACACACACACACAGATACAGACACACACACACACACACACAACCAGTTTCAGTCCATATGGCACAAACCTGATAATGAACTTCCAAACACCAAGGTAGTCCTGTCTTCTCTGGTGGCATACAAGCCCCACGTCCATGGCTTTCAAACTGAGCAGCTAATGCTGCTGTGCATTCTTAAGTATGCTACTGACATTCATGTATTAATTTTCTCTCCTGTATCCTGTTTGACTCACCTTATGTTGTCTTATATCACATTGTGGAGACTTCATTTGCAATGTACTTCAATTCAAATGATTAAAAAGTTACAGGCATGAATCTTGGCTAAGTGGAACAAAGGGTAAATTGGGACACACACATATGTTTGATACTCTATATCGTTACACTTCTGTAGTGTATTAAATTAAGCTTTCAGCTTTCAAGACCTTTCAGTACTTTTATGTTTGGTAACATATATACATATACTTACTGACAGGATCTGGCAATAATTAGCTATACCTAGTTGTTCATACATAAAACATTAACATCGATTTGATTTTGACGTTTATGGAACATTAATAAAGTCATTGAATAAGGTATGTCATTTACAGCCCTATGTATTTGGTTATTTTATTTAAGATTCTTTTTTTATATATATATTTGGCAGGTTTTTTTCTAGCACAGTCTAACCAGAAGCTGTCCCCTACTGAAAAATGTTCTTTCACTGATGGACCTTGTAATTTGGGCCAAGCATGTGCACCTAGAACGTGGTGCAGCAGTTGAGCTGCTGTGCTTTGCCAGTATGAGTTTGCTACAGCATGCAGTCGTAAGCTGGGTTCCCCACCAAGCCGTCAGCGAAAACTAGCGCCAACCAAAGCTGACGGATCAAAGCCCTCCAACGATCCGAACCCATTGGCTCCTGTCGATTATGAAATTTTGAGCTGGGACACGCCTGCATAGCTAGAGGTGAGAGGCCCAGTCAGAGAGTTTGTTTTCATCAACTAACTTTGACGGCAATTCAATATGTTCATTTGACCAAAGGAGTGCCAGGGGGCACTAGCCGCGTCGACCCGCATGCACGGGTGTGACAGCCAGTCATCGACTTTCATTGGCAAAGCAGCAGCATCAGATGGCCAATAACTGGCCTGGTGTGTTTCAGGCTTTGGTGCAGTTTCTGTGCTTTTCACAACTTCTGAGTGTTATCCACACAAGCACGCTGTCGGCCCCCGAGTTCCTCAACCCCCGTGTTCCTCAACCCCCGTGTTCCTCGGCTCCCGTGTTCCTCAACCCCCGTGTTCCTCGGCCCCCGTGTTCCTCGACCCCCGTGTTCCTCGACCCCCGTGTTCCTCGGCCCCACAGATCGGTATTATTAAGGGAAATTCATCTGAAAGTCACCCACACTGGGCATCTGTTCACCTTTGTCAGAAGTCGCACAGTGAATGGAGGCTTTGGTAACTTCAGTAAACTAGCCACAGACTGTTGGTCCATGTGACTCGCTCTGCACTTTCCCAGAAACCAGAGTGACAGCATTTCTTGCTCTAGGCATCTTATTTAGCATCTGGAATGTAGGAACCCAGGCATGGAACTCCCAGCACTTCAGTATGCGTCTTCTTTTTGGCGCCGCCTTATTTTATCAAAAAATAATCACAGCACAATTTCTTGGTTCACTCCTTTCTCAATTTATGGGTGTATGGCTGTGATAATATGTATTTTTTTGAAAACTGCAGCCTAGTTCTTCTCAGTGTCACATTAATGAAGGGCTTCTTCCTGCTTCTAGGAGCCTGATACAAACTCTCCTAGCAGTGCACCTCACACCTGCACTTAATGTTTCCCATTCCTTTTGAAGGTCACTTGATGTCATCCTACGATTCATGAGAAACCATCAGATAAGTTAACGGTCATCTCTGGCATTAGAAAGTCACTTCTGCCCTATACTGGCTGATTTCTGGTCATTCCCAGTGTCTCCTGCTTCACCCTGTTCTTGTGTACTGGACCTGGAAACAGGAAGCAACCTGCTGCTCAGTGCAGCCTTCTGCCAGAACCATGATTAAACCAGGATGTTAAAATGCAGATTTGTTTAAAAATATAAAGTGGTCTCTTAATTTTTTTCTGCAGCTGTATTTATCAGGCAACAGACCAGTACACCATCAGAAAAAGGGGAAAGGGAAGCGGGAGAGCAATTATGCAGAAAGGAGCAGTGACACAGAGAGTGTTTGTGAGCCGGAACAATAGAAGTTACAGCCTTAATCATTTCTGAATTACTCCAATGCAGAGAAGTCTAATGTACCAGAGAGTCTGCGGAATTGTGAATGTTATTGTTTATGTTTTCCAGTGTAAGACGTAATAAACTTTTTTTTTTTTCTTAAATTTTTATTAAGCATATGTTGTTGTTCTCTGAGGAGTCGCTGATTTGGGTTTGTCCTGCCTTCTCATTTCCAGCATTCTGTTCTCTTCCATTTCCTTCAGTATGGCTGGCCTGTAAGTACAGCGCAAAATTGAATGTATCCAAGCTTGCCAGGAGATGAAAGGGGCTGGTTTGTCTTTTTAATTGCTGTTCCATCTCACAGGTACAACAGGGCCCAGCTGGACCGAGGGGGGAGACAGGGCAGCCCGGGGTACAGGTGTGGGTCGTAACCCTGTGCTGGGCTGTGCTCACACATACTGTACCAAGTACATTATTCTCCAGCTGGCTTCTCATGGATCGGCTGCTTATTCTTAGAACTGTAGTTGATCACATTGAGTTCTTCAAGGTCAAAATACATATATTTTCAATATAACTATGGAGTCATTCCAGTGAGAGAAATGTGACACTTTACTTGCACATTTTCCTCTAAAGAAGTACACAAGTGCTGGCCCATTTTCTTAGAAGTTGTGTAATAGAAAGTCTCAACTGCCCATCTGTTTATCCTGTGTTTAGTTTAGGGAGGTGTCCTCCCACCTTGACCACTGGCTGTCATTCCTGCAGGGTAAACAGGGGGATCCCGGACACCCAGGAGTCCCGGGGAGCAGAGGAGACCGGGTACAGCTTCTCATTTATGCATGGACTCTTATATGGACCTTAATTTTAAGTGCCAATGACCCATATAGGACATTGATGTCATGTTTATATAGTCTTTGCTTAAAACAGTTTTCTGATTTCATGTAAGATCTACCCAAAATTACCAAACATTTTCTTGTATTAAATATTGAAGGTTTCTGTTAACTTTTAATGTATTAATTGGTGCAGTTTCATTAAAATCTGAGTATCCTAATACTGTAAATGATCCCTGCAGACCTAAATGCTCAGCAGCCTCTCTCATATTCTGCCGTCCATATCTGGTTCACCTGTCATGCCAGATTTCACAGAGCCAAAGTTCGTTCCTCATTTCATGAACCAGCAGCTCTCCCTACTTTTACCCGGCAGGGTTACCCAGGGCCAAGGGGGGTGCCTGGAAGGACAGGGATCAGAGGGACGGACGGCAAACAGGGGCTGAATGGTCAACCAGGACCACCTGGGCTCCCTGGGCTACAGGTCCATCGATGAAATCTTGTCTCAAAATCCATGACTGCCATCGTGCCGTTTGCTAGCGTGTAATAATAAGACCTCCTGTCCCCATTCTTCATTTCAGGGCCCTGAAGGCTACACAGGAGAAATGCCCCCACCAGGAGAGAAAGGGGATAAGGTCAGGAAGTGGCTTTAATTACATCTTTATGGTAAATGCTCTTAAAGCACACAAAGGTCAAAGCATCATAGAAACAGTCGCTCTCGTACGTGGGTTAATGTTATTCATTTATTTAGTTTATGCTGCAAGGATGTTTGATTTGGATAAAGATATCTAACTAAACAGCCACAGACCCTGGTGAAGTAGCATGTGAGCATTTTGGGTTGTGATTTGAGAAAAAAAATTAAACTTGGCATGGAAAATTCTGTGGAATATGCACTATGGACAGCTTAGGGCTGCCTTTTCCTGCTTACACAATTCAAGTGCGGAAATAAGTACAAAGACAGATATACTTGAGACAGCGTCTTATTCCCATTGATCTACAGGGCTTCGGTGGAGAAGCAGGGCTATGCGGAAATCGAGGGGAATCTGGGTGGAAGGTAGAGTAAGAGTATTGCTTACAGTGTTAAATCAGTTTTCTATTAAAAGCTTATTTTTTTATTTAAATGTCTGTATAATTGTATTTCACTGCCCTCTAGTTGTTGTAAAACATAATACTTAAAAATGTCCATCCATCCATCCATCACATAAGTACCATCCAGTGCAGGGTGATGGGCGTATGGAGCCTATCCCAGGTCACATGGGGTAAAGCAGTTGATTTAGAAATACCACTTCATCTGGTACAACAGGACTGTGGGAGGAATCTCAAATAACATGGTGAGAACATGCAGACTGTTTCAAAGCTCCCTCCAGCTCTGAAGGTGTGAGGCAACAGTGCTACCCACTGAGCCAAGGTGCCACCTACATCAAAATGTATGAATTCAAATTTCTCATGAAAATGACGTTGATGTCTTTCAGTCTATGAGAGCACTGAACAGATTAGGTTGCAGAGCATCGTGTCATTGGGTATTACAGTAAATGCACTTGTCGATAATTGCATGCACTGCCTTTTGCCATCATACAGTATTATACTGTAGTTTTATCTTAATGGTTCTTGTCTAGTCTGAATTCTGTCATGCAGGATGCATTAAGTTGTACATGTTATGGGTATAATTTTCAAATGAGATGCAAATGAAGCTGCCTTTAGCGAAATTTGATTAATTTTGAATGTGCCATTTTATCTTCTTCAGGGGTCCAAAGGGGAACCAGGGCTTATGGGTGCTGTTGGACCCCCTGTGAGTATAATTCTACCTTTGAATAAGATGCGCAGTTACAGAGCGAGACACAGCGGGAGTCCATATAATGCCAGTCCCTCACAGGGCACGAGGGTGGGGACACGCTGATGGGATGCCAGTCCCTCACAGGGCACGAGGGTGGGGACACGCTGATGGGATGCCAGTCCCTCACAGGGCACGAGGGTGGGGACACGCTGATGGGATGCCAGTCTCAGAAAATGTGGGTTAACAGCATAGTGTTCCTGTGATTTCATTATTGACAGAGTGCCGCTAGAGATTTTGGGCCCCATGAAAGCGTATCACATTGGGCCCACATCACAAGTCGACAATCGATTTTGGGAGCAGTTGATGTATTTTGTACTATGAGTGAAATGTGCATTTTGTGTCAGGTAATATGGTCCATGTGCTGACGTTTTAGGGAGCCAGGGGTGCCAGAGGGATCCCTGGGCTGCGGGGGGCAGCCGGGCCGCCGGTGGGTTGTGATGTGCCGCCGCTCTGCAGCATGTTTCCTGTGAAGGTGAATCTCATGCAAGCTTCACCCTGCATTTCTAATCATGTCCTGGTCTGTTTCCAAGGGGGATTATGGGTCAGAGGGGGCTGCTGGAGCTCCAGGATTACCAGTGAGTACCAGAGCGGCAGCATCACATATTTGCAACCCTTCATTTGAAAACAAAACTTTATTTGAAATAATGTCTGTCTAATTCAAACAGAATTTATGTTTTATATATACATATAAAACCTTTGAAATTAATGGCAATTGACTGGAAATGTGACCTTTGCTCAGGGAGCCCCAGGTTTCACTGGACGGGTTGGGGTACAGGGAGCATCAGGTCCTCTGGTAAGTTCCTACTACACAGACAGTCATGATTTCACCATCAGAGTGTTTTGTTCGCTCCATGCATTCTGCCTCCTCAGCACAAACTACTTAAATGTTGGTACCTGAGTGATTAGCCATTATTACATTCTGGTTCCTACAGGGGGAGCTAGGTCTACTTGGTCCAGCTGGCCAGAGTGGTCCTCAGGTATGTTGTGTTGGTCTAGCGCGCTCACCATCTTCTCTTACAGGGGGCTGGTTATTGTGCTTTTCTTGTTTTGTTTCAGGGACCTGAAGGCTTAGAAGGATGGAGGGGCTCAACTGGGCCCCCAGGTCCTCAAGTAAGTCTTTCCTGATCTCTGCGACTTAAACCGCTGTACAAAATGTTTCGTGAAAACCCCAGAAGGTAAACAGTGGTTTTGCTTTTTTATGGATGCAAAGAGCTCCCCGTTGAAAGATGACTGTTGAAATATTAATGACAGTAACTGTGCATTCACATTATTTTATCAGGGACAGCCAGGAAAGGAAGGACTACTTGGGCCTAAAGGTGATACTGTAAGTCTTCACTTGGGCTTCAAGGCTTCATTCTATTTCCAGAACAATTCTGTGATCTCTAATGCATTATCTGTATTTGAGTAATACAGTAGCTGTATCTGAGTAATACAGTATCTGTATCTGAGTAATGCAGTATCTATATCTGAGTAATACAGTATCTGTATTGAGCACAGTCAGCGTATCACATTAGCGACGTCATGTGTGGAGAGAGGAAGGTGAGTTGTGCAAATGTCAGGCATAATGTTTCCGTTTGACATGCTTTGCATAATTTCTTTGTTTTGTGCAGACTTGTTGTTGTGTGGTCTGTAACTTTAAACTTAAAAAAGTACACTGATAAAGTAACCATGACCTTTGACCCCTGTCAGCTTTGGCCCTTTCCCTTCACCTGCTTGTGTTTCTTAGGGCCAATCAGGAACTGTGGGGCCACAGGGTGAGCGCGGTGTGGAGGGACTCATGGTGAGTAAAAGGGGAAAGATCGCAATTCGAATTATTCATATCATTTGCTATGTACCTGTAAAAAAATGAAAAATTACTTTAAATGCTGCAGCCTTGACTAAAACAAGTTGGCCAAAAACATCTGAAAGAAGAAAAAAAGAAACCTAAACAGTAAAACTACTACGGAATCATATATATTATGTGTGTTAGCAGACACTTTTAGCAGTGAAATATACATACAGTATTGTTTGATATGTTTACAGTCACAGTAATATGCATGAACCCTGGGTATGTTTAAGTGGCATCTGTTTTGAAATGCATGTATTTCCCATCCATCCATCCATCCATCCATTATCTTCCGCTTGTCCGGGGTTCGGGTCGCGGGGGTAGCAGCTTCAGGAGGGA
>JAODJU010000040.1:15986873-16005845 GCA_026776725.1 Gnathonemus echidnorhynchus | reverse complement strand
ACACCTGTCAAACGGTAACGCAGGTGTCCTAAGGCGAGCTCAGGGAGGACGGAAACCTCCCGTGGAGCAGAAGGGCATGTATTTCCATGAAAATATATTTTTTTATTTGAAAGACCGAAAGGTCATTGGAATAAAAGAGAATATAACAAACTGCAGTGAACTGGTGTCTTTGTAGGTTGACAGTCTTACTGCATCAATTGAAAGTAGAATTACAGTTCAGGAGCAGGTAACCAGATAAGGAAGAGCCAATGTGGTTTACATGTGAGCACCATCAGTCTGTCATAGAGAAATATAGGATTTAACAAGCTTTAACACTTACCTGCCTGTTATTGCACTCGCTTTCAGGGGCCCGTTGACTCATAATCTGACAAACACTAGAATTTTTCACAAGTGATACATAACTGAATAAGAATCTGTGTCCTTCACCAGCTCCACCCCTGCAGCAAAGGTCAAATGGAGGAATCTCTTTAAATAGATTCTGCGATTCTCCGTTTCGTTGTTTGGCAGTTAAGGTTAGGGTTTAGGGTTAGTATTAGATTGCACGTGTGCTTCTGTACAGCCTGTGTAAATATTAATAACTGCATATATTAATTGTGATTCATTGACTTTAGAGTCTGCGCCCAGAAACATGTTTTAATATTGTAACTGTGCTGTTTGTACCCACAGTCCTAAAACAGGTTGACTGTTGATAGGTTGAATGGTTTCATTTTCGGCAGCATTCGCGGTTGGTTGAAGTGATTCAATGAGCTGACGCCTTTGCTTCTTTCTGCTGTCTTTCAGGGTCCATTTGGCTTTTGGGGTCTGCCTGGGTTTCCAGGGAGCAGAGTAAGATCTACAGTCCATTTCTACTGACACATGCTCAGAGATCTGGGTATTAGGCTCCTTTGACATCTTCTTTGATGTCCTTGTTTTTCCACAGGGAGACAGAGGGTTGGATGGAAATAAAGGAAATCATGGACCAAAAGGAGATGAGGTCAGAACCTCTCTTGTTTAACTTTGTATCTGTGTTTCTCTTCACGGTGCTGCAGTCAAGAAAAACTCCCTTTCATTAAACATGATTAGAGAGCACAGTGTCAATGTCAGGAAATTATCTCTGTCTTGCTGCCACCATCTCCATAGGGTTTGCGAGGTGCTCCAGGAATCTGGGGTCCCCAGGGGGAGAGGGGTTCATATGGATTACCCGGTGTGCCTGGGTTCAGAGGTCAAGCAGGTCTGCAAGGCTTACAGGTGAAGATCACGGCATACCCACTTCTTTACACACATTTAGTTAATTAACATAACTTGTGATCTGATGTTCCCCACGTAGGAGCACACCTAACTGAATGTTTTATCTTAAATGAAGTGCAGAAAGCATGAAGGGTTCCACCCGTGATCTTAGACATCAATGAAATCTCTCTGTCTCAGGGTGAAAATGGAGAACCTGGTCTCCAGGGAAACGCTGGCAGAGAAGGTCCAAAGGTCAGAACTGCAGCAGACTTTTGAACAGAAAACCTGATGTTCTGTGTTTTGCTGCTTGCATCCTAAACAGATACAAAACTAAAGCTATATATGCTTGTCATTTAGTATGACAGTGCGCAGAGCAAGCTGCTTGAGTGTTGAGTCATGCAAGTGTGGATGTTTCCAGGAACTACCACATTTTTTTTCCACACTCTTAACAAGGAGGCAACAGCTACAGTTGAGAAACAGTGACTGAACTGAGTAATTATGTGCAATTGAAAGGCGAAAACAATCACTAATGGAAACCTCGGTGATAAACAGCACTACATCTCCAGGAGATCTGGCACAGTCTCCAAGTTACCTCGTAATTTAAGTTCTGTTATAGTTTGGGGACTTTTCATTAGCAATAAAATACAAACAGCTCTGGCTTAGATGTTGTGAGAATCACTTTGTCTGGGATGGTGGATGCCATAATGATGCACAGGGAAAGGGCAGGGAATGGAAAGTTTATGGGGGGGGGGCATTCTCCTGGAGACTGGGACAGGATCAACATAACATGAAAATAAACACAAAAAAAATTATGTAACCATTTTGGCAGGTAATAAAAGGGACAGACTCCTTCAAAAAAGACACAAACTGCAACAGAATCTGTCCCGGGCTTCATTGGGACAAAGCGCAAAAGCTGTCCAGATGTACTCTCTGAGAATGAGGGACAGGTGCAGCAAGTAGTTATGGTTACTGCAGCACAATGACCTTCCCTACTGAGACAATGGAACTGAATATGCAGAAATCTTTTCATTTGAAGTGTATTATTTCAGATTCACTAAGCCTGTACACACTGCCACATTTTTTCAGTATATCTTAGAAACATTGACATGGACATGAATTCTTCTAACAAATATGTAGAAACAAAAAAACATAACTCAAGCACTGCACCTACCCAAAATCCATCCAGCCATCCCTTTATATTCTAACCCCTTGTTCCAGTCGGGGGGGGGTGGACCCAATCCCAGGCAGCGCAGGACCCAAGGCTGGGTTATGCTCTGGGTAGGATCACAGTTGGTCATTTGTAATAAATTACATAATCCCTCTTCATGGCCGCTTTTTGATTTTTGTTGTTTTCTGTTCTATTTAAGGGGCAGAGAGGAACTCCAGGCCGTGATGGGAAGGCAGGACTCAGGGGGTCCAAGGTAGTGATAATGCAGGCCTCTGTGGCCTGCCTCCTCCAAGCACATTCACAGGCAGCAGGCTCCTCCGCTATTCTGACAGCAGGCCTGCAGAGTGATGCCATATGATACAGTATCATCAACTCCAAGAAGGAGAAATATATTCATAAAATATGTAGCATGTGTCTGAGTAGGATGGAATGCTTTACAGGTGTGCTGATACATAGATTTAAACACCCACATCTAAGTATCTGCTATGAAGAATATGCATATAAACAATGACATTTGGAAAATGTTTTTGAAATGTGTTGTAAATCTCTTCCATTGTCTGCAGGGGGACTCAGGAGAGCAAGGTCACACTGGTGAACCTGGGATGCCTGTAAGATGGGGCTGGCTGGGAACAGCAACATCAGACTTGTATACAATATCACATTTCATTTTAATTTGACAAACAGATATAAATGTAGGTCTAAATCAAATACATAGCATTGCAGGTTAAGTTTCCTCTTAGCTTGAAAAGGTCTCATTTTGCGTGTGGTTTTCATATGGTCGTGTCTGCACCTTACTGCATCATTTCAGGGTTTCCGAGGCCTTCGTGGACCTGAAGGACCAGAAGGAAAGTCTGGTATACAGGTTCCCATTCTGTACCTTTTCATACCATAAATACCACTGTGTGATGTTGTGAGGTGGAGGTCTAGCTTTGTATTTTAATCTTCCCCCAACACTTCCCAGCCAGCACTGCACATTTCCTAATGCTCTCTCAAGCCACCCAGCTGACCCTATTTATCACGACTGGGCTGGCAGCCTGGTCAAGGTCAGCAGACTTTCATTACCTGAGCTGCATGTTGGCTCAGAGCAGGTAATCAATCACCATGCAGCATGTTATTAGTTGAGACCAGCATCTAGCTTCTGCAATGCCTCCCAGCATTTTAGCGTTTGTGGGGCATTTCCCATGGTGGATCACATGATCAACTTGTCAATCACAGGATCAATGCCTATTAAATGCTGTAAATCTGAGATCTCTGACCTGTTTGTGGTACATCATTAATTAAGCTGTCTGTCACTGAAAAAAAAACATACTCAGAACAGCGGAAATGCTACATAAACACATTGCTTACTCTGTCCACTGTGTGGCAGTCATTGCCAATGCAGCACTGTGTGGCAGATGTATAACCTGAAGGGTTGTGGAGAAAATCCTAAGGTCCTCTGCTTTAATGTTCAGGTTTATAATGACTGTCAGTCCTGACATTGTCACAAGGCCCGTCTTTAGCAAGTGATAATGATAGCAATGCATTATGGGAATGCAAGTCATCTAGCATGAAGAATAAACTTTGCTAGACATTTTGAAAATGGGAATCTGACATCATGGCATAAATGTGTGCCCAAGTGAATAACCTGCTGATCAGTGACACTCGGATCTTTACACACATTTGAATTTGTGCTGTTCAGGTGATCAGTTTTGTGATGACAGCTCTTCTACTCCAACAGGGACTTCCTGGCTCCATGGGACATGAAGGAAGCTGGGGACCCAGAGTATGTGTCCTGTCCCTTGTACTAATTTTTCCCATCACTATTTAGCTTGTAGTAACTTGGAAACATCCATTTCTGGATAGGTAATAGAACTTAGATTAAGAGTATGCAGAACATTGTTTTAATGGATACAAAAGAATTAGTGAACATCTAGTAAAAAACAATCTAGTTCCAGTTCAATTTGATTGGATGTCTGGGTGTCTTGTGTAGCATACGTTTTTTTTTTTCATAACACAACAGAGTGCTCTATGTGAATGTGTGTGCATGTGTGCATTTAACTATGCAAGAGAACGTGTTAGTGTGTCACTGAAATGAGAGCTGATTCCTGGTCAAAGTCAGCTTAAAAGAGTTAAATAATAAAGCCTGTGTGTCATTGCACACCCATTAAGAGACCACGACAGGACCATGAAAGTCGGCAAAGACTTAGTAAGTGTCCAGGGGCTTTTAAAGCTGGATTGCAGGCTTTCAGTAGGAGGACGGACAATAACAACCCCAAGCAAGGGGTCACTGGGATGTCCAGTGTCTGCACGCGGTAATAAATACAGTAATGTAATAAATTAATGAATTGACCAATTGAATTATGATATTATAGGTGTATCTCACACTTTTGCATTTCTAGGGTTTTTATGGACTTGCTGGAGAAGCTGGGTCAGGTGGATTCCCAGGAACTCCAGTATGTTCAACCTTACTGTCTGTGTCCATTGTCTATCCAGTAAAAATATCAATACTTCCTTGCTTTAGCAGAGTTTATTTGAAAGCCTGAATAATGCCTAATATATATCACTACTCTCAAGACTCACTTTCCTGCAGCTGAAACCTTTGGCTATTGTTCTACTGAGATATCTATGCTGATGTCTCAGTGGTGTCCAACAGGGTCCTCCGGGGCGGCCAGGACAAGATGGCAGCCCTGGACTACCTGGAGAGCAGGTAAGCCATTAGGGGTTTGTCAGCTGGAATAAAAAATAATAATAACGAGACATTTTTCAATCAAAAGGTAAGACGAAACGATTCCTTATAGCGTTATATTAAGATATTGTGTTGTAAGAACCTAGTGTTAATCTTTCACAGTGTTAATAATTCACTGTTAATCTTTCACAGTGATAATCATTCAATGTTAATCTTTCACAGTGTTAATCATTCAATGTTAATCTTTCACATTCCCCATAATTTGTCTCTGTGTACCTGAACATGGTCAGAATGTCACTGAATCTATATTGTGTTTTTATGTGATTTTTGAACTAGGGGTACATTGGGCAACCAGGCATGGAAGGTCCTCAGGGACCTTTAGGAGTGTGTGTAAGTGTTTTTCTGCCAGCTCTGAGATGTGGCTGTGGGGTCACCATTCAGGCATGCTTACTGTCTGACACAATCCCTTACCAGTAAAAGAAAATACATAATTATAGGAGACTTGTGTATACTTGGTATTAAAAAGACACAAACAACTGTATTTCCCTTGCTAAAAGTTTACAGAGAAAACAAATGACACTTAAATATGTGATTATAATGATTTACCTCTAACTGAGTCTGTATGCTTGCTGTCTGTTTGCTGAGAGTAACACTGTGTGTATATATGCATTGTTAGTGTCATTCCTGTCTGTGTCGATGTATTTCATGGTGTCTCTTCTCCCCTAAGGGTTATCCAGGAGCCTTGGGCCTGCGTGGAATAACAGGCCCCATTGGAGAGAGGGTACAGCGTTACATCATATCACTCGCCCTGGCTATGCTAGAACGTACCGGCTGTAAACACCGATTTCTTATTAAAATTCTCCTGTTGAATATCCCATAAGTAAAAGAGCTTCTCATTTATAGTTGAACTAAAATATCAAGCATTTCTGAGTAAGGTAGTGAGGTGCATTAATGGTTATTGTCTTTTCAAAAATAATTACAGCTTTTTATTAGTTGTATTTTGTAAGGATAACTGTATGATGCAAGCTTTTCTCATACAAAAAACTGGCTCTCTTTCTACCCTGGAAAAAAGACAATAAGACTTGGCTTGGTTATGTCTGTATTTGGGTCTGTGGCCAGCACGTTTGTGTATGCGTGTATTTACCTAAGGGGGAACCTGGAGTCCGAGGCTTACCTGGTCCCACTGGGAAGATTGGACCTACAGTAAGTGAATCGTCTTAGTTCTTTCCTTCGTGCTTCAGCAGAAACAGGAAGAAAGCTGAAAAGGGATTATTAGTGGTCCCATGGCAATGGCCAGATATAAAATGATGCCAAGAGCACAGAATTAAAGGTCTCCATTCCCAAGGTTTTGATCTTTCCATTTAGTCACATGTTTGATTGTCTGCTTATATGAGGACACGTCATGTGCATCGTAATTGGACCCTGGTAACTTGTTGTTGCTATGGTTACTTTACTTGTTAATTTCCTGTTGACTGTGAATTGTGTTCCAGGGTGCACCAGGACTGCCAGGGATAACAGGTCCCCCAGGACCTCAGGTGAGAAACCTCAGTGTTGTCTTCAGCCAAGTACTCTTAAAAAAACAGACCCAAGGCTTCACAGAACCTGTTTGCATCACTGGTGTATTTTTAAGTTTCACCTATTCTGAAAATGAGAAGATTCCCTTTTGGTTACTTGGGCACATGCTGCAGTGCATTGGAGGTGCAGTGCAATAAGATTTACTATAATTTACTTACAGTACCCATAAGTCATATGTTATGTTGATTATGATGTATTTCCTTATATTTATTTTACATATGATTCCCTCTTTCAGCTGATGCGTTTGTGAGCAATGTGTCTTGTGATGTTTCTCTTCAGGGTAGGTTAGGAGATCCAGGACCTAAAGGAATGCATGGGCTTCCTGTAAGTACTGCTGTGCTTGTTATCCAGACTTCCACGTCCATGCTATTGTTTTCTTGACTGCGTTGTCCTTGATCACTTAAGTCTGCGGAGGGCATTGTGCAAAGGGCTGGTTCCCTGCTGCGACACACGCAAGCCCATGTTCTTCATAAACCACTGAGTCATTCTGTCCCTAGTAGAATGAAGGATTAACAGAGCAGTTTGTGAGCGATGTTTTCCTGAACAATCTTTGCTATGTTTCAGGGCTTACCTGGCTCCCCTGGCCCTGCTGGTGGTCCAGGTAAACCAGGTCACCTGGGAAGCCAAGGCCTTCATGGATCAAAGGGTTTGGTTGGATCGGCTGGGTCTCCAGTGAGTAGACACACCCTCTGTTCTCTTCCAGTTTCTGTCAAGTTTACAACAAAGCTCTTTTTTCATTAAAGTTGCATCAAAAAAGACAATTTTTCTGATTCATGCACGATATGCGGCAACGGTTTTTTAGTAACTCAAAGACAGGGAGCACTTAAGAGAACAAAATGCTTCGCAACACCAAGACTATGAAGTACATCAAATTTATAATGTAGTAAAAGTCATTTGATTAATGAAGTTTGAAGGTTAGTTACAGGAAGAATAAATAAAAGCTCAATAAAAACAGTTTCGTAGACTTTTTTATTTTCCAGAAAAAGGCCATTAGAAAAAATTTAGATTATTTTTTGACATCATGACATGGTAAAATGCAATAAAGCAACAAAAACATAAAATATTAATGCAAACATTATCATTGTCATTGATACCAGTTTTTCAAGGCTGTGTAAAACATAAACTTAATAGTCAAAGAACATTTTCAGCATTAAAAAACCTCAAGGACACTGAACTACATGCTGCATTGAGCCTATCTGCATTCTGTCTGGCCTTCCATATTTCTTCTGAGTCTGAAATTGCGATTCTTTGCCAGGTTAATTCTCCTGATATATTTTATAAAATAGACACATCATTATATTAGGTAATCGATCTACTCACCCCACATACCATGGTCACTTGTTCATATGGTGAACTGTGGAATTTCTTTGCTTAGTTTTTGGTATATAAGGTATATAATGACTACAAATATTCACATGTGAGTCCATCACCAAAAGTAACTTTGAAGCATGCTTTCATCCTCAGAGATAATGTGAAGATCAAAATGGGTTCACCAGGAAGTGCTATAGGTCATTGGTGTGCTCATTCTGACAAATTGTACAACTGAAATCTTTTGTGGATAACTTTTAGCACTATTTAAAGCCTTGTAAGAGCTGGAGTCTTTAAAATTGCTCTTGCATTATAGGGTAAACATGGGGCTGACGGACCACGAGGATCAAAGGGAGAAAAGGGAGCGAAGGTGAGAACTAATGATGATGCTTACAAACAATATCATGATGGGAAGCAGGGACAACCCAGATGCTACCTAGGGGTGAACTGAGAGGCTTTTATTTGGATCACTAATACACAACCAAACAGAAACAAATGGACTGCAAGGGGTTAAACTGAAGGCTGGGAGGAACAACAAGGAGAGTCTATGGCTAATCTAACAAGGAGGCGAGGTTCAGGCTAATAGGGCAGAGGACGCACTGACTAACAGCGAAAGGGGATCATATATACTAACCAGTACAAGGACTCACATCAACACTAATGACTGAGCTGGGGAGTCTGGTGAGGGCAGGCACATGCAGCTCTGGAAAAAATTGAGACCACAATACAATTTTTTGTTCCACGCATTTCTCAATTTATGGGTGTGCAGCTATGAATAATCAACTTTTTTTTGCAAACTCCAGCCTGGTTCTTCCCTGTTTCTCATTGATGAATGGCTTCTTCCTTGCTGTATTGGACATCAGTCCTCCTTCTAGGAGCCTGATATGAACTATCCTAGCAGTGCACATCACATCGGCACTTAATGTTTCCCATTCCTTTTCAAGGTCTCTTGATGTCATCCCCCGATTCATGAGAAACTGTCGGATAAATTGATGGTCATCTCTGCCTTTAGAAAGTAGTTTCTGCCTTTTACCTGGCTGGTTTTGGTCATTTCCAGTGTTTTCTGTTTCACTTTGTTCTTGTGCACTGCTGTCTTAGAAATTTTGACCCTGGAAGCAACCTGTAGTGTAGCCTTCTACCAGCAGAACCAGGATTAAATAAACCTATTGATGTCCTGTAGGGAATTCTGGGAGCTCCTGGTGACAGTGGACCCAATGGTCTGGATGGACAGCAGGTTCATTATTTTTTTTACTCAGAAGTTACTCCAAAGATAATAATAAAGTTGTAATTAAACTGATTGGCTCAATTTTTTACAAAAGCACTAAGTTAAATCAGAATCAAATATCATAAATCTGTTTTACTAGAATAATATTATGTTAAACAATGTAAGAATGCGACCCAAAGATCCTTTGGAACCCTGTTTAGAGACATTAGAACAGAGCCCTTCTTGGGCCTTTTGCTGTTCCTCATCATGGCTGTGTGTTTATCGTGTTAACTTCCGCAGGGTCTTCCTGGCCCAGGGGGCGCTGAGGGCTCACTGGGGGACAAAGGGCAGCAGGTTAGTACTCAGTGAAGAGCAGAAGAGCAGTAGTAGAAGTTACACCTCAAAGTTAATTTTGTTTGAACACCCAAGTTTATTGTCTGTCTTACTTAATAACAGGTTACTGACAATAAATAATGAGTGAAGCACAATTTTGCCAGACAACAGTCACTGTAAAAAGACTGTATATACTTATCTGGCTCTTTTCATTTGTACTGGTTATTTATCTAATGTACATACTTCTATAAATGGGCTTCATTGTAATGCACTGGCTTAAGCACACTCTTTTTTCTGAGTGCTTATAACATGTGTATTATGACAGGGCTGACCATTCAGCCCAGCATCAATGGTTTTCTTAAGATTATCATCTGGTGCTAAAATAAGTGCAGTATTCTAATTAAAATTAGAATAGATGAAGTGGGGCAGCTGGACTTTTTCATTTTGTATAAAAGGTCAATCATTTTGCATTTCTCTTTCTGTACCCTTGGGTAATGATCTTCTACCTTGCCTAGTCCTTTAGATTTTGCAGAATAAATGAGAATAGCTTGCCAACCAGTCATTATGGCTCGTGTGTTAGTGTTTCATTTTCGCGCCTGATAGGGTGCCCAAGGCCCCACAGGGATGCCTGGCTCCCCGGGGCCCCTAGGAGATCCAGGACCACAGGGTGCTGAAGGGTTTCAGGGTGAGCCAGGACTGAAAGGCAAAGAGGTTAGAGTCCCGATTCCAGCCCGTCATCCTCTAAATAAACACTATAACTGGCATGTCATACTGTAAGTGCATCATTTTAAATGGTTGAATTGTTTTTGCTTTAGGCTAATATTGGGACTCCTGGTGAAACAGGAGACAGGGGCTTTAAAGGGCCAAAGGTAAAAATAAATAACTCACAATATTGTACATTTATATGCTCTGTGCCTATAAGGGATATTACCGAAAACAAAATGTTACTGCAGGAAAAGCTGAAGATTTGTGGCTTTGGGTCTAGGCTTGTTCTCCTCTATGATTCCTGTGCCATTCTCCATATTTTTGTAATGTGTTCTTGATCATGCACTCTGGTTGCTGGACATGGACAGCTTAATGGATTTATGAAGTAAATTTCAGATTATAATTCAGTGTGTTGGGCTTATTGCTATCTGATCTCCACACGGGTTGGCATGTCCTTATTCATTTTAAGGAACTGGTATTGTACATCAGGCTTGTTTATGGTCGTGTTTCAGGGGGATAAGGGCTCCCATGGATTACCAGGGCAGGGGGGTCCCTCTGGAACTCTTGGTAGAAGAGGGGAACGAGGTATTAAGGGACCGAAAGGCTACACAGGACTGTCGGTGAGTAATTATTATTTGGTCTTCATTAGGTAGGCACTCAAGTGCAACTTTACAAGACCCACACTCACTAGCCTCTTTATTAAGTGTGTATACCCTGGTGTAGTCCTGGTGTAATACTGGTGTAAGACCCACTTCACGGATATGCAAGTCATGCATTCACACAAGCCATTCTACATGCCACTGATGTACTGAGCTGTTATTCTTGCAATTCTGGGTTTCCTCTCATTATCAAGATGTTTTCAGCCACTTAACTGCCACTGACTGGATGTTTTTTTGTTAATTGTCCAATGAGTAAATTGTGTATCACAAGAGTGGGGCATTAACAGTGTAGATTGTACTGTATAAAACCTGATCTTTACAGATCTTCGCAGATCAAAACAGTTAGATATAGCTGGACTTATAATACCATTTTCTTGCATTCTTTGTTTGATCATTTTTATAAATGTACATATATAGTGAGGTAGTTTGAGTATTTCATAAAATTATTTTTAAGGGTCATCTTGGGCTGATGGGTGAAGCTGGAGCCTTTGGTTTACCAGGAATGGAGGTGGGTGCTTCTATCTGTATGTCTGCATTTGGACTCCCTGTAATTACATTAAAATTTGCCCATTAGAGTAACACCAGGCCTTAATGATCCGCATTTCAAGTTCAGACTGAACAAGATCAGGTGGTGACTTCAGTGTGTCCCTCTTCAGGGCGGGGCAGGTCCTCGGGGATCGCCGGGTAGGGATGGACCTCAAGGGCAAAAGGTACGGTAGTTAAATCATCTCAATCCAAACTTTCCTAACACTGTAGCTTGACTACTAGAACACCTTTACCACTACTCTGTTCCTAAGGGTGAGACGGGACCCAGAGGTGAGACTGGCCAGTCTGGGCTTCCTGGCGCTAAGGTATTGTGTTTAATACAAGTTTGTTGAGATCAGTTCAACAGGACACATAATCATTTTAAGAATGGAAGGAGAAGCTAAAAATACCCAGAGTTCTTAAATAACGTCAATGTGACTATGCTAAGATTAAGTGCTGTCTTTTATCAGATTTTATCATCTTCATACTGCCTTCCAGATTTCTACTCCTTAAAATATATTCAATATAAAAATGGCGAAATAATTAACTTGTATTCCATGCCACTGTGTGTGTTTACAATATTATAGCATTAGATATGTATGATGTGGGTGTCTATTTGTGCAGTAAATATAATGACCACCTTTGAGTTGCCTTTTGTCTTACCAGAAGGGAATGGTTGGAAAACCTGGAATGAAAGGTATCACAGGATTACCAGGACCTCAGGTTGGCATGTCACCAGGATCTATGATCTTTCAGTTCCAAAGGATAAAAAAACTGCACTAAGTTCAATGCAGTCCTAGTCACACTTCTAAACATGTCATCCATTGAGTCTTACGGCAGTACACACCAAAAGGTAAGAGGTCTATTAAAACAGCATATTTACCTCTATTTTGCTCCAGGGAACAACGGGAAGTAAGGGGCCCCAGGGAATTATGGGTCTGAAGGGCTACCAGGGGCAAGAAGGTCCTAATGGCGATCCGGGGGATGAAGGGCAGCCTGGAGAACCGGTGGGGGGGGCTTAGTAACCTTAAGCCTTTGTTTACTTATGTGATGAAATATCTTCATAGTGATGTGCCCTTGAATCTCATGAATACGCTTGTCCTTTACAGGGATTAGAAGGTCTGCCAGGGATTAGAGGGCCCAAAGCTCTCACAGGATTAAAGGTACATCCAGGCATGTACAATTTACCGAGAAGAGCAGCCGTGAGATGATTTCCTCTTGACGGAAATTTTTTTTTTAATGAAAAACTAGTAGTTGCAGTTATTTGTATAATCAATTGTAGTATTTCACTGATAGATGATCAGATTATCTCAGGTTGATTAAAGGTCAACAGACATTTATGAGCTCAAGCTTTAAGAGATTGGGGAAGAACATGCATAGAAAGTATTTTTGAGTCAGTTCAAAGAAAAAAATAACTTAAAAAATAACGCCTAATCTTTCCCATGCAAAGGGTTCCCCAGGACTGCAGGGGAATCGAGGCCTTGCAGGACCACCAGGGCCCCAGGTTAGTGTTCAGGGGGAAAATTACAATTGCCATGGAGACTGGGAGTATGCAGTCCCCCTAATATGACACAAATTACATTTATACTGTTCCCATATCACCTGCGTATATAATGCACATTGTACATATTTAACTGGTTTTACAACGAGAATTTCAGGGTCTAAGAAAGAAAAAGTTCTAGCATTAATAGTAATACTATTTCAGGACTGTTTTTTTGGTCCATTATATAAGCCTTATTTTTATTATAGTCATTAGTTGTTGCACATACAGTAGCAGTTATATTCACAGATAATATGTTTTGCTTCCTGTTCATTGTCATTTCCTTCACTCCATCATAATATACTAGTACTCTCAAAAAATAGCAGTGATACTTATAATAATCTTTGAAAAATAAAAAAAAAGGATTTGGGAGATGGGATTTTTGTGTGTGCACCTCTTGATGATGATAGTCAGCTTCACAAGTCATCAGTTTAATGCTGACTATTTTACTGAGGCTGAAAAATCTAATTACGAGATAAAGAAAAATGTCAGAGAATTTTCCTCTGAAGTTAACCTCATTAACTTGTTATCAACGTGGCGTTCTGCATTACATGAGCCGTATCACATTATAATGCCCTGATTCATGTTTTCAGGGACCCAACGGGAGCCCCGGCGCAGAGGGGAAGCAAGGACCAAAGGGAGAAAAGGTCAATGTGTCGTCATTTATGTCTTTATCTTATATCCAGCTTCTGACATTTTCTCTGGATCCTGAGAGCAAAGTAGTAAAGCAGGTAAAATTAGATCAACCTCAGCTGTTGGAAAAGGACTGTTCTTGTATTTCAGGGAGAAGGTGGACCTAATGGACACCCAGGAATGACAGGGGATATTGGAAAGACAGTAAGGACTCCTAATCTGACCCTAGTGTGTTGTCCTTTTTTGTGTAGCGTGTTTGCCACTTAAGGGATTGAATTTGCACAAATGCCCCAAAACAGTTACCTGAATTTAGACAGCTTGTGTCTCTTGCAGTGGGCAGAAGGAAGGTCAGGAATGACTGGATCAAGAGGATCTACAGGACAGAAGGTTAGAAGATGGCCTGTAGTTCTGATTTTATTAGATGGCATCATGTAACAACCAGTGCTTTCATTTGAGTTTAAAACCAGAACGGTGGGTCAGATAATGCTTTAGTGATAGGAATAGGTTTATGCACAAACAACCAGAAATGGCAGTAAATGATATAATAATAATGTATAATATAAATAATATCAACTTGTATGCACTAAAACTAAAACCAGAACTGGATAGTTCAAGTCCAGAAAGTTAAAATCCAAACCAAGATTTTGTTTCTGGTTTTAGGTTTGGTGCGTACATGTTCATATTTATTAGCTACCTAGGTGACGCAGTAAAATCGTATTGCATTACTGTACATTTATTAAACACTGCAATACACAAACACAAGTAGTCATAATATCCTCACACATGCAGTAAAACTAAAAACAATGGTTTAATTTTTATTCCACCACTGGATATAATTTTCAGCTTTTGAGGTATTGTTTCTACAAGAGATAATTATTGCAAATAAATAATTAAATAAATTTAAAAAACAGTTACACTGCCATTCAGTTACTTTGTTGTCAAGCTTTATAAGGTTTAATGTTGTTCATTGTTTTGCCATCATTTCTCCAGGGAGAAGGAGGACAGCCAGGACCAAAGGGGCCTCCGGGGGGGCAAGGTCCTCACGTAAGTGGCTGTGTGAGGCACTAGGGACCTCAAGGGGAGTGCTCCCTAAAGCAGGGGCCCCCAGATGTTTGTCCCCAAGGGCCAAATTCCATCAGCCAAATCAAGGTCCACTTTGGAGGGGGTGGCTGGTCCCCTGAAAATAAAATTTGCAGACCACAGGCAAATAAAATTGCACAGTCAGGACTCAATTGTTAAATTGTACTTCGGACCAGATGCAGAACAGAAGGCAGAAGGGCCTTATCTTTCCTAACTCTTTTTGGCGTTCTTGTGTAAAGCTGGACTGATGACTTCTGATTTCTTTGAGGCCACCCTGAAATGAAATGTCAAATCAGCATTTTTGACAATGTACTTTATTTGTATGTTTACTAAATGCTGACACCTGTATCTATACCTATACCTGAAAAAAGAAGAACTTGTAATAAACCGCAAAATATAGTGAATTATTTTTTCAAAGATACCTCTCTAATAAGAAAACCAAGTTAAGGAAACATCATTTAAAATGAAAATGTCCACCATCAAATACTGCCAATACTGGTGATTATTAAACTGGTGTATATTATTAGCATATGTGGATATTGCCAAATTTAGAATGAAGTACTTGACGTTATTGTTTACATGCTTACATTTAGTGTTTTCTGCTTTGTTTATGTGGATAAGAATTATCTGACTAATATGATCCTTAAGGTTTCTTGTTAAAATTGAATTTGAGGAATGAGAGTTTAATAGCTACACTGTTGTTGTCTTCCCCTTTCTCAGGGCATGCCAGGGTCACGAGGACAAAAGGGACAGACAGGTGACAAAGGCCCAGAGGTACACCAGGAAAACATGACCGTCTGTGTGAGAAGCCGTGCGCTTGCAGTAAATGATGCAGATGCTCACTTTTCAGTAATTGGGTGCCCTTTATTCATCAGGGGCACCAAGGGCCAAATGGACACCCCGGACGGCCTGGGACTGCAGGATTAAAGGTGCTCTCATGAGCGCCTCCCTGAGGCTTTGTGCGGCATAGCCACTTCCCAGAGAAAGCTGGGATCTGACAGACTGCAAAGTATACCTTGTGCTCGGATAGAACGTTTCAGTGTTTTCTGTTGTGCGTAAATGATGCAGCACTGAGATTGCTCAGGCATTAAGGTACACCATGTGTTTCAGGGGAGTCCAGGTAATTTGGGGAAGGCAGGTGAAGATGGATTAAAGGGTGAACAGGTAATTCCACCTTTAAAAAAAAAAAAAAACAAACAATTAATTAGGTCGTACACTGTAGTATACTCCTTCCCCAGCATTAACAATATACTGTAAGTCTTATTCTTAAGGTTACTGAGTATTACTAGTGCACTTTCTGCCATGATGAGTATTGATACATACTGTATGGGATCTATATCATATGTTAACCTCTTTATTTCACTAATCTTAATCTTTATCCCAGAAGATGTTATCATAGTCACATGTAAAATGTTTCCTGCCCATTAAAAAGCTGAGGGACGCTGATATTTTTAAACTGTGGTGTCGTATGTGTTTGTGTGTGCATGTATAGTATATATACCAACATGCATGTCTGCTTATGCCTGTGTGTGTCCCCTTCAGGGTGATATTGGTCCCCCTGGCCCAAGGGGAGCACTTGGCTTGCCTGGACTTCCTGTAAGTCACTGTTATTTTTGCCCTTTTCCAAGACTAGGGTTGCCAACCATCCCGAATTGTCCGGAACATCCCAAAATAAGGGTGATTCTGATTCGTCCCTTCAGTGAATCAAAATCACCCATGTTTCGGGATGTCCCGGACAATTTGGGACGGTTGGCAACCATATCCAAGACTGCGCACTAGTATTAGCATGCATGCTAATGCTAAGCTTATATTATCCCGAGGGAAAAAAATAAAGGGAGATAATACAGAAATTAGTCATTTATCTGCAGGTTTAAGATGCTGGTTTCTGTTCAGCTCTAAGGATTGCATTTCAATAGTCTTTCTACAGTTGTATTAAGAGATCATTGGAGAACGTTCAAGTGCATGTAGCAATACAGATAATAATGGTAATAATACATTTTAGAGCAGCTTGTCATTCTAGAATTTGGGATTAAACTAACCAAATGTTCAAGTTTGTTTAAAATGGTATTTAAACTAACTTCTTTCCACAGGGATTATTTGGCCAAAAGGTATGTAAAATGGGAAATTTATTAGAATTGCATTCATTTTATATTTCATTAAGACTTGACAGACCCTGTGTGGATACAGCACAACATCTGAAATACTTCACAGATATATCAGCCATAAAAAACAAATACAGGAGAGTGGTGGTTATGGGGTGGTTACCATAGAGACCCCATTTATCAGAGTAGGACTACCTTCAGCGTGATGGGATTGTATGTAGTGAGGAGATGCTTGTGAGATGGAAGGGGTGAGGCAGTGATAGAAAGCTTTTCAGTCACAAGGCTTATATTTGCTGTCCTTCCATAGTGTCGGAATCTGAAGCTTTCATTTTTGCTGAAAATGGCTGTTTTCTTACATTCCCTGAAAAAAAATGTTGCCACAGTGCCAAGCATCTCAAGCAGATCATGTCTGGTGGCTCGTAAAATCACTCTCTCCCTCCCCTAGGATAGAAGCAGAATAGTGAAACATTTTAAGCCTAAGATTAGAAATGTGTGAAGTCAGTTTTTCCTATGATTTATCCTCAGGGTCTAAAGGGACTCAGCGGTCGCCTGGGACCAGCCGGGCCGAGAGGACCTCCTGTACGCAATTCTCCTGATTTGCATAAAATCATCCAAACATCATTGGTCAAGTTCTTAAGCCAAAGGTTTTTTGGCTGCTGTAACCCACTGTAATTCTCCAACACTATCACCCGCATGATACAATTGCTGCATACAGATAAACCAAAACAGAGCTTCTGTGTCACTCTCACGTCTTTCAGGGCCCACCTGGAGCTGGCGGGCCGCCAGGAAGCTCCCTGAGTCTGACGCTCACACAACTGAAGGCAAAGACACATACTATAATGTTACACATTCTTGTGTGTTTTCAGCATTTTATACAGATGATAGGATATTATTTCATAAAATGTATTATTGTATAAAGACTTTGATTTAATACAGTCTCTAAAATAGATGGTTATTTTACTTTAGTAATGAAATGCACAGCATAATTTTCCATTAGAATTCCTAGATTGTATAAAAGGATTCAGTAATGCACTATATTGCATAATGGTATATATCTGGAACCAGTGTACTATCTAACTAAACACATTGTTGATCTTCCTCTTTCTCTTTGTCAATATTTATTTTTGTTCCATCAAGGAAATTTCATATATATCAGACAGCCCCAATTATCTAACAATCCAAATGTTCCTGAACACCTTGCACCGGGACCTGCGGTTACTGCTGGAGCCACCAGATGGCACAAAAGAGCACCCGGCTACCACCTGCTTGGAGCTGTGGCTCTGTCATCCTTACCTCACCAACGGTTACAGCCGTATCTTCCATGTCCATTACAAATGATTGCAGTAGCTATTCACCCTAGCAATGCCCTCCGCAAAGGCAGGGAGGCAGCACAATGCAGCATGCACGTTCTTCTTTGTAGGGTGGATGCTACAGTAAATTATGGCATTTTGTGTGACTGACTTCTTGTTTTGATTTTTCAGGGTTCTATTACATTGATCCTAACCAAGGCAGTCCTGCTGATGCCTTTGCAGTTTACTGCAACTTCACTGCAGGAGTGAAGACCTGCCTTTCTGCCCGCATTGCTCAGGTTAATGGCATAATTCCCCTTATTCCCCTCTTATTCTGTAAAAAGAAGTGCACATGCTGGCCAGAAGAGCATCAGTTCAAAGGTGAAAGCTGAAAATGGGCCATGAGAATATTAAGGATCTCACACGTCATACGTGAAGTTAGCATTTTGCTTTTTACAATGACAGAAAGGTGTTTCAGCATTAAATCATATGATGGTCTACTTTTCTGAGGAAAGAACGGGAGATGCAAGTGGGTAGGGAGGATGGAGGATGGACCTGTGACTGAATGATCTCATCTAATTCCAAGATGGGATCTGCTTTAGTGTCATTTAGCAGATTTCTTACTGGAACATTTCATAATAATCCATCCGTCCATCTTCCATAATCACTTACTCAGCATAGCATCTTGGGGAACCAGGAGACCCATCCCAGGAAGCAAAAGGCAGGAGACAGGCCCTGTGATGGATGGATGGATGGATGTTAAAATCAAGAAATACTATGAAAATTGCTTTTGATAAACTAATAAAGAAATCTACCATGACAAAAGTTATGCATCAAAATAAATTACCAAAAATGGTCTCTGCTATTGAAAAAGAACAGAAATAACTTGTATATATGTATTATATTTGCATCTTTGACAGTTCTATACACCGTTAACACCAGCTGGTCCAGGGACTACAGGTGTGAATTAGCAATAGTGC
>JAODJU010000040.1:15975194-15986773 GCA_026776725.1 Gnathonemus echidnorhynchus | reverse complement strand
TATATATAACTCTATTGAATGTTACTAACTCTCACAACCCGGTGTGGGAACTGAGCAGCTAACCACCTAGATTTTCTGTAATTTCTCTACGTGTAGGTGCCTGAGAAGGTCTGGCTGAAAGACACTGGGCCGGAAGAGACCTTCCACTGGCTGAGTACTTTAGAGAATGGCTTTGAGGTGAACTGCTAATTTGGCCACTTCTCTTCCGGTTCTTCACTATGAGTCCTGCTTTTAAACTGTCCTCTTAATGTGTTCTCCTACTGTCAGTTCGAGTACCCAGGAGCAAGTGTGGTGCAGCTCCGCTTCTTAAGACTCTACAGCAGATCAGCCACTCAGAACATAACCTACTTCTGCACTCCAGGCAGTATCCAGAGCCACCAGGAAAGAGAGGTTAACTTCCTGGCTGATACACGAAGGCATAATTATTTGAGAGTGCTAAAAGACTGCGAGGTAAGCTTTCGGCTTCTGCTTTTTTGTTGTCTGCTATTTGTAATACTAATTGTGGTGGCGGCATTTGAGTTTTAAGTTTTTCATCTCATAATATACAGCTCTGGAAAAAATTAAGAAACTACTCTGTATTTTTCAAAAGTTTGCATTTTTAAATCCTAGTTTAATCCTGGTTCTGCTGGCAGAAGGCTACATTGTGCAACAGGCTGCTTCCAGGGTCAGTGTTTCTAAGATAGCAGTACACAAGAACAAGGTGAAGCAGGAGATACTGGCAGTAACCAAAAACCAGCCAGGTGAAGGGCAGGAGCAACTTTCTAATGCCAGAGATGACCATCAACTTATCTGGTAGTGATTCATAAATTGGAGGATGGCCTCAAGTGACCTTCAAAAAGAAAGGGAAACATGACATGGCGTGAAGTGCACGGCTAGGACAGTGTGTATCAAGCACCTAGAAGCAGGACTGAAGACCCATAAAGCAAGGAAGAAGCCCTTCATTAATGAGAAGCAGGGAAGAGCCAGGCTGCAGTTAGGAAAAAAAGTAATTTTACACAGGCGCATAAACATAAATTGAGAAATGGAAAACTTGCCTGTGGTCTCTTCATTTTTTCTGGAGCTGCAGTAGTTGCAGAGCTGCTTTTCTCTTCCTTTTCTTTATTCATTGATAGCTATATGAAAGTTTCAAAGGAAGTATTTGGCATTATTAAATGAGTGATGAAGTAAGTTCTAATGATGATGAAGTAGTTGTAACCCCTGGGCGCTGACAGCAGTGATCTACTATTGTGTCTGTTACCCCAGTCTTCTGATACAATGCAGTCTGGGCTACAGGAGTCTGTGTTCCACTTCGATAGCGAAGACCTGGATCTCCTACCCCTCAGAGACCTGGCTGTGTTTGGCGGCAGTAACTTTACCCAGAAGTATGGATTCACCATTGGGCCTGTCTGCTTCTGTTAGAGGGGGCTTCTCAGGCCTTCAGTGGGTTTTTGGCCACTATGAATAAGACCTGCAGAAACTATAAAAAAGGAACAAAGATCCCTTTTCTCTAAAGCCTTTGTCACCCAGTTTCTTTCAGGCAACCAGAGCACAGCAAAAGTAAGAATTACAAGACATCTCCTTATTTATTTTCCATTCATTCTTATGGCTTCAAGAGTTGGATTACATTGTTTTTGTGGGACTCACAAATGACCCTTTTTGCCTACCAAGACTTTCAAATAATTACACTGATTTACAGTATTGGGGAGTACTGAATTACATGTAATTAAAGTAGGAGGACTACATATGGTGGTTCTTCAGCTACAAGTGTATTTGCACAGTGTTTGAAGTAGTTACATTACATTTTTGCCATTTTTTGTGTAGCTAATTAATGAAACTGCAATTTTGGGCTATAAAAGTAAAGAGATGGTTTTTTATTTTTATTTTCCCATTGCTTCTCTATGGTTAGTAATTGAACCTGCTTCGGGGCCCTTACCCTTTCATCCTGACTGCTGTGAAGGCATGCCCAGGCAACGCATTTGCCAACAGGGGCTGGTGTTTCTCACTACTAATATCGCACTTTGCTAACAGAGCATAACGTCACGGATATACCACCTCCCACACCTCAGCCGGAGCATGAGCAAATATGCTGGAGATCTGATCCACAATCACTCACAGGTTCACATGCACCTACATTACGTCTGTTTAAAATGGTGTGCTTAATACACATGCTGAAAGAAGTGTCTGTTTATTTTTGTAGGCACAAACTGTTTTAGTTAAGGCACTTTTTGCAATAAAATGAATTCGAGTGGCATTTTTGCTGGCATGTGATTTTTTTATTATAGTATTTTATTGTAATTTCGTATCACATGCACTACTGCATTTCTAGTTTGATCACTTTTAGGACCACTTTGGACTACTTTTTCTAAGTAGCTTAACTAGATTTCTCCCTAGTGTAGCGTTGCTGTATCTTAACTTCTTCCAATATGAAGTCACTGGTAGCTTTGAAAGGTATGCGGCTATTAGTTTCCCCATCACTGCCGATGTATGCAATTGTGTTTGTATATTGGTATCGTTTGTTACTTCATAGGTGTGCAGTTTATTCAGTAAATTCAGCTGCAGGTATATCTTTAAGAACCATGGAGTCTAGTATTTGTATGATTTTACCTGAAAGTTTTTAACAAAGAATTCTGAATTAGTGCAGTACTGAGCAAATGACTGAAATCTCAGAGAAAGCAGGAATGTCACCTCTATCTTGCTATGCAAGTTATTTTGGATTAAACTTTCTGCTAAAAAAAAAAAAAAAAAAGAATTAAACGGTATAATTCAGTTGGTATAAAAACAACTCAGTAATGTGATGGCTGTGTATCATTATGACGTAATTCATACACTTTACATGTTGGTGTTTGTGCCAAATGGATGTCTCTTTATAATCAGACATGTTTTCTGAGTAATACACTACATGCCAAGTAACATATAACATCTCACCACAGTAAATGTAGGCTGGGTGAAGCTGGCCTAAATTACTGTTGTCATTGTAGTGCAGCAAGGACACCTTTAACTGGAATGTCATGTTAAGCAGTGATAGGAATTAAAGAAACTGTCTGTAACATGCATATAATTTTGTCTGGAAAAAAACTGAATGCTTGTAAATCCAAATGTTTGTAACTAATATTATAACATTGTGATCATACTTAAACCTACATCTTAGATTAGCTTATCTGCCAAAATTAGTAGAAATTTGCTTTTACAACATAATTCTGTTACATATACTGTAAACATGTCCAATGTTAATAAATTAGAATTGAAATCTATGTTTAACATTTTATACTTGAAAAAGAAATCATTTTGTGGTTGAAATATACTCAGTTTAAACTATAAGCTGTTTTAGCTGAATGGGGATTGAATAATAGTTGACAGGTACATACAACATGATTAAATCATTGGTACTACTGGATATTTTTGTTGTACAATTTTCGTCATTGTGCTTGCAATGTTTTTACTCATTTATTCACTTAATTCACATTTTAGGATTTTAGGTGTTTACCCTCTCATGTAAACATTTTGGACATTTATTAAACATAAAACATGTTGTATTTCACTGCAGAAATGCAGCTGCAGTTGGTTATTTTCATTATTTGAAATCAAAGGCCCATTTACCACTAGGGAACTTTATGACCTCCTGTTATTCTGCATAGACATTTAAACTTTTGTCTACATTTTATCTCTGCAGTAGATTCAACAGCTATATATCTCCTGATTAACCAAGAAAATAAACACCATATTCTCTCACTATCTATACACAACATTTAAAGGAAGAGCATAGGGCCAAGAACGGATCTTAGTAGGACAAATGCTGGTCTTTTAAAATTTATATTCACCCCAGACCACCAAACCACACAGGCCTACCAAATGCTTCAGAGTATTTATACTGTCACCAAGATTGAAAACTGTATTCTTATAACTCAAAACTGTAATAATAACATAGTAATAAGGGTAATAGATGGCATTTATTCCATGAGATCTTATCAAACTAGTTCTAGTAGTGCGGAAAATCATGAGTTATTTGATCACATATTCCTATACCAGCATGCCGTTACACTAGCTTTACATGTTCTGCACCGTGCCTTTCTCCCTTACTTGTGGCCTGTCTTCAGCACACTTTGTGACCTTCGATATGGACTGACTGGCTGTTCTTCATATGGCGCCATCAGGTTTGTTAGGTCTAAGCAAAAACAGAGGTTCTGGAAAAAAACATTGGGATGTGTCCTTGGCTGTAGAAACTAAGAACATCTTTATGGAGAGCCCAAGATGGTTTGGGACATTAAAATGAACCTCTACACTTTTCACAGATCAGAGAGCACGCATCTTTCCATTTTCTTTTGTTTCATATTTCTATTGTTTCCATCTATTATATGTCAAAACTGATCACAATGGAATTCATCAGAGTTAGCCATTTTCAGAAAAACCCAACACTAGCTAATAAAAAATAACTAGCTGAAAAAATAACATTTTTCAGACTTTTTCAGGTAACAAAACGAACTTACAATATATTTCAGTTAACTGGGTGCTTTTTAGAAATACCATCTAGAGGTGGGCGATATAGCAAAATATCGCATCGTCGACGAGTGCATGGCGCCTTGCCAGAGGAGCTGATTTACATACTGATTTCTGGGTGTTGTGTCGTTCATTGCACCTGTATGTCACTATATATAGTACTGTGTAAAAAAAAAAAAAAAAACAAGTTCCCGACCGTGCCCCTTGACACAGTAATTCTGTATACAGCATGCTTATACCATCCATCCATGCACCTATTTTCTAACTGCTTTTCGCGGTCGCCGTTGTGCTTTCCCCCGAATGAATTCAGACTCATTTCCCACACATTTCCATCTCACTCCTCTCGGTAGACTCCGGAAGGCATCGGCGGGGGGTGGCGACTCGGCGTAATGAGTCAGGCGGACCGGCCGCTCATTGGTCGGCGAACGGAGTTCGGCCCCGGGCTGCATCACGTAAACATTCCCTTCGGCGAGTGCAGGAAGACAGTTTGTGTCATAGCTGTCTGAAATTTAATGTGTGGGGGAAGGACACTCAGGTAATCGGGGAGAAAGGTGGGATATCCTGTTTAATTTGTCTTGTTTCGGCCGCTTTAGATACTTTCTCAGCGTCCAGGTGTCTCGTGACCTGTCGGCTAAACTAGCGGTGTAAGCATACGGCTACCTGGATAAAAGCCGTGTTTTAAACCACGCAGTCGCACTTTTCCATTAGATCAGCCGGGACAGGGAAACTCTGCGTTCCCGCTGACGGAGCGGGGGTGACCTGTAGCTCTTGTGCAGCCGCTCGTTGGGCTCAGCCCCCCGCCCCCCAGGCCCCACGCCACGCCTCGGCGTTTCGTCAGGACGCGAGACCGTGGAGACTGCGCCGCACGGGGCTCGGGGATAGCTCAGTGCGAGCGGGGGCTCGATCGCGTCGGGGAGCGGGCCGGCCGGGTGCTTTGCGTAGAAAGCCGGTCATTGTGGTGGCAGCTGCTCGGCTGCAGTGTTTCGGACTAACCCGTCTTCGTCGTCGTTCAGTCTCTGAATGTCGGTGCTCCCTCCTTGGCTCCGGTAAGCCTCCGCTACCTCGCTCGTTTATCCGGTGTGCGAAAATCAGCGTCTCGCTGTTGATTACTGGTTTTAGTGACATCAACTGGTTTGTTTATTGGGCATTCTGGTTAATGTGTGCGGTAGAAACCCTAGAACGTAGTGTGACTGTGTGATATAGATACTATGGTATCAAGTGCTCAAGGAAACGCAGAATCTGAAACCCTCCGTTTAAACGCCTCGTTGGGAATTATTTTGGTCGCCATTTGTCAGATGATTAATTACGTTCAATAGGATATATTATGGATTATTATTATTCTGGTAGTGTTGTTCTTACGTGTCACGGGTTTGCTACCCGGGCGAATTGACTCTGAAGCAAAATCGCTGCCTTTTTCATTTCATTTTTTTCCAAACGCTATAAACTTCTAGGTCTGACAGATGCATTTTTGCATTACAGCAACAAAGCTCAGCTCCTGTCTTTAGAGGTCCATTTATGAAGCTGTTGCAGAAAGCACTTAAAAACACTGGTCATTTGGTGGTGCTCTTCCTCAGCGCCGCATTGCTTATACGGCTCCTGCGAAGATAAATGTATTCCAAATGTGTTGCCGGAGCGTCGCCTGAATTCAGATGAAGGCTATATTCAACTCACTTTTCTTGTCTTGTGTGTCTCCCCTCCCCTCCCCTCCCCTCTCCACTCCTCTCTTCGCACAGCATCGCATCTATGACCTCCTTCTCAGACTGGATCGAGTATGTACCCCCCTGCGAGAAAAGACTTTGTCTCCCTAACCGTCCCTGAGCAGGATAGGGGCAGTTACAACAACAGCAAGCAGTGGCGTAGGCAGTCCTGCTGGAGGGTGAGTTTGCCCCTTTTTGTGGCCAACAGCCTGGGATTTCATCTGAACACCAGCCTTAAGTGCTCAGTTGTTTCTGTCAGATGCATCCTGAGGCAGTTTCTTAAAGAATCTATAGTATGCTTCACAAAAACCTATGCTAGTAATGGTTGTGATGGTGTCATAATCAGATTAATGTTAAATCTTAAATCCCTGTCATTAACTGTGTAGTTTATTAGTGATTACCAGCGGTGCAGCAGGTTGTACTGTCGAATCCCACTCCAGGCTCTCTTTATGTGTATGTCCCATGACCATCTTCCCAAGTGGTAGGAGGATGGCTAGAGGTTTAGTTTAGCTTTTGTTGAGGTTGAATGATTTTGCTAGTAGCTTTCTTTTTGGGTTGGCCTTGCTCAGCCAGCAAGTGCATGATGACTCTCAGCACGCGACACTATGCAGATAGCCCACAAGGACGCAACATAGGTCCGAAGTATCGTGTATGTCTCAGCTCCAGCCCCGTGTGCCATAACCCACCTGTTACAAGCAGCTGGGAGTGCTTGTTGCATGTTTCATTCTTTGTACCCTGGATGGGATACTAGTCAAGGGCAGGACACATATATTTACACGATTGGGGGCAATTTAATGACAGTTATACTTTATATCAATGCATTTAGACTGCAGGAGCAATCTGCATTTACATGCGTGACACAGGGAGAGCATGAAAACTCCGCATGCAGAGTGTAGGTGTGATTCTAACTCCCAGCCTGGACGTGTGAGCCTACAGCGCTACCCACTGAGCCACAGTGGCACTCAGAATAAAATCATTGTAAATAAGGTGGTATAATTTGGTTGTCCTTCACTGCTGTTTTTCTCCCTGGTATTTTCGGTTTAATGTCTGTAGCTTCTCTTGATTTCTGCTTAAAGTCTGAAAAGGCCTCGTGCTTGTGGGATATGTCAAGAAAGTATCCATAATGACTTTTGCTGCATTACGCGCTCCTGTCAGATGTTTGACGAGCTAAGAGGATCTGGCGGTGTTGCCGCAGTTGCTGTAGCGCATAAAGATATTCCATGTTTATTTTTTTTGTGTGTCTGTCCACAACCTAGAAATGGAAGCAGCTTTCCAGGTTGCAGCGCAGTCTTATTCTCTTCCTTCTGGTGCTGCTGCTGGTTTGTGCCATCGCCACGTACCCCACCCTGCTGGAGCACTGGGCAGGTATGCTTGTTCACCTATATGAGGTGCATGTAGTTCCCTTCTGAGAAAGTCACCCCAGAGAAAATACACAACCAACTCAGGAATTAGTGGCAACTCTGTATGAAATAAATGATATATCAAATAAACTATGCAGATGATGATTCAAATGATGAATAAAACACAATTATTGAGTGGTACTTTTTTCTCACTGCAAAACAATTTCAAACAGAATATCTAAAATCAAACAAAGAGGCCCCTTATGGAATTCTACTCTTATTTAATCAACTGCTTTTCAGTATTTTGTTTCCCTGAGGTATAAATATGAGGCTGCATGACTGTAAAATCCCTGTCATTTAATGCCGTGCGGATGCCAAAGATCTCTCAACTGAAATGAGATGGTCAGGTCTGGTAACAGATATTTTAAAATATATAAACAGTTGTACATGCCACAAAGCAGGGAAATAATCAAAACGTCTGGGACAGCTGCAGATTTGGCATGAAGAAAAGGCATGTGTCTGCAAACACCGTAAGGTGAAGAGGAATCCAAGGATCAGGGTTTCAGAACTGCACAGTTTAGTGGAATTATGGGGTTATCGAGTTTTCAACCTGCCCCATGTCAACAGGCTTTTCGGCAAGGTTGCACAAAAGAGGCCTTTTCTGAGCCCTACTCACTAATTGCAGCGCCTGGACTTCACCAGGCATCATGGGAACTACAATTTGAATTGTAGTTTTAATGAGAGCAAACTCATTGGCGATGCATAGTGTCTTGGTGTCTAAAGAAGACTGTACAAGGGAAAGCACCCAACAGACACAGGAAAATATGGAGGTGCATCATTAATACCTTAGGGGTGCTCTGTTGTTAGTGATTAAGGGCATAATGTACTCTACTAAGTACGAGGATATTTTAGCCTAAAACCCGTTTACCTGTGCCCAGAGGTTGAGACTTGGCTGTACGTCGACCTTTTAACACAAATCAGTACAGAAATAAATGATTTGAAGAGAGACTCCCCAGAAGCGCAAATCACATAATACCAAGAATGGTGAAGATCCCTCAGTTTGTGCTACATAGTTTACAGGAAGAGGCTCAGTGCAGAGGCTCAGTGCAGAGGCTCAGTGCAGTTGTCCTCGCTGATTATTAAATGGATGGGTGCCAATAATTTTGAAGCTTTTGTTTTACAGAAAAAAAAATGCAACAGTCATTGGGAAAGAGTGTTAAAAGTATATTGCTTCCCTTTGTACTTGAGTAGAAGAGTTTATTATGACTCTTATTTTATGTGATCATTTATGCATTTATCATTTTCATGAAGGCTATTAGTAATTTGTTCACTAACTGCATGGGGTTCATAAATAAATTTAGTTTTTAACATTAAAACAACTGAATAATGTTCTGATGTTTTTAATGTCTGTTGGGTAGGTGAAGGGGGGCAGTGACTGAACTGTGTCTGTGTATGTGTGTGTTCAGGTCCTTCTGGGGAGGTTAGTAAGAAGGAGTGGCAGAAAGACGATGACGACGACGCCCTTCTGAAAAATGTGTTGCCAGGGGCCCCTCCAGGTGCCGGCCAACAGGACGGCCCCCTGCCTGATAAGCAAAATGCCCCCATCCTGCCTGAACCCCCCCCTGTGGTTGGTCCAGCCCCGTCGCTAGTCTTCTGCCCCGCACCTCTGCAATACTGCAAGACGTTACTCGCATAGACTTTCCTACACAGCAGCCTACAATATACTCACGCCCTCTGAATTCTGTTGTCTCAACGTGTCTCTCCCCCCAAAGCAGAAAAAAGCAATCAATAGACGGGGACCCCCCAGCTTACAGAACTATTCTCGGAAGAAAAAAGAAAACGTCTCCGACTCCCAGGCAGACGAGAAGCTGGACCCAGCGCTGAAGAGCAGGGACCAGGTGGAGGGAGAGAAGCCAGTTATCAGGTTAGATAACTTGCAGTTTCTTTTCTGTCCTTTAAGACACTTGATAGGTTTTTCCCCAGAATCCTCGAGGACGCCTCTCCATATTATAAAGTGGGATCTGTAAATACCCATATGGGCCACAACTGAAAATTTGACATAGATCGTATAGTGTCCGAGTGCTTTATGAATCCCCATTGAGAGGGGAAGGTAAGATGGTGGTCTTTGTAAGAGCCTTTCCCCAGTCGAAGTTGGTATATGCTGAAGCAGTCCTGTAATTCCCCAAACACACAGTTGCCATGTTTGCCGTTGTGTGTCTGTGTAGCTGGCGAGGGGCTATGATTGAGGCCGAGCAAGCAACTGAACCCCAGCCCTCTGCCAAGGAGAAAGAGAGGGCAGGTGGGAAGGAGCACCTTGAGCTGACCAGACCGGTAAACGTGGGGAACCAAGGGCCAGGTCTGTGCTCTGCCATCACTGCCTATATGTATGTGAGGCATGTAGATGGATAAAAAATACATGATAATCCTTTGCCCTTTTTAATTAGTCAGTAGTATTCTGGGTCATTGGTTCCCGAGGCTCCGTATGCAAGTGTTTTTGGTGTGCGTGTCGCTTCAGGAGGTGCGACAGGCCGTCTTGAGGCTGTGAGAGAGGCCTTCAGACACGCCTGGAAGGGCTACAAGGAGTTTGCTTGGGGTCATGATGAGCTGAAGCCCATCTCCAAGTCATACGGGGAGTGGTTTGGACTGGGCCTGACTCTGATTGATGCTCTGGACACCATGTGGATTCTGGGCTTAAAAGAAGGTAATTCCTGAGTCCTCAAGTAGACTTGTTTATCATGGCAGTAAATAAGATGTATGTTACATTTGGTGGGATTTGATTAAGGTGTTGACAGTTTATTCTCACTTTAAGCTGGCTTTGTGTTCCATTTAAGAATTTGAAGAGGCTAAAACTTGGGTAGCCACTGAACTGTCTTTCGACAAGAATGTGGATGTCAACCTGTTTGAGAGCACCATCCGCATCATGGGAGGCCTGCTCAGCACCTACCACCTGACTGGTGACGGCATGTTCTTGGAAAAAGCCGTGAGTCTCTCCTCAGTCCGTACTTCAAGCCTTGACGCGGAATTGTTCAGTAAGGAAGGTTATTGAGATGGCTGTCTCAGAATTCCCTACTTCTTACAGAAGGACTTAGGATCCCGGTTGATGCCTGCCTTCAACACCGCTTCCAAGATCCCTTTCTCGGATGTGAACATTGGCAAGGGCACGGCACACGCCCCTCGCTGGACGTCGGACAGCACGGTGGCCGAGGTGACCAGCATTCAGCTGGAATTCCGCGAGCTGAGCAGGCTGACCCAGGATCAGCGTTACCAGGTAAGTGTGCTCAGTGTTATATACAGAAACGCCCTGCCGTCCATACGCACATAGATCATTCTGCATTCACCAGTGTTCTGCCTGGTCCTGCGTCCGCCGGAGGCTGAATGTGCAGACGACAGGCTGGAGGCCTCGGCCTCTGTAGGCTTCCCTGAACCTCTGTGCCTCACCTTCTCCTGGCTAGAAGGTGGTGAACGAAGTGATGAGGCTGGTGCACAAGCTGGACGGCAAACAGGACGGTCTGGTGCCAATGTTCATCAACACCAACAGCGGTCAGTTCACGCACCTGGGCGTGTTCACGTTGGGTGCGCGCGCCGACAGCTACTACGAATACCTACTTAAGCAGTGGATCCAGGGAGGCAAGAAGGAGACTGAGTGAGTGAACTGAGCATAGAGCGCCCCCTTTCTTTCTCATGGTATCACTGCTGCTGTTTGTGTCATGCCACCTGCATTAATTAGTCTCCACTTGGGCTTCTTTTTAAGATGGATTCGTTACTTTTGACTTTATTGTCTTTTAATGTCCCTTTTTTATTTAACTACTAGTAGGACTTCTCTGTAGGTAGAACAGTTTTTGTGTCTGTTAAAATAAGAGGATTAAGCCCAGGATTATCCTAAATGTTTACTGTAATCTGCTATAATTTTGCATTAATCCAGTTTTAATTGTTTTTTAAATTCAGTCAAATACAATGTATCTAACTGAATATCCATGAGGTTCCTCTTTGCATATACAGGACTGTCACAGAAAATTAGAATATTGTGATAAAGTTCTTTATTGTCCGTAATGCAATTAAAAAAACAAAA
>JAODJU010000040.1:15919906-15950225 GCA_026776725.1 Gnathonemus echidnorhynchus | reverse complement strand
TAAAAAAAATCGAGGCGGCACCAAAAAATTGAGGCGGGCGGCTATGTAAAACAATTTATTAATTTTAAGTGGCCTTACATGAGTAACAGCAAACAATATTTGCCCATGAGATTAGTTTACTTTTTCTTTCTTCTATGCAACGACTTCAGACTGACTGAGTCACATTTTTGGGGGATGTGTGTGCATGAGTGAGTGGCTGTGTATACGTTGCCATGTCTGTGAGCATGTGTTTGTGAATATAAAAGCAAGAGTGAGAGATTAGGAAAGAATGAAAATAATTGAGAAAAATAACTTGGAAGAGTTAAAATATACAGACGCTCGTCTACTTACGAACGAGATACTTTCCAAACGGCCGTTCATAACTTGAAATGTTCGTAAGTCGTTATTCAACATTATTTTAAGGGTATACGCAAGTACAAATAACTAGGATGCTCGGAGTACGCACGCTACGCTAATGCACGGTGGGTGTTGCAGCCAGAAGTTGTACTAGGCGGAATTGGCACACACACAAAAAATTGATGCTACGGACAGGAAACTGGAGCCCAATGAACACAATTTGGACTTACAGTCCTCTTCATTCGTATGTCTGAAAGTTCGTAAGGTGAAAGTTCGTAAGTAGAGGAGCGTCTGTATATGTAAAAAAAGAATGAACAGAAATCTGTTTTCTGATTATGCCCTCCTGATTGCTGTCAGTGATGTTACAATGATAGGTGGAGTTAATTGTAGGAGCACATATACCGAGAAATGCTAGGGAATATTTTCTCTTCATTATGAACCAGTGCTACTAAATTAGCCAATTCTACATATTTTGGTCACAAAGCTGTGTCTCCCATGCTGGAAAGGTGCTGTACAATGCAGCAGCGGTGTACAGTCGAATGGGATTGTGGGAAAAGGGGACGAACATCCTGGCCACAGCATCCCAGGAAAAGGGAGGAGCACGTGGAGGGATTGTGGAGATGGCCCTAGACAGTCTCTCGGTAAGCGAGAATGATGTATTCCATGCAATCTGGGGTTCATTTCTGTTACTTTTGCATTTGAGAGTCAATAGGAGAGATTAGTGTTCTAGAAAAACATATTGTACAAGCACTTATGCGTCTCCCACTTTCTGTGCTCTCACGTATACAGAGAAAAGACATTTTATCCCCTCTTCTGGTGTCAGAGGGAGAGGTGTTTCGTCCCAGGAAGCAGGATATAGAACAGCTGCAGCTGAGAGACTTTTTAGGCAAAGCCAAGGTACGTACACTGTGCCGTGGTGAAACAGCATTGATTTGATTGACAGAGTATACGTTGGCATGGTGATCAGTGTTACACAGTATGGCTCTCCATGCATACACAGGTAATTTCCTCTGTGATCCCTAACGATGACTTCGGTGGCTTTGAGCCTCTCAGGATGCAGGTAAGGGCCATTCTTATCTGTGCAAATGTCAGCAGGTTCACATCTGTTCTCTCTGGTCTCTGAACGTTCTTCTGACTTCCACAGCAACCTGGATTCTATGAGCCGCAGGCAGACGGAGCCCAGTGAGTATACACACTGAAATGAAACTAGCACTGTAGTCTATATACTGCATGAAGACAATGACATAATTTCTGTACCTGTTTATCAGTCAGAAGGCTTGCTAATGTGTTTCCAGTATCTCCCATTGGCCATCACACTTTTTCAGAGATGGTGACTGGAGTGTTCTCTTTGGGTGTGACAGGGAATCCCGCTACATGTGCCTTCGTAGAGCTTACACAGCCCAGGGTCCCCAGCAGCTGACCGTATGCGAAGGGGAGGTGGTCTTTGTCTTCAGCAATGAACGTGCAGATGGACTCGCCACCGTCATTTACGACGGCCAGGTGTGGGAGACACCAGAGACGCTTCCGGGTGTTTTTTTCTCTCCGTTTTTGTTACATGTGCCATAAGTCCTCGTTGTCATTCTTGTACCGTCACCTGGCTTTTTTCTAGAAAGGCCTGCTCCCCTTCTCACTGCTAGATCCTTTGGACATCTACAAAATCAAAGGAAAAAAGAAAGGAAAGGTTAGTTACTTTTTAATACCCCTTTTTTACCCATGTTTGCGTCCTCCTACTGTGATGCCTACTACAGTATCATGCCTACTACAGTATCAGTCTGCAACTTCCCCAAACAGGCGGGCAGTTGTGTCTCTGCGGCTGCAGTGTATCTCCCACATGCTACGACCGTGGCACTTATGCAACAGCCAGCAGAGACTATCTGGTTTAACTCTCTGCCACAGTGGAGATTTTAATCTTGACAATCAAACACGACAGCTGAAGGCAAACTATCTGATACATTCAAACTAGCACATGACACATTTTCTGCATTCCAGATTCAATTACTGCCCATTCCAGTAATTCCAGGTGAAGAGCAGAAAGTACATTAACGCTGCTGTTTCAGATTTCTGACTTCCTGGTTTCTGAACTGGGTGTAAGGCACTAAATCAATCTTCCACAGATCCCCAACGGGATTCCACTGCCACCAGGCCTCAAGCCCCCAGCTCGGCCTCAGCCCAGCCCTGCATCAGCACAGTCGGGTACCTTACACCAACTAATGCTTTTACAGTCAGTTCCTGAGCTGCTCTTTAATATAAGTTCCTTGTCACCCGGTGATGAGTCCACCGTTTGAACCCGTCAGACACACTTATTTGCCACATAATAAATAGAGCATGCTGCAGATGGGCAGGTGAGATTTGGTATGTCTCCCCCGCAGAGACTCTACCTGCTGCATCGGATCCTTCCTGCACTGACTCCACCTTCTCTTCTGTGACCCCACCTGAATACCCCAGTGCTGCTGGCAGCGGAGCTGAGCTGGTGAATAAAATAGCATGACGGCATTTATATAAGATGTCTGCTCTTAGCATAGTCTTACTGCATCTGTACAGTAATTGGGAATTACTAAGACAGGACTATTAATGTATACATACAAAAGAAGGGTAGCAGAATGTGTTTAATGATGCCATATATAAACATATGATATAAAATGCATGTCTTGATCTCCTTATGGGAAGAACACTTGGACCTATTTCTATACGTGTTAGCCCATTGCCTGAAGAAAACTGCTTTCTGTGCCTGTCAGTTATGTACCTCACCCCCCCCAGGGCTCAGTATGACACCCCAGGGTGCTTCTTAATCGGGCCTGTAGAACTAATGAGGATATAGCTGTACTTAATTTTAGGAAACCAGACTACAGTACTGTGTTGGACATTGAGGAAGGATTAGCCTAACAATGTAATTGAAATGCATTTAATTATATAAAAGTAATGCTAATCCCATTCATTGATTTTATTCTTATCATCCATAGTCGTTATAGATGTAATTACTGGGGCCGTGTTTGGTTATATAAGAAAATATTTAAATGCATGGTGTACTACTTTATTGGAGGATGTGTTAATAAATGGTATTTTTATAATAAATGGACAGGAAATACATGGTATGACAATATAAAAGAATAAGTGTAGGACGTAGACAATGGACGTCCCATGTGTTGTTTTGAAGGTTATACTCTTTCTTATGTTCTTCTCGTCTTTCACAGCAGCCCAGCCCAGCCCCGGAGGGAGACGGCGGCTCTGTGACAGTGAAGGTACACTATACGTGTACGGTGGCCCTGAGTGTCCCAGTGGGGACACCGTACAGTGTGCTACGGGAGCGGATTGCACACAAGCTTGGGCGGCCGGGTGAAAGGCTCTGCCTCAGGTATACCCGTGAGTCTGAGAGGGTCCGTCCGGTGCTTTCCTGGGTTAGCCCGCAAAGTTTACGCTGTTGAGATAAACAGGATATTCATTACTTCTGCCACCAAAATGGCCACACTTCTGCATCATTCCCCCCCAGATACAAGCAGCAGGGCTCCCCAGCTTTAAAGGCCCTGGAAGAGCAGGGTGGGCTTTACCCCCTTCTGCAAGGGTCCGAGACCGGCAGAGTTACGCTGTGGTGCCAGGTACCCTCCGTCCATCCATATTCTTTAACCAAACGGACCACATAACCTACCTTTAAGTAAAAAGTAAGCGTTATGGCTAGATGGCGTTGGGTCTTTGTGAGATTCAGCCACACTCTTTCCTGCCCGTGATACTGTGATGCCATTTTATCTGCAGTATACAGCTTCCATAAGCAGCCAACAAGCAGCTGGGGCTTCCTATGCCAGCCAAAAGCATTTTGCCATTCAGTTGTTAGGGGAGATGAAAATTAGTAGAGCATATTTAAACATGGTCTTTATAGTCATCATAAGGACCTGTCTATGAGTAGCGGTTGGCATCACTGTGAAACATTACATCAGGGATATCCGGGATGGGGTCAAAGCACAGTGACAGTGACAGCTGAGCCCGGCCAAACCAGCCTTATTTATCCACAAGTAAACTCAGCAAGTGAGCCCAACCATCGCACCGAGCAGATGGCAGAGTCCTTAAAAAATCAGCTTTTCTAAGTGTGAAACTTGTGTGTTTCAGTGAGGTCTGTTCTGTTGGCAATGTCAAGTGAGCCAGAAAATGAACTGTTTCGGCTCCCCTTGGAAGGAAGTTCAATGCATTTTTTTCCCCAGAGACTAATTTCTGTTGTTAAAGCAAATGCGAAAGTTAACCTTGAGAGGAAACAATCGGCTGTGTTCTACAAAGTCTAGGCAATATATTTGATCAAACACCTCATCATGGTTAACATAAGAACCAGGACAATGCCATTGATAAAGACAATGACTATGTACCCCTGAAAGCTCACCTTCATCGCAACAGCGGATGAATATAAAATTATTTTATTTGTATTCAGATCATTTAAGGGTAGTGGCTTTGAAGCATTCCACTGTGCTCTTCCCTACAAAAACCAGACGGTATTGATACACTTTTCATACACCATTAGTTGTGTAACATGCATTTCACATAGCACACCATAAAACTTCCAGAAATAATGTAAAGAAAAGGAAGGTCATGCTTCATGCTTCTTTATATATGAGAAAACAGTTTATTCTCTTATTTATTATGCAGCATTCTGAGTATAAACTGCAAAATAATCATTTTTTAATACTATTAAAATGATAAGGTTCGCATTCAACAATGAGGATGGAAATGTGCGGAGCTACGCCTTGAGTTCTGATCACACCGGAGATGAACTATGATGAAATATGTCACCCAGCCATCCAGAGCCCCAGGAAATGACATGAAGTCAGAAAGACTGAGCAGCCCCGGCCTCCGGACCTCTCCATCACATAGAAGAGTGCATATTAAAGTACATCTCCGCTCTAGAAATTCGGTGCTTGGAAAACCACCTGTACAGGCAGGCCGTCTGCGGCACGGACGGCATGCCGGAGAAAGACCGAAATCCTGCAGCACCAGCAGGCTTAATAATGCAGTTTCAGAAGGTTCTGAATGAAAATAGGCTTTATCTGGAGTCACGGAATGGGCTCCTGTGCCCAAACTCTTCTCATTTAATGAAACAACTGTAATCTATAACAAAATATTGCAGTTTTGAGGTATATGCCTACATAGAGTGATTATATTTGCCTTGGTTTTCCCATTTCGTGATATGTTCATTTAAAGGCCATTGAACTGACAGGCCTCTTGTTTTTCTTACTCAGAGTGAAGACCCGCTCTCCAACAGGAATATTCTGTATCAGGTGATGGCTCTGTATGACTATACTGCCCAAGGACCCGAGGATCTGGAGTTCAGTGAGGGGGACACCATAGACATTCTGAGTGAAGGTAAAACTGGGGACGCTGGGACCACATTACTACAGCCTGGAAGCTTCACAAAAGCTGGTTTTGCGGCTGAGCTGGTTGTTCTTTTACAGTTCTGTTTACCCCAGAATATGTTCATAGAGGTCTGTGTTTAATTAAGGGCTGATTTAGATCGTAGCTTATTTGGCACGCTGGCCATTTATAAATGGCAGACAATCCTCATTAAGGTCAACACTGCACCACAATGTGGTCGTCGTATTTTGTGTGTCGTGCCCAGACTCGGGTGACAAATGCTGGGTTATTTATACATGGCTGTAGTTCGGTAACACAGCTTTTGTGTCTGACTGACTTGGATTTAAAGCAGAAGGGGAAGCAGAAGATCATGAAGAGTACAAAGCAGGTCACGGTGGGGGCGGGAATGTAGAACGGGGACAGCAGGGCTGGGGGAGGGGGGGCACTCGGCCTGGGCACGGCTTTCCTCAAATAGCCCCTGAGAAATGACACTGTGCAGTAATTGGGTTCCCCATGTGCAAGCAGGCAAAGGGGATGTTAAAGCTTAAAAGGGCCAAGAGGCCTGATAAAGAAGTTAATGCTGAAAGCTGAAATGGAGCACCTACGGCCCAGAGCAAGATAAGAGGTTATAAGAAATATAGATGGACGAATGAAATAGAGCAGGACTTCGAACCAGGCACTATATCTGTGGTTAGCATGGGGTTAGAGTGAAAGGGCGCCCCCTAGGGACAAACAGGGTATGTCGCAGTTTGAGTGGCAAGTAAACAGACTTGTTTGTTTCTACCTCTTTCTCTGCCCAGTCAATGACGAGTGGCTGGAGGGCCACACGGCCGGAAACATCGGCATCTTCCCCAGGTGTTTCGTCTACCAAGACACCCCCAAATCTGATGACAGCGCTTGAAGATGGGAGATGAGGGGGGGCGAGGTGCTCTGTGATGTCCATGAAGCTGCGCTGCACCTGGGTGATAGTGTCGATGGTCAGAGACAGGTCTCATTCACATACATTTATATGTATTTGTACCATTCCTCATTATAATTCTCTAGGTCTGGGTTGGTGGTCTTGGTGTAGAATACCTGCAGATTTTTGGCACGTACCAGCTTTCAATTAGAAAACTGCACAGTTCATCTTTTATATGTAAAAGTTTATACAATTTCTGCTTAAAGCATTAAAACTTAAAGCAGTGTTGCTGTTTTAAATGTTTCTTATTTTAAATTCTGCTTTCTGTTCATAAATGCACATTAATACCTACTTGCAGGCACTGCAGTGCAGGGCAGGTAGGGGGCTCCAGAGTCCAGATTAGAAGGCTTCTACCTTTCAGTGAAATGCCCTTTAATGTTAAATTGGGACTACGAGATGTTAGCAAAGATTTCCAAAGCTCTACAGTAGATCCTCTCAGTTCTTACAGTAGATCCTCTCAGTTCTTACAATGTTCGGCTATCGCATAGCATCCTTGACGTGAAATGCAATATGCAGGAGGATATGTGTCAGAAATGTGATTTATTTGGGCTTGATGGACACAACCAGGAAAAACACCTCCGAGAGCCAGGAATAGGGTGTGGGTTTGTCTACAGCTGTTTGCATGTGCGTTTGTTTGCACAGCAGGTGGCACAGTTAAGGACATGCATCTGAAGGTTGCTGGTTCAGGTCCCGGAATGACTCCTGCTGTTTTGCCCCTAGGCGAGAGGACTTAAACTAGCTGCAGTAAAATGTCCATCTGTTTAAATGTGTGAGGATTGTAAATTGCTTTGAATAAAACCATAGGGGAAAGTACAGTATTTGCTGTGGGCTATTGTCCATTGATCCGTGTGTGTGTGTCACAGCTAACAGAGGCGGCTGCAGCAGTACAGAGAAAGGCAGCCGTCTGCAGGAGACAGCATGCTGCATGCTACAGGCCAAAAGCGCCTCAGCAAACTTTAATGGCTCTGTTAGTGTCATTTACTGCATACCCTAAACTAAGGCAGTTAACAAGTAAACAGGTAGCAATTAAAATGCTGGTGTCTTGTTTTGTCAAGTTCATATTGGTCTTTTGCGCTACCAGTCTCAAATTTATATATAACACACATTGTAAAAAGCCTTTCTACAGTAGCACCACAACTACTGTGCTTTGTCCGTATCGAAGAACGATCTTGTAAATGTGAAGTATCGCCATTAAATATGTTATTGTCCAGGCAAGGCAGGATAAGTGGGAATATTATAGGTTATTGCCTTTGAGCTGGCGATCTCCTGGAGGAGGCAGGAAGCAGCGATTGCATTTTCTTACAAAAATTATCCTCACATTAGTCAAGCACCAATAAGAACAAATCTCACGACCATCATATTGTTGTCTTCCTTCCTGCATGATTGTGTACTTGCTTATCTGGAAATCATCTACTCTCTAGAAATTCAGTGCTTGGAAAACCATCTGTACAGGCAGGCCGTCTGCGGCACGGACAGCATGCGGGAGAAAGACCGAAATCCTGCAGCACCAGCAGGCTTAATAATGCAGTTTCAGAAGGTTCTGAATGAAAATAGGCTTTATCTGGAGTCACGGAATGGGCTCCTGTGCCCAAACTCTTCTCATTTAATGAAACAACTGTAATCTATAATAAAATATCAGTTTTGAGGTATATGCCTACATAGAGTGATTATATTTGGCATGGTTTTTACCATTTTGTGATATGTTTATTTAAAGGCCATTGAACTGATAGGTCTCTTGTTTTTCTTACTCATCAATATATTGTGATAAGGAGAAATAATCTGTTATCGAAACCAGTTCCTCATTCATGCAGAGGTAAAATACCTAAAATACCCAACCTGCCTTTAACTGAAATTACATGATTATGTCCACAACTGCACTTCAGAGCTTCACTGCGCATCAGAATAGGAGAAATGCATTACGAAATAAATGTCATGCATAATGTCTGAGGCTGTGGGATTGCCTGCACAAAGGGTAATCCAGTGATCAAAACGGAATAATGTGTGAGTCTGTTTATCTATTTGTTTCTAGATATTTAAGATGTGTTTTTATTACTTTTATTTATTTAGTAGATGCTTTAGAGCAAAGTGAGACAGAGAAAAGCTTGGGGACAGGGAAGGAGGACAGCCAGCAGCCCTAGTGCAGTCAGGGTTACGGGCCTTGCTCAAAAGCCTAACAGTGACATAATCACCTGCCAAGGGATTCGAACCTGTAACCTTCCGCATCCCTATCCCTACGGAGAGAGGCACAAAGCACTTTTCCTTAGGCAAAATTGATATCCTGCATTTGATCTAATTGAAAAGTACCAGTAATCTTTCATTACACTGTTTCATAATGATTTGTGTGATTTTATAGTGTCAAATAAAAAGCTGACACAGTCTGCATGTTAAGACTTGATGCAGAGATGAAGGAAAAGGCTGTCCAACATGACACTTTCACTCCATCATCGTGATCTCGTTAATTCTGACAGATTTAAATTAATTCCCCCACTTACATTTACCAGTTGAACAAATTTGGGTCTGCTCCAATACTTAAAGTTGCGGTTTTGCGAGATTTCAAGATTCTGATAATGAGGAGTGACATAACCCTACCCCTGATGAGACTATCGAACCTGACAAATGCACGTCACAGGTGAACGCCGCCTTGTTGACAGTTCTGTGCCTATACCGTTCCTTTTGAAAATCACAGACTCACCACTTGCCCCTTATGAGTTTGATGAAAGGGCATCAGCGAGCCCTTGTCCAATGCAGGAGTGGCTAATCCAGAGAATCAGGAGAATTGCTGATGCTAATGGAAGTTGGGAAATAAATTTAAGGATATGCTAACGATATAGCAGGGGTGCAAAGACTCAACAGGCAAAAACACAATTTAATCCAGATGGCGTGATTGATCCCCCCTCACTCGGCAAATTTTATCATTGGGACCCACCCCTAAAAGCCAGTCTGGGGAGTGACATTCCCAGGTCGAAACAAAGTCAGGTATTAAAGTGACAGGCTGAGCTAAGAGTGTTGACCGATGATCCACCAATGAAGAGTGTGCAAATTAATTTAGCAACACATGCTCACCAGGTAATACAGGTAAATATACTGTGCACCAATACACCTCTTCCTTAAGGAATATTATACATCAGGAAAAAGTAATTAAGGCAAATACTGAAGACTGGGAAGTTATTTCTTATCTTAGAAGCACATCCCAATAACACACAGTAAGGCCAATTGTGCGATAACAAAACTGCTATAATTTTAGTCAATTTATATACACATTATCAAATTTATTTAACTTATTTCTCATTTCACATATGAAACGATATCCGTTTTCTGTAAGGAGGGATCCAGTCATATGACATCAAAATGCTGTCATTGGCTACATCAAATGACCAGTTTTACAGAACTGTAGTTTATGAAAGATATTGGGAATTTATGTCAGCAGTATAAACTGGCTCACTGGGAGGAGCCTATGGGCGGCCTATTTACCACACTTAAAGTGGGACAGTTTTGCTCTGCTGGGCCAAGGTGTCTCCAGTAAGCTGTCACTGGATCCTTCACCCTTATTTGCACTCATGGGGAGAGTTGGGATTCACTGACAGATCCAGTTTAAGATGTCACATGTACTGACCAAGGAGACTACATATTAAACACTCTGGTTGTTGTGGCCCAGTTGGCTTGTTAATTCAGCACTTAATCATGTTGTTATTATATTTATTGAAACGTACTATCTATCAATTCTCTTTGCTGGAATTTGTTTAAAATTTAATGTAACCAGAATTATGATACAGGATTTCTACACTGCTAAGCTCATTAGACATTTGTAGTGTAATATGTTGGACTGAAACTGTTCCAATCACCAAGGGATGACTTGTTTTCTTTGAACACATTGTGAGGGAGCGTCAGTTACGGCACTGCGGCCATGTGGCACGTTTCCCTGACGGTGATCTGGCTCACAGGATCCTCATTGCTCAGGACCCGAGCGGCTGGACCAGGCTGGGGGGACACCCACGTAACACCTGGCTGCAGCAGAAGGATGGCCATTTCCGGAGGGTGGGACTGGACCGTGTGTCTGCCTGGGGGGTCGCCGGCCGGGATCCCATGGAGTTTCGCTATGTGGTGGGTGCGGCAATGCACTGCATCAGTGCATGCTCCCCAACCAGACCTGACCTGACCTAAACACCGTTTTTCTATTGTTGTGAAGAAAACATTGTATATTTTCAGGATTTTTCTGTATGATTGAAGATTCAGGTCAATAACAGTCGACTAGTTATTTTTTTCAGGGGTGTCATGAAATCAGTTATCTGATAATCAGCCAGTTGTTGTGCTATATTTGTCTCATAACATTCAGTTCAATGTCAGGCCTATAAAAACATCCCCATCACTTAAGTCTAACTACACTAAATGACCTACACAGCAGATAATATGGTTCAATGAGCATTTGTCACCATTCGTTAGGCTTCCTGGATTTTAATTGCTAACTATGTATCTTGATCTCTGGTGTACAAAGAGCCCTCTGCAATGGGATCCAGATCAAACGGTCAGATGGGCGCTAAGGAGAACAGGAAGATGCAGGTGAGGCAAACGGGCCGGAACTGACCCACTGACTCAGGGGAGCCCTAATCCCTCCTGCAGGTAGACAGTGAGCTATAAATATCTCAGTGTATAAATAGGGTAAGATGTAAACTCAGCACTGTGATCCATGAAGCACCCTGCTAATGTTGTTCCTCACAAGAGCTTAAAGGTTGACTGACCCTTATTATTACTTATATGCAAATATAGTACACTGGCTATGATGATGAAAATAAACAAGGAACCACAGGTCACACCAGGACATAGGTGAGAAATAAACATAGTATACTTTTCAGTTTCAACTGGCCAACAAATAGTAAAAATACATTTATTACCGGCAAAATAAATTAGATAAATATTTTGCATAAGGATCTGTTTTTGAAGCCATGCAGTGGATTTAATCAGTTTTCACTGCTGTTCTTATTTGTCTGAAAGGTAACTATTTGCCTCAGAAGGACTGTGAGTTGTTGGATCACCCAGTAACTGATGCATTAGACACGGAAGTGATCTACAGAAGATTCCCCAAGTATTGGCCACTTTTCTTTAGTGAAAACATATTTATAAGACCAATAAGAGAGGAAATGATTCAGAAGACTTTGATCCTTTCCAGAGAAAGCCTCTGAGAGTGTAAAGTCAGGTGAATTACTTCTGTGATCTGCTGATGTTACAGGTTCAGTCCCCAGAAAGCACAACCGACTCCAAAAGATGGGTAGGAATTTTTGAAAGAATCAGGCGGTTCTAAGCATTTTAGACTGTAGGACCAGAAGTAGGAACGTGTCTGGAAAAGTAAGTATATAAAACAATGTGAAAGTTCAGTTAACATGACTCATACTATGCATAAGCTATGAAAAAATGTAATTAACTTTGAATGAAAATTATTAACCAAACGTTTATAGAACAGAGGGATGTTCTTTCCTACAGCATTTTATTCTCCAGACTAAGTCATCACGGGAGTTCATTCAGTAGACCATTTGTGTTTCTCTTAACAATTGAACCATTATCTCACTGACTTTTCAAAAGAACCTGCCTCAGAATTTATCCAACTCTGCTGATTTTTCATAATGTTATTCATAATAACATTTCCCTACCCTTTTGCAGAATTAATGCATTCAGTGGTTTCAAAATCATTATTAAACCCAGGAATATTCCTTTACTGTTCATGAGGTAATAAGCACAACAATAAACAGGGATTTGAGTGAATGTATTTTTATTCTTAAAATGTATTTTTCTCTTGTCATATCCTGTTTCTGTTTTAGTCACTTCTAAACCCTCCTGTAAACAAGTTAAACACAAAAATTGATGCCTTTTATACTTCCTACCTTGTTTAGCTATTGCCTGTTTTGTTAGTAACATGTACTGACCTTACATTTAGCATGTACTGTATGTTTGAATACTTGTCCCGACATTTTATGACTCCATACTATTGCAAAGCGGCATGACAATATCAAATAATATTTCAATAACATTGAAACTAATCTTGGTGGGGGGGGGGGTGTTCGATTGTGACCATATTCTCTGTATTTAACTGTAAGTATTATTAAGATGTTTTGTTTGGATAATAATACTCCATTTCTGTCTTTAATGGACAAATCTATGGAGCTGTACTCCTTACATTCATCTGAACATTAGTTTCTGCTATACTCTAACATGAAGTAACAGCTGGGATACACATTTATGATGCCAAGTTAGGTCTGTTGGTACTTGCAATGTTTTTCTTTTAATGTCAGAATCTCTAAATGAGTCAGCATAAGTAAGCTGCTGGCAGTATCGACACTGGCAATGAAATAGGCAGTTAAAGTTCCATCTGTCCATCCATCCATTGTCTATAACTGTTTATCCAAGGTGGGGTCCAGGGTGAGCTGCAGCTAATCCCAGAAAATGCAGGGCACAGGGTAGGGGGGGTATCCTGGATGTCAGGGCAAACAGCAAATCTTCATTTATACAATTAGTAAAACTATTACCACTATTTACATTTTTCATACTTTTGTATAATTCTCACATGCTGCTGGCCAAGAAATGTGATTAAAATGTATTTAAGATGTATTTCAAAATATAAAATCTATTTTATTTGGCTGATACAAAGAACATACTTTACAGGTCAAAACAAAGAAATGAATAAATAAAGAAACAAAAAGATCAACAAAAAAGTCCTGTTTACATAAGTCTTCCCACCCTTTAAATCATCACATGGTAGGACACCCTTTTTAGCTGCTAGAGTAATGGATTATGACAAATAAGCACATAGTGGTCTTGCACACGGTGAGGAGGCAGTGGTTACCCATTCTTTCTGGCAAAATACCTCAACCTCTTTCAAACTGGTTGGAGATCATATGAACTGTAGTGTCTTTCCATTGAATCTCCATTAGATTCAGGTCTGAAATCCACCTGGACCACTTGAGTTCACATTTAAGGTCACATCCCTTTTTGCTGAGTCATTCCATCAGTGCTGTTGCTTTGTGCTTAAGGTCATTGTTCTGATGAGATGTGCACTTTTGTTAAAAATAATCTTAGGCCTCACTCTGACTTCTAATGTTTTCTTAAACCATTATTGCTGACTTTGAATGGTTGAGTCAAACTGCGTCCACTTCCACAATAGACTTGACATTGCCACAGGAGAGAGTTTTTTTTTTTTCATCTTTACTTTTTAATATTTAAAAGTTCTTCATGTACCTTTCTGTTTCAGTTCTTCTGTTTTAACTCGATAACGTAAAACAAGATAAGCTGCTCGATTTATCCAAGTACTGCAGAGTATTGCAACAGGGTACATTCAATTTCTTATGTTACTTCTTTTTATTTACTTTTTGAGAATAGTCCATAATTTTTATTTCACATCGAAAGTGTATAGCATGCCTAATGCATTTAGATTGCTTTTTATAAGGCCTCAAAATGTGAATGAGGTACAAACATAGCATAGCATCATATACACCATGTTTAATATCTTAGTGTATTATGCACCTTAATGCTGATGAGAGAGTAAAACATTTGAGTGTAAAAATAGTACATAATTGAGATTAACCTTTTAAGCATGATATTTTACACCTTTCACCATGTGCATGAATGAAATATGAATTAAACAGATAGAGAACATGAAAGTAAATAAATGCTTGAAATACCTTGTACATAGTAATTTGGAGAGTGATATTTGTTTGAAAGTACAGACTTCCCTGTTCCACATCTTTTAATTTATTGAGCATGTTTTTTTTTTTTTTAAATCAGAATCGTACAATAAATGTTGCCAAATGACCAAGATCATCTACGTGTACAGAGCAGCTCCTGGTAGCGATAATGAATGTTTGCCAGCCTCCTAAATGAGCCGCTCCATGTCTATCATGGCATACAATGAATTAGAAATGGCAGTTTCTCAGGTGGCCTCAAAAAGTTAATGCCTCATTTTAAAAAAACTAGGGCCTCAAGTGGTTCTTAGGAACTGAAATTATCCACCATTGATTTAGGAAAAAAATAAAGAGGAATTTTACAGGATTCATGCCATTATGCCAACACCAGAAGCAATCATACAGAGAATGAATGTTTCTAATAAAAACAATTGTATATAATAAAAAAGAGATGCCTGCTGTTTGGTAGCTGGCATGTCTAGCTGTACTGTGAGTAGGGGGTGGTGACAGGGAGGGTTTGGGATCCAGGGCTATTTATAGCCATATTATCAAGTCCCACCCATTCCTTTTCCATGTATAAACTGGCTTGTTTCTGACAAACAGCCTGAATACCGGATGATGGCATCTTAACATTTTCTTTGTAAGTGCCACTCATGCACACATTCCCTCTGTTGACCCTTGTTGCGTCTATGCAGCATTCGTTTAATTTTTCACCCATCTGTGAGTGAAAGCAGCCCATTGCTTCCGTCTGTGTCACATTAGCCTGACGTCATGTCACTCTCCCCCCCACCCCCACCCAACTCTGAAATTGAGGCTGTTGTAAATAAACCTGTTCATTCCAGCCGAGTCCTTGTGTTACATGTTTGCTGCTCACCGTCTTGACTGGAGACACAGTAGACATATAGTGAAAGCTTGAATATGCATCAGTTATGACCTCACAATGCTTAAAGTACATGTACAATGCCACAATGAGTAGATATTTCAAGTCGGTATTGAGGGTTTGCTGTAATTAAAATATTTTGATATTGAATAAGCTGCCATGCTTTTCCAATAATCTCGGCTACCTCACCAAAATCAAGCTGCTTGAGTTAAAATTTTAGCTAGATTTTGTGACTTGAATAGTGTAGTAGGCCATTTATTGCACAAATACTATCTCTCTTCATGCACTTATTGCTGCAATTACTGCAAATTCTTATAATATCTCTGCTAAAATCATCCTGGGTCAGAAGATATATAATCTGTAGATTCATTTTAGTGGTGCATCATTGTCAATAATGAACATTCTTTTAAAATATACCAAGATGTTGTTTTTTTAAATGGAAATTCCACACAGCTACTAAAATAGAAATTCAAGGATATGTGTATTATGTATGTGCATGATTAATACAATGGCTAAGAAATTTTTGGTTGGCTGCAGTGTTGGTTTCAGTTTATTGCGTTGTGCTGGTCAGCTGACCAGTTTTAGTTTGTGTTTCTAGCCTCACACCTATGTGGGGTGGTATGTGGTTCAAAAGGTTAGGATGCTGTTTCAGTGATTAGAAGGTCAGTAGTTCAAAAGCCTGGGTGATCAGAATGATTTCACCATTGCTTCAGGGATTGACTGGCCCTGCTCTCTAATTCTCAAAAATGTACATCACTTTGAATAAAAGTGCCTGTTAAGTGTAAATAATGAAATTATATACATTTCTTCCATATTGTGGCTCAAGAAGTGGCATGTTTTCGGTTCAAATCTCAAAAAGCCCTGTTACTCTCCCCTCTACTGTAAGTCAATTTGGACAAAAAGGTTAGATAAATGTAAAGAGAAACACATTGTCCAAATACTTTAATAGTATCTTTAAAAGACACGTATTGTATGCTCTTTTAATGTTTATAAAATTATATTTTTATTGTATTCAAAAAGTTTTCGCTGTTTTATGGCGTAAATGTGATATTCGGTATTATATAATATTTTTGTTACATCAAATAAATAAAATAATTCGCAAGACTAACTGAAAACTGCAACGCTGTTCTCAAGAGTGTGATTATGTCCCTCAATAGTTAGATGTCAGTTACTAGGCAACGTTTTCGTTCCGCTCTTACGTCATTTCCTGAGGAGCAAAACTCTGGAGCGACCCTTCGCGGCCAGTGTGATCTGCAGGGAAGCCGAGCCGGGAGACGGTGTTTGAACATCCCCTCCAACACCGGGGGGAAAATTACATAAAAATGATTAGCTTTCGTATCCGATTTGCACAATCTATCTTCGTCACTCTTCAATCGCTGTAGAATTTTTACCGTAAAAAATGTAAAAACTTGAAGATTGCACTTTAAAAAGAACTCTAGCTGGTGTCACGGGAGCCGGGGAAACATACCCCGTTCTTGTCGCCCTTCGCATTCCGGATTAGTAGTACAGGGTGTCATGGCTTTCAAGGAACGCAACTTATTTTCACATCCTCTGTAGAACTGTGAGCTGGCTTAACTTCCAAGGTATACTGTTGTCCTAGTGAGAAATATTTGTGAACTAGAATCAGCTACAAGTGCCACAAGCCCGCAAGAAGACGACGCGACGGGCAGTTTAAACGCGCACTTTGCATATTCCCTATGCAAAGTTGATGGAGACGCGCACGGACAGCAGGTATCGAGATCGCTTTCGGGGAACTGCGGCGCAAATTCTGTCCTTAAGGATTTTTCGTTTAGCTTTTAATTCTAGCTAAACTTTTGAACTAATGCATGTTTTAATGGCAACAAAATACGCTTCCTTGTAAAAATGTTTCCATAATCAAGCTTTACCTAAAAGTAAGTCGAATTTATGGTCGAGTTCAAGTGATCGCTCCCTAGCCATGGCGTGGAATTAGACTGATCAGAAGAGGGATTATCATACTAAATATGGCAGTTCTCCTAGCGGACTACCGTCAGGAGACCTAATGCAGCGCTGTTCTCCGAGGGGCGGCAGACCGCAGCAGTAGCCCCCCGGTGCTTGATCAGTCTTTCGCTGGGTAGCGGAGCGCTGCAGGGCTTTAGGATGAGCACGGAGCTGGAGCGCATGTCCCTCAACTCGTCCTCGGCCAACTCGGTGGACTCCGCCGGCCGCTGTCTTTCGGCCAACGTCAGGAAGCTGCACAACTCGCTCAACCTGCTGCTCAACGACCCGGAGCGGGAGCAGTTCATCCACTGCCTGAACGTGTACCACTTCAAGCGCAACGTTTTCGACCTGGTGCAAACTCTCAAAGTCATCCTCAACACGGAGACCAAGCGGCAACTTCTGCCCATGTTGCGCCTGGTCATCCCTCGGTCGGACCAGCTCTTATTTGATCAGTACACATCCGAAGGCCTGTACCTGAAATCGGATGTTAATGCCAGAAGTAACGACCCCGACACCCCGGGCGAGGCGGGCAATGGGAATCTTAACGCGAACAATCCCGGGCGACTCTCCGCGCAGACGGAAGAGAAGCGTCCCGGTTCGGCATCTCCGCGATTGTCTCCAGGCTGCTTCAGCACCACGAGCGAGGGGACAGCTCCCTCCTCGCCCCTTCCGTGGAGACCGTGCTTGCAGGATCTGCCCGCCGAGGTCCGTCAAGTAGCCATGAAGCGCCACAAAAGCAACGAGGGTCTGGGCTTCAGCATCCGCGGCGGCTCGGAGCACGGCGTCGGGATCTACGTGTCGCTGGTGGAGCCGGGATCTCTGGCCGAAAAGGAAGGACTGAGGGTCGGGGATCAAATACTGAAAGTAAACGACAAAGTGTTTGACAGAGTCACGCATGCCGAGGCGGTCAAGGTGAGTCTGCTTTCAGGTGACGGCGTAGTGTTTCGTTTCTAAAAGTTAAACTTTACTACCCAGGGTGAGCATGAAAAATAAGCAGAATGGGCAATCTAATTACACCTCTTTTTCAACAGTATTGAATCATGTTCTAGGTGACATGGTGCTGTCTTTTAACTTGGCACAATATAAAGCTACGTAATAAGTTAAATACGAGTTATGTTATAGCCGGTTTAAGATAAGATTTGATTTATTTTAAAGCTGATTATCTCTTTATTATACATGAGTACGTATTACAGCCGCAGCCTGTGTTTTAATACCAAGATTTTTGTGTGGGTCTTGATAATGTTTTATAATCTAAATACCGACAAAAACACTGGTATAAATCCATGCTCTTATATTTTGTCAGGACCTTCACAGATACTCTAGTAGGGTGGTCTGGGTATGTTTATAGTTTACTATTATCCCTGTCTTAATTATTAACAAGTCATGTTGTTTACTTGATACTACAATATGTTAACTGTGTTTACTACCTTAATGCTATTCGTGCACCTGCTTAGACAGTTAATTCATTAATTTTTAACATCTATTCGTCTTCTGGCTAGCTTTGATTAGATACTCTTACTGAAATCCTGTATTTACTTAAAATCTACATTTTTTGGTATTATTTAAGAAGCATTCTTTTATTTTATTGGTTATGTATTGTGTATATTGATCAAAATGACATTATTTATATTACTTTTATATGTGGACCGAGTTTATAGTCCCGCATAATAATACCCACAAAATGTAGCGTGGGCAAAGCTCATTGTTATTCCGATGTAGACCTGTAAAATAGTTGATTACAGGTGCTGTGCTGTGGGCTTTAGCTTCCATCTAGCGAGTGTCTTGGTGTGTGTCACCGAGCAGCCTTGAGTGTCAGATGAGCTGTCCGGGCTGCTGAATAACGCAGCAAGTCCGTAATGCGACCTGACTGCATTGCGTAAATAATCTAAATGCCGATCTTAGCGCAGGTCTTGGAGTAAAATGACTGCTGAGTGTTTTTGGGAATTGTGGATAGAGCGTGTTAAGTGAGAGTTATCTGGTAGAAGAAAAACTAGTGAAAAATAGGCCTACTTACATGAATTGACACCTGTTCTACTACAACTACTGTTGTGACTACTGCTGGTACTGCTTCTTATGCTTTTTCTATTAATGACTCAGTGGAAATGTCAATCCCGTTCACATTTTCTTGTTGACAGTTCTATATCACTATTTCTACCATTTAATGATGCTTCTACCATTTATCATAAAAAGCTGTTCATAATTGTGTGATTTCTGTGATTTGAAAACAGATCTGTGCACGTCTACCATCTATGTGCAACTGTCTGTGTATTTTGCAACTGGTACTTTTTTTCTTGTATTATAATTTGAATGGTCTTCTTTTAATTGAGAGGCAGTAAAATAGTGAGGTTGAAAAGTGTTTGGTTATGCTTTACATTAAATATGCCTTCATAATACCTTTATAATGCATCTGTAGAACATTCAAGGTGCCTTCATAATGCATTCATAGAACATTCATAGGCAGTATATAAGTATACCTTAACATCCTAACATACCTTAACAGCTTTAATATACTGTACAGTACTTACTTATGAATGTTCTATGAATGCATTATAAAGGTGCACTGAATGTTCTGTGAATACATACTGAATGCATTATGAAGGTGCAGTTAATGAAATGGTAGGTAAGGGGCACACACTGATTACAGCACATTGCCACACCCACCATACCACCTCAGGGATGAGAACCCGAGTGCAGCCATGCAGTGGCTGATACCTCAGCACCACACTAGTCCAAATGGAACAGTGTGAGCTTTTTTTCCAAGGGCCAGGAGTGCTAATCCTGCTACCAACCCCCACATTTCCATGTAAGTTTGAGGACCTGCTTACAGGCCTAGATGTAAATGAATATCACACCCAGGACAGAGCAATCGCAGATTAAGGTCCTTGCTCAAGGAGCCCAACGGAGTAGGATCACTCTGCATTCACAGGATTCAAACCAGCAACCTCCCGATTGCTGGCACAGATCCCTAACCTCAGAGCCACCACTCCGTCTGCATGACCCGATAATCAAAGGAAGGTATAAGGTGGGGCTTCTCCTTCTGATGTTTTTGCATGGAAGGAGAGCCTAGGGTGAAGGTGGGAGGTGCTGGGGCTGGACTGCGTCCTCCTGATGAGAGTGTCAGCAACCTGTGTACAGTCGGATTCACCAGTTGTCACTGAAGAAAACATGGTTGTTTGCGAGGTGGAGAGATGAATATGTTCTGTGTGGTCTTCTCCGGAGTTTGCTTTATTTAGACACTATAACAGGCCAGAAGATACCTACGTTTGAACTTCTTGACTAGGAGACAAGTGGTTGATTTGTCCAAAACTTTGCCATGCCAAGAGCAGGATATGTTTTGACTTCTTCTGCCAGCCCCCGGAGGATGTGCTTCCCCTTTGAGTCTGGTTCCTCCCAAGGTTTCTTCCTTCTTTATAGTTTTTCCTTGCCACTGTTGCCTCTGGCTTGCTGACTGGGGGCTTTGGGTGGGGATAATGTAAAGTGTTTGAGACAATGTAATGTTGTGAAAACGCGCTCTACACATAAAATTGAATTGAATCGATCTGTTAACATGAACCTGTCACTGAGACTAAGGGGTCTTGCACAAAGCCCAATGTGTTCCTTTATATGCGTAACAGTACGTATTGGCAGTCATAAAATGTGGGATTTTGTCGGCCAGACATGATGCACTCTGTCGTCCCACTGCGTGTCTGCAGGCTACTATCTTGCAAGTTCATCACCCATTATGAAAAATGACTCCTATGCGCTCACAGAACCAGCGGGGCCTAACACCCGTGATACTCTGCTGCAATTTGGGTTCTCTGCTGTTCGCTGGTTCTGCTCCTGTTCATGTTATCAGCTAAATAATTCATACCGGGTTTTAATTAGGTAGCAACACTTAAGACGAGGCAGGAGCTGCGCGTCTCCCTCTGCTCCTTCGTGGGAAGATACGCACAGTCAAGTGTGAAGATGTGTATCAGAAGGCATTTCCATAGCACCTCGGAAGCGAAGAGGAGAGAAGGATAGTCGGCCATTTCCTGTTCTGCTCTCACATATGACCCTCCTGCTCCTGCCTTTCCGTCCACTTCCCCTCCCCCGCCTCCCTACTTTCAAATCTGTGCTTGTGAGTATTTTAAAGCACCGGCCTGCATTTCTCCCAGGCGATCTCTGCTGCGCTCTGGGTCACTGGTTTTTCCTCGCTGTCCTCTTTAAAGAGGCAGCTTGCTTTAGCTGGAAGCACCTGCTCGTCCTTTACAAGCTAACTTCCTGTCATGTCCAGCTTCCTGTCATGCCCAGCTTCCTGTTACGTCCCACTTCCTGTCACGTCCAGCTTCCTGTCATGTCCAGCTTCCTGTCACGTCCAGCTTCCTGTCATGCCCAGCTTCCTGTTATGTCCCACTTCCTGTCACGTCCAGCTTCCTGTCATGTCCAGCTTCCTGTCATGTCCAGCTTCCTGTCACGTCCAGCTTCCTGTCATGTCCAGCTTCCTGTTATGTCCCACTTCCTGTCACATCCAGCTTTCTGTCATGTCCAGCTTCCTGTCATGTACTTTTCATCATGCTTTGAATGCCTCTGTTTTTATGTCGATGTATTGATGTCATCACAAAGAATCTAGATATGCAGCTTTCCCAGGTTATTCCAAAATCATTAAATAAGTATTTTATAAACCAGCACACAAATTCAGGCAACTAGGAAAGATAGTTGAACATCTTGTTATTTAAGTTATTAAGTATGTTGATTGACCATAATTGTTGCATTAATTGTACTGGACAGAAATAGCAAAAACCTAAGCACTAAAATGTATACAGGTGTACATTCCCAGTCCTGAAATGTAAATATTTTGTATTTGCTCTTTGTTCTACTATGTTCTACTGCTCTACTATGCTTGTGGTACAACTGCATTACTTTGATTCACTCTGTGCACAATAAGAACCTTTTCACCCCCTGATCTTGGACTGTCTCTGGGTCTGCTGGTTTCTATTCTGGATCAACTCTTAGTTAATTTTCCTTGATTGAACTGTTGATTGAATGAATGTCACAGTGCTGAGGATTACAGTGTAATTTATCAGTATGGTTTGACTTCAAACCTGAACCAAAATGATTAGAACGCAGTTACAGAGGTCTAAGCCTTATCATTTCCTTTTATTAGTAAATTGTATATGTTATAAAACAAGTCATTCTAATAGTGTTAAATTAGCATTAGCGATTAGCTCTGGACTGTAGTCCCATCCAGGGTGTCCCCAGCCAGGGCTGCATGCGGCTCCAGGCTCGCCACGACCCTTATAGCACGACCCTGTACTAGATAAGCACTTAAGGATGATGGATGGATGATACCGAATCAGTAATGAAATGAAAAAGTCAGTGGTGTCTGTATTGTGATTGCATATTCATGGGGCCAAAAAGAAATATTTTTAGAAATATCTCCATTTATCTTTTTACCATTACAGGAATTCCTGCAACAAATTATGAAAAGCATCGAGTCATTAATCTCCTTAATATAAGGTATGGTGCATTATCTGATTCCGCAGTTTGGCCAAGCTTGATTAAATGAGCCTAACCTCACTCAAAAGGCTGCAGACGCTGTAGCTTTGGAGCCATCATTACTGGTTGGTAATTGAAATGTGTGTTTAATCCCAGAAGGACGTGAATTCTGTTCAGTTTGTAAGTTAACCAGAATCAGGATTACTGACCAAGTATGTTCACACACGCAGGGATTTTGTCACCACTTGTCAGTGACTCTCATGCATAGAGTAGATACACACACAGCAAAGCCAAGGCAATGGTCACATTGTATCTCCTTGGTATATACAACGTGCACGTGTGATTGATCAGTGTATAAAAAGGGCAAGAGTGTATGTCAGTCTTGGGATGTTGAGATAAATGTGATAATGTACAATACAATAAGTACAGTGAGTTATTCACGATAATGAGCTGTTGTATGGTAATGGGGGGGGGGGGGGGGGGTGGATGTCTTCACTCTTAGCAAATCTTAGCATTTGAGTCCCATTTCGATATAGGCTGTGCCCCCCCACACACACACTTCATAAGAGGAGACCCCCCTGTCCTCAAAATGAAACGGCCCCGTCCCTTTGAGGCGGACAGCAGTCTATGCCTCAGTGGGTGGGGGTCTGTTCTGAAACTCCATAGCTCGAGAACAAACAGGCCTCAATGCTGCTATTTTCAGTACCTGATGCATGGTGACTATTTTTACATTCCCAGCAAAAGGAAAGAATACTTTAAAAGGCTCTCTGGAAAAAAGGGCAATGCTACATAAGCAAGGAAAGGTTGTAAATTATGTCATCATTTTGACGTGCGGAACTGCTATTATTTTAAAGTGCGCATTACACCCACGTCCAGGCATAAGGGCTCTGATGTAATTCATGTCTTGATTCATCTTGAGGAAGTGTTTGTCTGGCTCTGGGTGAAGGTGGTGGATGGACTGATGTTATTGGAAGGAGGGGGGGGGGAGTTATTTGAATGTAATTCTCGTTGATTTATCCGGTTCCTTCTGATGGGAAATACAGTCAGCAGAGACCCTGGCCGGCAACAGAACGGCCTCTTGCAGGCGAGCCAAATCGATCGCTTTTCATTTGCACGGCCTCATTTCACGCTAACGTGCGACAGCTGTCCTACCTCTGAGATAACATACATCCCCGCTTAGGCCCCGAGGAGGTCCGGAGGAGGAGATCGCAGACACATCTCCGGCATGTTAATGACTCGAGGGGCTGCTGATGGTTCACACCTTTAGCGTGGAGTTATAATGTAACGTGACAAGCGGGGGTGCATTTCCCAAACGTGCCACAGCGCCGTGGGGTTCCACCCAACTCTGACAAACTCGGCAATGAACCCCAAAGTTACAGTACTGCCGGAAACACACGTGTGGATCACCCCGAAACCACCGTGTCTGTGCTGACTTCCGTACACTCAACACTTCAGTCAGACAGTAAACGGGCCCAGAACCAGCTGGCATGTGCTGACTAGTGTGTTTCTAGGGCTGGGATCTGTGACGACACCAGTCAGTAACTGGGATAATATCATTAGAGGGAATTTCAGGTTGGCAGTGAGCTCATGCCGCAGCCAGCATGTGGTGCTCAGGAGCTGCTGTGTGAACTAAACGCCTGCATCTGACTTTTTGCTTTTTGCTTGCTGTGACGCCTTTCGGGGCTCTGTCTGTGGTCTGGACACCAGCTGTCTCCCTCATCTCCAGCGTCCTTTTCTCGTCTCTGTTTTCCCCCCGACCCACCCAGCCCCCATTATTCTCCTGTCTGGGTTTCTGGAAGGTTAGGACGCACGTCATGCTCCTCCTGGCTCGCCGTCGGCTCGCTACGAAAAGGCGAAGGCGTCTTCCACCCGGCTGAAGGGTTATTGTATGAATGAGGCAAACCGCGGCACGTTAGAGTGCATATGGTCTTCATAGACGGTTTCTATTGATCTCGTTCTTGTTATTCATGCCACGATTATTGGCCTGAGTGGGTTGTAGACAGGATGCATCGACGGCCTGATTGAGACTCGTGCCTGTGGGGGTTCATGTGCGCTGTGTAGAGATGGCGGAGGTACGGAGGGCCGAGGGTAGAGCTCACGATCCTACTTCCATAGTTCATTCGTGTGAGTACCTCCCCCAACCGGAAAACGTGCTGTGTGTGTTTGTCCGTCTGTGTCTCCGGTGCTCTCGATCAAACTGACTTAGCCCAACAATCAATGGAAATTGCACCCTCTGCCCGCAATAGGTCTCTTGTTCAGTTGAAGCCTGGTGTAGAAGAATTCTGTAAAATGTCAGGGTAGCAGTTCCCTTAAAGGAGTCATATAACTGCATTATACATACTCTAGATTATACTGACCATTATAATGCATTATGAAGGCGTTTATAGTGCATTATAGCTGAGAGCATTCATAATGCATAACAGACATGGCAATAATGTGTTATGCCTTTTTATAAATATTTATGGCTGTGTTTATAATACTTTATGAATGCATTATAATGCACTATGAAGGTATCTATAATGCAGTTATATGACTGCTTTAAGTGTTACCAGTTTCAGCTCAGTGCAGTTCCTTTTAACATGGCAACCTTTCCAGCATAATTTCCACAGGAAGACATACTGGCAGTAGCAAAAATGCAAGTGTGGTAAAATGTAGGCTTATTTCTGCTTGTCTATTTGGTCTCAGAAATCTGAAGCTGTGTTTTGTCTGTCATCTGCAGACTGTGGCATGTGGCAGACAGTTTACTTAACTCCTCTCCTGAGCTTCACCCAGCTGTGAAGCAGAGCATCGGCAGCTGTACAGTAATTGAAGCCTCTAAGCAGCCGATGTCTTTCTTCTGCCTGTGGCTTCCCTCAGCACCCTGAAGGTCCCCTGCCGTTCGCGATTGTCCAGCTTTAATCGGGCCTCAGCTTCCACTCCAGCGGCCTCTCTCCAAGCCACGTTTCCATGTAACGCGCGTTTTATTTGTACAAACCGATAATCGGCCCCACGGTTAGCTGAGAACATCCTTACGGTAAAAGTGTGCCAAAGCTTATGCCAATGTCTCAGTTCCAAAGGAGCATTAAGACCCACCAGGGGGATTTAGGAGCTCCAGAACATTATTTGAGACAACAGCAGTTAAAGGGTCATCTAGTAATAGTGGATTTTTTTCTTTGACTTGCAGGTTTGTTTTTTTAGCAGTGTGGTGGCTCAGTGGGCAGCACTGCGGCCTCCCCCATCCACAGCACTGGAACTCTGACTCCTTCCCAGCTCTGTCTTCTGTGTACTCCGATTTCCTTTAACTGTCCAAACACATGCGGTCAGATGGACTGGCCCACGGTGTGTGTGAGCGCGCGCATGTGAGCCCAGGCCTTTGATTTGTGTCATCGTCACCCGCTACTGGATGGATGTCATTTTTTTTCTATTCCTGGGAAACACTGTAAATTGCTTTATTATATCAGGTATATTCAATTTTTCTTTTTAGTTAAAGGAATAAAAAAAAAAAATCTATTTCTTAGTGATATAGTACTCTGTACACTACTGTGAATCATATCTCCAGCATGCAGCTTGTGAGGAGTCTAGTTTAAGGATCTGAAACACTATGTAATAGCTGAAAGACCCCCACTACCCCAACCCTGATAGATTGTTAGAAGGTGGATGGAAGGATGGATGGTCGACAGCACTTTATATGTTCAAATTTCTTATGTCTTTGTATTAGAGCAGTGTTTCCCAGTCTGGTCCTTAGGGACCCGCAGAATGTCCACAGTCTTCCCAGGAGTTGCAGGGAACTGGGGGGGGAGCAAAAATGTGGATCCCTGAGGAGCGGTTTGGGAAACAGTGCTTTGGAAGAATGCAATAACGTTGTAATGAGAAGTGCCTTTCCTGTCTGAAGGCACATAAAATTCAGTGTTCTGGTTGCCCATTGATGCTATATGACCTCATGTTAATGAGTCAGTGTGTCACATAATCAGGGAATCATGTACTGTATTGGTGAAACTGACATCTCAGCAAACATTCTTCAGAACATCAGGACTTTACCGGCTCTGTGATTATGAATAGTTCAGCGTATGTTTTCTGTATAGAAAACCTGACTGAGAAGAAAAATCCCTAGTAAATTTTAATAGAAGTATAAGAGAAATTTTATCGGCGGCCCAGGGAATATATAAATTTAGCCGCCCAATTGCTACAAAAAACCCAATAAATAATTTTGCACCCACGCTGGCTGTTAGCCGTACATCTGTCGCAGGCTCATCCGGCCTCGAGACCGGCCGCAGCAGAAGGGGATGAAGGTAATCAGATGAAGGGATGAGCAGAGTGAGAATGAAAAGTGGGTGAGGAACACGTGTGGTGACAGAAGAAGTAGGAAATGAGGATGAGATGGTGAAGATCAGCAGCAAAAGGTAAATTAGACAGAGGCTCCATTTCAGACTGACTCCTTTTGTCTGTCACTTGCCTGGCCCAACTGTATTATCACAGCTTTTATACGTATGTGAATATACCATGCCTTATCCTCAGCTGACAGTCCATACTGAGAAGCCGTTTTTATTTTTCTGCAGTGGGTGTAGATGAACGTGTTAAGCGATGAGAACATCGCGGCCCTGGTAAATCCCCCGTTACACAAAGGGAGCGATGATGCGTCAAGCCGTCCCATGCAGTGCGTGGCTTAGCTGTAGTAAGAGGTCTTCCTAAGCAGGCTGCCAGCCCCGTGAGCTGCCCGCGTGGAATGATTTACATCTCCCGTCTGTCGTGCGCGGCGCCCACTGAGTTTGCTTCCAGAAGGAGAGCATGGATTACACTTTAAACGCTAAGAGCCCCACAATCTGCTGCTTCTTCTTGCAGGCTTTTGTGGGACACTGTGGGAATTTTAACTAACTAGACAGAATCCTGGAAAACCTGCGAATGAACCCCTAATCTGTGTCTTTAATGAGAGCCATTCGAGAGGAGATGCTGCCAGTTCACTCGCGTAGCTGTGTGATGGAGGCATTTACCAGGAGAAGCGAGTTAAATCAAGTTAACTAGATTAAGAGCAGCAAAACCATCCCTTGGGTATTAATCAGGGGTTTTAACCCCAGATCTACCTGCCAGTCATGGTTGGTGGGTGTTTACATATAAATAGCATGCATGTACTATCTATTTACTATCTGTTACATGTTATGAAATATGTCTCCTACACCCCTGCTTTAATACATGGGTCACAATTATTCACACTTTAATGGTCTCATCTAATGAAAACAGTGGCCACCATGCAACACGACAATAATGTGGCAGGATGTGGGTCCTGCGGAGGCAGGAGCAGCAGAGGAAGCGAGCCCTGGGCCTCTGGCCCATCTGCCCTGCCTCAGCATGCTGGGTAGCGAGCGGAAGGGAAGGCCGCAGAGCCAGGCCCAGACGGCCAATGGCGCGGCAGCCAGATAAGCCCTGTTGACGTCCCCGATGCCCCTGCTATCTACCCCACTCCCGCAGCCTAAAAATAACCTGCCCTCTGCTCCACACCCCGGTCCTGCTTGCATGTTCCGCTGTTTGACGACACCGATGACACAATCCAACATGACATTTTTAGCAGGAGTGGATCATGAGCGCTCCACCTGCTCTTTATACGTTTTACGGCATCCTGACGGTAATCAGTCACGGTGACAGTTATTAGGATTGCAGTGCTTCTCTTGCTCAGACTAATGTCTGCTTCTCCTGCCGTTGACCCCAGATTCTTTCAGGACGGGTTTTAAAGGACTCCACAGAACAGGGCTCTGTGATTAGCAGAGATCACTTTTTCTTAAGACTCATGTTCGACAGAAATACAGTAATGAATAAAACACTGTAGCTGACAAGGATGAATAGATGAATATAATGAATGGTCTTTATGGCTTCAATTTATGGAGCCTAAACCCATAATGAACAAAAAAATGAACTGGTATAACATAAGAGATCACTAATATATTACATAATATAAAGAATGAACAAATGGACTTGATGGTCTCTAGTACATAAGACTAACAAGTAATAAGGAATTAGTAGCAGAGTGATTGATGACCAATTATAAAGATTGGTAGAGTTGGTGGGGGGGTTCATCTTGCAGGGCCCACCTCTCTATCCTATTATGGTCCTGCGTAATTAAGGACCTTCTTCTGCCCTGCCATTTGATTATGTGGACCAGCTAAGTACAAGTATTTGTCAGTTAGGGGTTCTGCGTATCAGGCTTCTTATACAGAGACTGTGTTCTCCTGGAGCTGGACCTCACAGCCCAAGCTGTGCTTTTGTGCCGGATGCTTGATTCTTTGTGGATTAATGTATGTGTAGATATACTGATCTTTAGAAATGATTTAACGAGGTTTAATTTTATGCTGCCTTTGAGGCTGTAAGCTTTTATATTTACATTAAGAGAAAAATTTAGTTTTTATGTTGCCTTCGGAGCTTCAAAACATCCATCATCTAACCACCTGGAGCATGTCCAAGGCAGCACAGGGTAGGGGGGCAGCCTGAGGGCTGCCTCTCCATCAAAGGGAAGATAATACAGTGATAATGCAGTTTGATTTAGAGATGTCAGTTAGCCTAACTGCATGTCTTTGCACTGCAGGAGGAAACCCACATGACATGGGGAGCACATGCAGGCTTCACACACAGCAGTGGTGAGATTGGAGCCCCCAGCCCTGGAACTGTGACTCACTATGCCTCTCTAGTTCCATGACATCTACATGAAAATGTATAGACTCTAAATAGATGAATCACCCCAGTCAAAAAGCACTAACTGATGCTATTTCAGACACTGTAGTTATAGCAACGATTGGTTTCCTAGTGACGTGGCTCGATGGGAACACAGTTCAACTTTTAAGAGCTGAAATGTGCCTCAATTCACTTCCTGTCACGTGACCCCTTTCACTCCCACACAAACATCCAAAATGCACATTCATCTGTGTTCTATTAGGTCAGTCCGTGGCCTGTCCGTGTTTCATTTTTCCCTCTCATTTTCATTAGGTAGGATTTCATACTGCCTCTTTCAGTAACTGTTCTTTTTGCGCTGACCTTGCCGAGTTGCAGATAAATACCTCATAAGCTTTTGGAGTTCAGTAATGGAGTCGGGCTTGTGGGAGGTTATTTCCTCAGCCTGTCCTCTGTGCGCTACAGAAGGGACCGTCAGTGCTGCTGAGTGTGGCACTCACAGCGGTTTAACAAAGACCCTGTGTGTTCTCCACTGTATTTGCAAAGATGCCTGTTTCAGGCAGCCTTTAAGGCACTGGAAATACATTGAGAAGAGCAAATAGGTGTTCACGATTTAGATAGTATAACAAACATCATTTAGCAGGCCGTGCCTTGCCAATCATTTTTCCATTAGAAAAGATTCTAGGTACAGCATTTTACTCTTGTGGTGTCGCACAGCAACGGAAGCTTTCAAGACACAACATTGGTTAAAAAGCGGTTGATGCATTTGACAGGCGCAGCATTAGAGGGTGAGAGGGTGCAATTTGCTATAGTTTTCACAAAGATCGAGATTTTTTCAAAAACATTTGTTTAACAGGAAGTTAAGCATCTAAAAGGAAGTTCTAAAGAGCCTCGAGAGAGGCACCCTCGTTCTGTCAGGGGATAGGCTGACGTGTGCTGCTCTGATTCATAGCCCTGTCATGTGCTGCTCTCTGAATGAACCAGTGCAGAACCGAAGAGCTATAAGTCAGATGGAGGGGCAGTGGCAACTTCCATGACAAACTAATGGACATGCTTGGCTAAGCACAGACTGGACCCCCCCAGTGGCCTTAGTGCCCCCCC